>CM034546.1:127796733-128396733 GCA_020055645.1 Tomocerus qinae
AGGTGTAATTCAATGCTGTCACAAAGTTACTCTGCAGTTCATGCAAAACGACTATCAAATACCATTGCATAAGGATAACACCAGAAACTGATAGATAAAAACCCAAAATTTTCTAGTAGAAAGCAATTTTGACCAAAGAAGCAATTTTTATTATATTCTATGCTTGCCTTCTTCTAACAATACTTCTAACAATCCTAAATTTAATTTTGTTGATATTTTTTATGTTACATGCACAATTTTAATTATTAGGAACATATCGTCCCTTAAGGTACCATTTAGCCTATATCCACTTTTCGTTTTGTATTCAATACATGGCGTTTAGGCTATTTCGTACACAAAACGAAAAATGGATGTAGGCTAAATGATTCATTAAGGAACGATATTATGTACATTTTTATATTATTTCGGTAGTTATTTTCAAATCCCGAATCGTTTCATCCTTTTTAAAGGAAGGTGTCGTCGAATTTGAATCAGGGGCGGATCTGAATTTCACGGGCGTCTTACTATCTTTGAAATATCGAAAGTGATTATTGATTACTTTTATGGTTTGGTACTCCAGACCCATTTTGACATCTTTTGCCGTTTCAGCGTTGTCGGATGGCCTGTTTCTGCTTTCTGACATGTGCATTTTCCAATTCGTGTGTATTATCGCCAATTCATCTACATCTGATTTGAAAGTCAATTTTTTTGGAGATAATAGTATACTTCCATGTTTAACAGCGATGCCATGCCATCTAATAGCCATATCAAAATCATAAGTTGCCAGATAATATTTAGCCAGGGACTCCATTGCTGGAACAACCTTCTGTCTTGAATAAGCCGCTTTATTCCAATATTCAACGGCAGACTCAATATCTCTCATTTTGACATTTCCCTCACTAAACAGATTTCCGAGGTAATTAGCCGCTAATCCATGGCCTTTCTTTGCCGCTCTCTCGTACCACGATCGTGCATTTGCCATATCTTTTTTTACCACTTGATGATACAGGCCAAGGATAAACTGAGATTCAGCTACTCCAACATTTCCTTCGTCATTTTGCTTTGCAGCCTTTTTAAGAAGAACAATCGGCGTTTCAGTAATTTTGCTTTTCTTAAGGTTGCCCCAAATTTTTAACATGGCTAAATTGTAAAATGCTTCCGCGTTTTTTCTCTCGGTAGTTTCTGAAGCTTTCTGAAACCAATCGCCAGCCTCCTGGGATTTACCTTCAGCACGATTCAAATGGCCTTTGACAATGAGTCCTAAGTACGAATCTTGGCCTTTCAATTTCTCTTTTGCTTCTTCAATCATTTCTTTAGTGAGTCTCCGCCTATCACGATTGGTTCCCCTTAAAAATGTTTTCGCGCACTCATAAGCGCTGCGGTAGAGATCTTTTGGATTGATTTCCGCTACCGACTTTTTAAATGCACAGAGTTTCAATTTTTTACTTATTCCTTTAGCAGATGAGTTTAAAGCCAATGCCATGTTGTAGAACTCAATTGCCTGTTTAAAGTCTCCTGTAGCTTCCAATGCAGAAGCAGCTTTGATGTAATCCTCGCTATTTCCATATTCTTCGGCTTTGACCTCCGCTGTGTTTTCCAAACTCAGAGGAGAAGTTAAAAATAGTGTTTGGCCCGACCCTGTAATAGGTAATGTTATATCATTTGTAGAATTGAGAACAAAACGGTATGCTATTTCTTGTTAGACAAATACATGTTGTTATTCATGTTATGATTCAAAATTATATAACATCATATTATGAACATTTTTTATTACGTTTCATCATTATCATTAAGTAATAAATTCGCTATTCGAATAATCTTCTTTAGCAGACAATGGAACATTATAAGATGTATGCTGGCAAAAACTTTATTTTATGGCTATTTACATTAAGATAGGATTTACATTTTCCATTACCATAATGGAAATAGTTTATAAGAGTGAATCTTTTTAAATTCACCACTGAAAAAATTAAATGAATTAGTCAAATATGAATCCGCAGATATTGGAAATAATTTTTACAGAAAAATTATAAAACTAACCTATGCTTGAATGATTGTTGTGTGATTGTGATTCCTTCATATATACGATATAGTGAAATTTAATTAAGGCAAATTTCAAAAGTAAGGACAAGTTGCTTTTACTTCCTATATGCTAAATTTATTGTAATAAAGTAATTAGTGATTCATTTGTTAAAAATGTACCTTTAGCAGGGCATACATTGCTCGTAAATCCGTCCACTCTGTTTATACTTTTTTCACAGGACTTTGCAAAAGTGCCTTGGAGTCCCAAAATCAAAGCTATTTCAACCAAACACATTTTTATTTACGTTTTTTGTAACTTTGGATGCAACTGTTTCTAACTACTACGGTACACAAAAAAGGAATTATTGGCACATTGGCATCGAATGTTTAAAAGACTTCACACCAGGAAATTTGCAGATGTGCATGTTGGTTAATGGTTACCCTGCCCTAGACTATAATAACAGCAATAATTAAAAACTCTAGTCTCAATTGGCTTTTTATTACCTTTTATCCAATGTGTATAGACGGCCGACGGTAATTATGTTAAAAGAGTGCAAAAACTCATACATTTATGTTTAACTTATGTGTAGGTAGTTAACAATTAACCTTGCCCTCCTTGTCCTTGGGTAACCGGAAGTGATGAAAAAATATACTCGGTCGTAGGTCTTAGTATAACATTATTTGTTAGTACCTATCACAACAGAGTATTGAATTTGCCGTAAATTGATGCCGTAAATGCCATAAATGTGGCAAACTAGTTCTAAACACAGGGAACACTTGTTTTCAATTGTTATTACCATTCCATTATTTCTTATGTGAGTAATTTATTAAAAGTAATTGATTTCATTGGTTTAAATAGGTACCTTGGAAAACAGCTTCAGATTGTTGCATCCTAAAGAGAGGAGAACTTGTGACAAGGCCTTTCGGTGAAAAAATTGTTGAAAATATGTTTGAAGAGATGGACAAAGACGGTAGGTACGAGAGAGAATTTTGCTGATCAATGAAAATACTCATTTATTCATATTATACTGACTGTAATGAAAACTGAATATTTTAAACAAAAATTTTAATTACTATGTCGGCAGTTACAATTTGGACGTCAGGATTTCGTGCGCGTCATTCAGACACATTCCAGTGGCCAGATGAAGAAATAATGTCTTATACAAATTTTGACACTAAGCAATTTTGCCTGGCAGGGACGTTCACAAACAGAACTGGAAAATACCTAGAACAGCCATGCGAAACAAAGCTACAATTTTTGTGCTCGGTGAAATGTATTTATTTTATTATCATTTGGAAAAGTTTGTTGTGAAAGTTTAAATTTTAACATTCTCTACTATTCTGAGAAAACACTATTTCCAAAAAATATAATTTAATGTTCTACTTTTCTTCATTTTTGATGATGATTTTCTGTTGATATTATTTTCAGTACACCCCACAAACTGCTTATTCACCAGTATGACAGAATTAACTGACGACTCGTCTGGAACCAAGTACTACCATAGTGGATTAACAAAGGTAATACAAATATGTTTTTAAATATTAATAAGTGATAATAATATTCATAATAAATCAGTCAAAACATTAGTTGTTTAATTTAGATGACTTGGAGAGAAGCTGTTACATGTTGTAAGGAAAAAAACATGAAATTGTTGTCAATAATTTCACAAGAACAAGGAAGTTTATTAGCCGCTGCTATCAAGTTATCGAAATTTGGTAAATGTTGTAACGCTTAGCATTCTACTAAATGTTCATGAAAATATGAACAGCGATGAAAAACTAATTTTCAATTAATTTACAAATTAATATACTTGTGAAATATTTAGACGAATTAGTAACTCTCATGTAAACTTATGTTAAACTTTTAGTCTACATCAATCAAGGAATTGAATCCGGAATTTGGACATCGGGCAGAATTCAAGAAAATCAAATGGTGGAATTTTTGTCGCTAAAAAGAAGCTTCCATTATAGTGGAGTTCGATTTGAAAATAGCTTCGATATTAGTGGACCGAGTAAAGGCAAATGTCTGCAATTTGTTGTAGACTCGAGAAATTCCTATTTTTTGAAAAACATTCGCTGTGAATTGTTCAGGACATTTATTTGCGAGCCAAAAGGTCTATTTATTACCATATTTAGATGGACGAATAATAACCAGAATTTTTTTAAACGTATCAAGTTTAATATTAATTTCAACATAATTTAATTTTCTTTCCTAGTCGATGAGAAAATGGAAATCGATCTGAAGCATTTGGGTGGGAAATATTTCTACAGCACTAAACCTGTAAGTTTTAGTAAAATTGAGGAGCCGTATAAAAGAACCTGGTATATCATAATGACCTCAAATAACAAATAAAAAATAAATTATTTACTATAGCCACAATTTTAAAAATATATGCAGGGTGTCTAAAATGAAACATACCAGTACTCACATATCAGCGAATAATCACTAGTTGTTTTTCAAAAAACAACTGCTAAATGTTTATCCTCATCAATTGTAACTCCAATAAATACATTGTTCATTTTAAATTGTGCGCTACCAAACAATGAATGCAGCAAATTGTCTATGGCTTTTACGAACGATACCTTTTGCGGATTAGTTTAAATCTAAAAAACTTATACTACATATTGATAAAAAATCTTACATTTATTTTCTGAAAAATTTAAAGACAAAAGTGCAATGAGTTCTCTATTGTGTTCCAGCGTCCTGATTAATCGTAATTGTCAGAGTAAGCGCAAATTAAATATCGTAAGTTGGAAAAACATTAGGGCAAAAGTACGCAGAAATCATGGCCTTCAGTACGTTGCCACAAACAGTCAACTTAAACCTGCCATTGAACCACCGGTAGAAGTAAGTTTAACTTTATAAAACAAAATTTCACTCCTTTGTAAAAATTAAAATTTTATTATAGAAGTTATAGCTAATATTTTTCTTGATTTATTTCAGAATAGGCTGTGCAATCTAACTTGCAGGAAACCTGGATGTGGGCAACTGGTTGACAGATTTTTCACCATTTTTAACGAGTTCTGGTCTTATGGCTCCTATGATATTCAAACGTCTATTTTAACCCGGTTAGTCAAGAAAGTTATGGTATCTCAAAGAAAGGTTGACGCAAGTCAAAGCAGAAGATGTTCATCGTACAAGTACTATTTACCCACTGAGGAAGGCATCGAGTTACAAGTTTGCCAACGTACATTTTTACGAGTGTTTGCGATTAACAGAAGCCGTTTAGAACTGCTACAATCAAAAATATCGTCGGGGGGTTGATGTTTTTTGACGACCGTGGTAGGCACGATAACAGGCCCTTAAGATTATCAGCAAACATTAAAGACTCAATGGCGTCTCATATTGATATGTTTCCAACTTATTTAAGTCACTACCAAAGACAGGTAAGCATAATCTTTCGGGTTTATTAAAAGTAAAATTAAAAATGTAATTCCATTTTCCCTTCTTAATACAGCATGGCGATCCCGTAAGAAAATATTTGAGCCGTGATCTGACCCTAGCAAAAATGTTTGAGCTGTATATGGCTGGCTATGGAGTAGAAGCTGAACCGTGGTTTTGGGCCTACAAGCAAATTATTCGTGAGAAAGGACTGCAGATAGGTAGCCCGAAAACTGACACGTGCTCAAAATGCGACGAGTTGAAAATTAACATTGATTCGTTGTTACGGCAAGGCAATCAAGAGGAGCTTGAGCAACTGTATCTGGAACGAACAGAACACCATGCAAATGCTAAGAATGGGTACGACGATTTAAAGAGGGATATGGAACAGGGAATGCGCGATGAGTTTTATGTGTCAATATCTGTTGACATGCAAGGGGTGAAAAAATATTCCGATAATATTAATGTTTCTATTTTTTTAACAAAAAATTAAATATTATATATTATTGTATTATTATATGTTGATATTAAATAATCTCTACCCTAATCCAATTCCTTTATCCGCGGCTTTATTAAAAGACTTAAGAACGCTACTACGGTGGGTTCCTCAAGAGCATCGTCACAATTGGCAGTTTTTGGAAGGGTATCCAGAATTAGGTAATGCTAATGAAGAGGATTAGCACACTGCACAACTGATGATTGAGTTTCATATTATAATATTCAGGAAATTAATTTTAGGTTTCGTTTTATGTCGTCATTTTGTATTGCTAAGTACTATTGAGTTTAAGATTTTCATAAAAGTAGCTTTTTAGAGAAAATTGTAAAGTTTCAAATGTTTATGTGCCGATATTATACTAAATTCCAAGAATAAAGTGCATTTAATGGGTATGATACTAAATCAACTACCCTGTGCTTAAATTATTTACATTTTATCCCAGAAAATTTGGTTACCAATACTACGCACTTTAATGTCAAAATTTGAGTTTAGATATACCAGGTTCTTTTATACGGCCCCTCAATTATGATAAAAAAGCATTCAGCACTTCGGCCATCTCACAAGGTGCCTCTGTATACTACTTTAGACCGATTGGAAAACTGCATTCAGTACATGTGCCAGAAGGGGATACAATATGTTGACTATTGCAAACGACGAAGAAAACAAATCATTACATTTAATAGTGAAGCAATTAAAAAGTATGTTATGTAATTATTATTACTTGTATAGCTATTTAAAGTAGGGAATTGCATGCTAAATAATTTAATGGTGTTGATAATTATAGAACACTCGAGTCAGAAGTCGGGTGTGTGGATTGGAGCTAGACGATCTGAATATGATGACAATTACCTCGGTCAGTTTATATGGATATCCACAAACGAAACTATAAAATACACGAGCTACATAAAGTATGATCTGAATCTCAAAGTCAAATCTAAAGATTGCATGGTGGCTTTTTCCATCGCCGAGGGTCTGTTTTGGGAAGACACGAATTGTCACAGGCGCAAGTATTTTATTTGCCAAAATGATGGTACATTATCACTTTTTAAACCAAAATTAAATGTTGATTATAATATTGCTAAAACAAGCGTTTTGAAGTAATTAATACCAATTTTCACCTTTCACTTTTCAGGTAACTTTTTATGCGGCCCGTATAATCTGAATCCCAGAGGAAGCTATATTTTAAGTGGTCAACCGGTAAATGATGCTTTGAACCTAAAAAATGGAAAATATAGTTAATAATCCAATTTATGCCACGTGGAAAAATTATTTTAGGCAAAATGGGCTGACGCTAGAAGATGTTGCAGATCGCATTCCGCGGATTTAGTTTCTATACCGTCTAATGCTGAAAAGGATGAAATCTATAGTTTCTTTAATGAAATTTTACCTAATGGTCCATTTCTTGGAATGTGGACCAGTGGGACTAATCGTATCGTGCCCCAAAGGTTTATGTGGGCTTCAACTGGAGAACTGATTCATTACTCTCAATTTTTTAACTCATTTCGAATACCTAAATATCCTAAAAAAAATCTTTGTGTCGAGATATTTTCTCCCATGGGTAAATCTATGGCATGGAATACAGACTTTTGCGATAGAAAGAAAAAATTCATATGCAAAAAGGGTACCCAATTTCTGTTATTATCATTATCAATATTTTTCAAATAAATAACAATTACAGAATACTAAAATATGGATTAATAATTATTACAGAAAAGGTAGTAATGCCACCTTGCAATAATATTTCATTGGTACAACTCCAGGACACGAAATACTACTACGGAAAAGAAAAGGTTACGTGGGGTCGTGCTTTGGAATGTTGTCGAGCACAAGGGAAAGAACTAGCAGAGATTTATGGGGAAACAGAAAATTCCCAACTGCACAAGTTACTTATTTTTCTTCGTTTAAGTAAGTTTGGAATATTTACAATCATTATAATATCTCAGGGAACAGAGAATGACCTTTTCTGCCTTCTACCTTGTTTTATAAAAAAGGTAGGAGTTACTTTTAAAAAAGCACTCCTCTTTGCCGTTTTACCTTTTTTGATATAGCAGCGTGCCCCATTTACGTGTTCTTTGCATATAAATGAGGCAAAAAAAGGTAAAAAAGGATTGCTTGTTTAAAAAAGTAGTACTTTTTTGTTCCCTTAGTATCGTAGTATACATTAATATTGTTTTAGCCTCAAGTCTTAAGAAACATTGTAGATGAATTTTTAATCTTTAGATAAATGGCACAATCGGAAGAACGGTGGAATATGGATAGGGCTGTCTAGATTTTTGACAGGGAATTCATTCAGTTGGATGATTTCTCGGCTTGTAGTGAATCAAAGTGAAGTTCCGCACTGGAAAGTTTCTTCAAAGGAAGCTTTGGAAAAAAACAAAATCAGAGCTCTGAAAAAAGGTGTAAAGATAAATGAAAATGAGGAACTTGTAAACGGAGATTGCGTGGAAGTATATTCGGATGATAAATCTGGGATTCTTTATTGGCATGATTTACCTTGCCATTATCAGCTGGGTTTTCTGTGTCAAGAGAGAATAGTGGTGAAGGACAAAAGAGCTTTCGAACGTAATGACATAGATAAATAAAATAATGCTATGAATTGAATTTTAAATACCTTTAAATGATTTTATGCAGCTCCATTAAAATTTATGGACAACATTTTGGAACATATTGGAGGCTCTTACTATTACAGCAACAAAAAGGTAAAAATCACATCAATTATTGAACTACTGTTCTATTTTATAACATTTAATTTACGATGTGGATAATTCCTAACCTTGAGGAATCTTGGTGGACGGCATTGAGTATTTGCTCAAAATTAGGAGCGGCACTACTTAGCATCGAAAATAAAAATGAGAACCAAGCCATTCATCAGATGATGATTGAAAAACGCGAAACTAGTCTGCAAGCTTACTGTAAGTGATTCTGGTATAAATTCCAATGGAACTTGAAGGAAATATGACGGAAAAGTTTGTTCATGAATAATATTGTGCTTAATTTAGTTGATAGTATTCAAGTGTGGACAAGTGGAACTGATTTACACAAAGCTGGGAATTACTGGTGGGCAGGAGTTGGGAAAAAGATAAATTATCATAATATGGATGTATCGAATTTCAACAAGTCGCATTTTTATGAGAAGACGTGTTTATCTCTTTATTTGAATCAATCAAAATTGGTGTGGGAAACGGAAAACTGCGAATTATCTTTTAATTTTATCTGCGAGATGCCTCAACCATATTCATGTCGCTCTTCGGATAGAAATAAAGGTACAGCTTACATAATTTGCATAATTTTTTAAAATTTTCAAATGAATTTCCACAAAATGTATAAATATTTGAAATATAAACACAGTTAGCTACCTCACCCCTTCCAAATATGATGGCCTTATTAAGCAGCAATCAACATCTGCGTATTTTATCAGCTACATTTCGGTAAGTGTTTAAACAGTCCATTAACATGCATTTTCAAATTTATGACAATGCTATTATTTTTATTTTAGTTGAATTGGTTAGCAGCGTCTTCATACTGTAAAAACCATAGAATGGAACTCTTATCAATTGAAACTCAAAAGGATGAACAATTTTTACAAGAAGAATTGAAAAGTTCTCGAGAAAGTTACTTTACATCCGGGACTAATTTAGGGGCAGCTGGAACTCTGATCTTTCGCTGGTCCCAAAATGGAAAAGGAGTGAATAGGCCTTTTAAAGTCAAATACAACCAAACTGAATTGATGTTTTCTCTGGTGAAGGGTACGTCGAATTCCTCGCATGGGACGTTCAGCTCAAGTGAAACAAAACTCCCTGGAAGTATAGAATTGGAGTCAGATACATTACAACAGAAGGACAACGAGACTGTTGTAGTCTTAGCTCATAGGCCATTATGTTTGGTATACACTAATGACAATGTGACTTTTGAAGCCGTGGATTGTGGAAAACCATTTCACTTTATTTGTAAAACTGCAACGGAATGTTTTTGATAAAAATCATTTACCATGTTCTGTTGAATTAATCCTGATTGAAACTGCATTCAATGTTCGCCTTAGTTTATGTACAAATGTATTACTTTTGTTATTTTCATCGGTAAAATTATCATTATTATTTCCCTATCCATTTTTGTATTTTATGCAAATTAGAATATTATGTTTGATAAAAATATATGGACTGCCTTGTTTTATTTTGTCACTTTAAAACGTGTTGTTTTGAAACTTTTAATACAACAATAGCTAAACATAATACCAATGAGCAACTCTATGAGTATTAGGTACTCCATATTTGCCACGTTATATAAGGCATATCAATTTGGAGTTGCCTTTTTGAAATCTCATTTCCTCGTGAAAAATAATTATTAAAAGTTTTCTTTTAAGTGTTACACAGGAAACCTTTTTTCGTCTTCTTCACCATCAAATGCAAATCATCTTAGGGTGTTTTCATGTAATTCTGAGATGGACGCCGAAGAGATAAATCAATTTTTATGAATACACGTATGCAGTCAATAAGTTGCATTCTTGAAATCTCAAAACTCGTACCAATATAGCTATTAAAATTTTTCCTATAAATGTTCCACCATAAATCCTTTTGTATCTTCTATAACATCAAATGCAGATTATCTTCAGAAATTTTCATGTAATTCTGAGATGGACGCCGAAGAGAAAAATCGATTTTAGTTTGCTGAAGAAGCGAGCTTATAGAACCACACAGTGACGTCCGTCTGTTTGCCTGTCCGCCAGGACTGTAATGTTTGAAGTTTGAACGCATTCAAGAAAATTGACTAAACTTGCATAGGCATTACTAATGAACCTGTTGGAAACCCTTTTCAGTTTTTGCCCAATTCGGTGAAAAGGTTGCTGGGATATCTCACTTTGTCTTTATTTTGGCACTTTTTCACAATAATCGAGACTTCCTGCATTCTATTTTTTATTATTTCATGATAAGAGAATCAAGAGTCGGGGTTAATTTCTTTGATATATCGCTAACCCAGCTGAACCATTAATATGCTAACAATTGCGAACAGAAGATGATTTTTGAAAAGGCATTGCAATAACAACTCAGAAATACTGAACAATCGGCAAGTCATTTGAGACAAGGAGAGGACCTGAAATAAATGGAATATTTTATTAAGCGTTAATTGCAACATTCTATTCACTACAGCATGTGTAAACCAGTTCACAATCAGTGTACAAAATACCATTTACCACTAACCAGTATGGTAAAAGTAGAATTTTGAATAAATATTGGTGCCAAAGTATGAAGCTTAGCAGCTGATGATTGTTGATACAATTGATAAGTGTTAATCAATCAGAGTTGGATTCAACAATTGGGGGCACTAATTGCTCTTTTCTTTGCCGATTGAGAAACAAATTGCAATTAAATTGCCACATTCATATAAATTTTAATTTGGCGATACCAAATGGATTAAAAGTTGATTATTTCAGGAAAACCAATAATAAATTCATCCAAGGTGTAACGTTCAAATCCGATGTATTTATGTTTATGTTTAAAATTAAGTCCCATGCACATCTTAATTGCTGTTTGCCTGATTGTGTAATTTCAAGGGTATTAGTCACCAAATCAATTAACAGTATACAATAGGTACATAACTTTAGAATTTGTAAAGATTGTACTTACTGATTATGCATATTTCATCATAAATTAAATTTCAGATCCATACATATATGCACATATTAAAATACAGATAATTTGTTTGATGCATGATCTACTTATACCGTATAGGTAACTAATATATAACTTTATATATTAATATATAGTGTGTAGTATTAGTATAGGTATATATATTAACTCTACGTAGTCTATACGTAGAATTTAATCAGCGTTTGTTTGAATTAATTTTATCATTAGAATATAGGACAGATGACAGATGCTCCAAACATAGCACTACTTGCATGGAAAACTAGGCAGGGCTACTAAATTATCTGAGAAATGACAACACAAACTTTTTATACAGGTAATTAGCTTAAGAGGTATTTCAGGTATGGTAGTAATCAAATTATATCAGTATCACATAAAGCCTTAGTACATATAACAGTCATGCAGTATTTTATTTTAGCGAATATTCTCATTGGGCTTGTGTCCAACTAGTACTCCATATAAAAGTCGTATCGCAACTCCTGATTAAACTCATGCATCTATTTCTTTATATTTCAAAACAACTATTACATATTTAAACATTTGTCTAGACAATATTTGTGCTAAGGTTGCTGCTAGTAAATAATAATCAGCTTTCAGTATATGTGCGTACTTATCTAAGTGAAAGGTTTAATATTATATACAAAATACAAATACATAAAGGGTGCTTGGCTTAACTTAATCAAGTAAATGAAAGTAAATCGACTGTAGTTTCTCTAGCTAGGAGAATAGGGTAATATTATATATCTATAATACACTACTATAACTATAAGTGTGGACTTGGATTTGAAAACAAGATATACTATGCACATTGTAAAGCTTTCTACATACCTGTAATAATAAAATAGTAATGTTAATTTAAAGCGGTATTGATATATTACAGTACCTAGATAATTCCTTTTTATTTTTTCACCTTTAATGTAATACGCAGTTGATGTTTCCCGTTCCACCTGAAAACTACAGAACATGTTCAAGATCTGTAAACAATTTTAGCAGCTTATCTGTAAATTATCAATATAGCAAATACAAAATAGCCTTTAAATCAATATAATTGAAACGGGTTCAAATTCGTATTTCAAATAAAGTTTCAAATAAAGCGACATTAACTAGCGAATTTAATACATTATTTGTGTAAAATATGTCCACAAGAAACTTGCATACCTTTTTAAAGACGTACTTCCAAGTATGTAGCACTCTGAAAATCGGATTTTGTGACTACAATGGCAAAACTAAGATTTTGACTGTTTCAAGACAGAAGAAAAATACAATCTCAAATGCTTTGGCAATTCTCATTTTTTCTGTAGCAACCAGTTATACAATCTCCATTCTGATTTCACAAAATTTTCTTAAAGAACGATTTATGAATGTAACTGAGTTGATGCTTAATATTGTTTTTAATATTGTTGGAATTGCAACTCTTGGAACATATTTCATATTTTTCATCCACAAAAATGATATATGTTTTCTATTCAATACTCTGATGCGTTTACTGTCAACATATGAGGGTAAGTGTAAATTAATTTAAACGCTATTTACAAAAGGGATAAAACTTTTGCAATGTTATTATATACACATTATAAAAATACGTTATGTACAGATATAACTATAGGGAAATAGTTGGAGGCTTAAAGTTTGTTATTAAGAATTTAGCGGATTAAGGAGAGCTTACAAAGCAAAGGTATTGCAACCATTTACATAAACTATGGGCTGCATGGACAACAATCAATCAGTTTCAATAGTACAAGAATTTGCTTCAGGTAGATATTATCTAATTAAGATAAATGTTAATTATACTTTTCTTTTTTCCTAAACAGAAAAATACTCGGAAAGAAGCAAGAAATCTCTGTCAAGAATTTCAGTGAAAATTGTTAATATTTATTTGAAAACAATTTTTCCGACGGTGGGTCTTGCACTGCCCATTTGTTTCTTTGCCCTGATTCTAGCGGATTTGCATATTTTTGTTCATTTCTTCAAATATTTTGGAATTAAATTAACCCTTTTTACGTTTTTAATGTTATTTACTCTCCATCTATATCTTTCCGTCGTCTCTCTCACTACGGTATTTCTTTTTCCTATTTTCTCTTATTTATATCTTCATATCACTGTTCCTTGGATAGACATCATTTCATGCAATAGCCAAGATCTTTCCGGAAGATCATCAAGTGCCAACGCACAGAAATTCATTTTAGATAAGAAAATGTATCTTAATTTATATGTAATTAATCAAATCTCATTTTAGATAAGAAAATGTATCTTAATTTATATGTAATCAATCAAAACATGAACGTAGTTAAGGGCTTTCTCCCACCATTTCTGGGCTCAATGATGTTTCTTACTATCATGTTTAATTTTGCAACTGTGAAAATGTACTCAACCCTTGGAATGCCACTGTATTTAGTAGCTCCGTATGTATCTAGCGTCCAACATATTTTTATTCCTATAATGATAGGTCAATGTGCACACCTGAACACTCAAGCAATTAACTTTTTAACGTCTTGGCTGACTACCCTTCCCACCCAAGTCGTAAGAAAAGACATTGCATCCCTTCGGCCTCTAAGTATCCCTATAGGGCCATTCTTTTGTATACGTAAGAGTACTATTATGACGATAGTTTACACCATTTTAAGTTACACCATCACAGCATTGCTTTCTATTCGGGGCGGCGGGAGATTTGAAGCCTCAGTAAAATAAAATTTGCTCCCATTTAAATAAACTTTTAATTCCCCTAAATTACGCTTTAAACCATTCAAATTTTATACCAAAGTAGCCTCAACTACCTCTTGAAAGTAAAATCTTTTAATACAAGTTTAACTCACTCATAAACTACAACAATATCTTATTTCATCTTTTCATCATATTCTTCGGCAAGAACTTTTGCTCACAATCGCTCTATACAGGCGGGAACTACTGTCTACACATACAGATAAGAAAACTTTCTTTATATGTGCGGCCACTGAGGCAGTAAACTAATTTTATAAAATCCTGCCCTGAAAGTCAAAGATACTGGCACCCGTCTACGTTTATATCTAGAATTCCTGATTTGACCATGACGGGAAGAAGCAGAAAACCAGTCCAGCACTCACCCAAAGACAGCAACGGCGAAAAAAATAAAAAAAGAAAAACAGAGCAGCCCTTTCATGACTTATCTGGATCTTCAACAAGTGCTACTGTAATGGACGAATCTACTTCATCAGAGGACAAGTTAAATGAAATTCTGAAACAAATGAAAACTATGAATACAACTTTCACAGCTGATCTGGCAACTCTGAAGCAAACCAATGTCAATATAACATCAACCCTTGGATCCATCGTTGACGACGTTAAAGAACTTACCCTACAAAACACGGAACTAAAAAATCAGGTGACTTTACTACACAAAAAGGTTTACCAATTGGAATCCGAAAACCAACGTCTTGATACAGAGCTTAGAAAAGAAAAATTTAATCATTTTTGGAGTTCCCGATACTGCAGATGAAAACGAGACAGAAACTCGGCAAAAAGTACAAGATATTTTAATCAACAAGCTAAAGCTTAACCACATCAACTTAGATACTGCATTCAGAATCTCCAAGTTTGCCAATAATAAAAGTAGACCCATACGATTCAACGTTGTGCTTCAAAGTGAAAGAAAACAAATCTTACTAAATAGAAACCTGTTAAAGTTGCCCCCTGGCAGCCTTGACACCCCAATTTTCATCAATGAGGATCTACCACTGAACGCTAGACTAGCTAAAAAACTTCTACGTGACAAGCAAAAGGAGTCTGACTTGGCAAATATTCCTGCGAAAATTGACTTTTCAAAAAACGAAATACTAGTCAATGGTGTGATTTGGAAAGTTGTAAATAGTGCTCTAATTCAGCAAAATTTTTTATCCCGAAATCCACCTCAAATCAACCGAAGTCCTACAATCTGAAAACGGCGCATATCAACATCCAATCTATTCGTAAAAAATTCTTCTTATTCAATAATTTTCTTACTGACAATAATTTGGACATATGCTGTATAACAGAAACATTTTGGAAGGAAGGCACAATCGCCCCACTGTGTACCGGTTATAATATCCTTAGAACAGATAGACAGTACAAAGGCCACGGTGGTATGGCTCTATTTATTCGTAATAATCTAAAAACTAAAGCTTATCTATTCCATAGTGATAATTTAACTAAAAACAATAACTTAGAATATACCGCTACCACAGTACAAAACAAGTTTAATGAGTCATTTGTAATTGTTTGTATATATAGAATTCCTGACTACAAAAACGCGCAAATAGATCTTGACATTGATTCCCTAAATACGATATTCGCAGAATTAAAAAGGGGTAACAAAAAATTTTTCATTTACGGAGATTTTAACCTCAGAACACCTGCCTCATATGCTAAATTAGAAAATGTCTTAATAAGTAATTCTCTAACTCAAATGGTAAACGAACCTACAAGAGGTAAACATATGTTAGATTTATTTATTACAAATGATACTAGTACTGTAAACAAACTAACTGTTGTAGAGCCTCACCTATCAGATCACAGATCAGTGCTAGTCGATTTAAATTTTGAAAAACCTATCTTTCCAAGGAAACGCATTTATTACCGTAATTATAAATGTATAGATAACGATCAGTTCTTAAAAGAACTTGACGATATAAGATGGATAACTAGTGATACTCTTGATAATAATTATGAAAGTCTGTGCTATAATGTAATCAAACTGCTTGATAAATACGCACCTATCAAAACCAAAGTAATTACCTGTAGACCTATAAAAAAGATTCTTACAAAGGAAGCTACAAAAATTGAAAGACTGAGAAACAAAGCCTATAAAATTTTTAAAAAGAGTCCTTCCATAGTAAATAGAGATACCGTTAAAAAATATAATACCGAATTAAAACGCATGATTCATAGGGATACCAAAAATCAATTAAATATTGAAATTGTAAAAAACGGAGTATTTGACACATTGAATAAGTTCCTTCCTCTTAAAAGTAAAAATGCACAAACCACTATTGACATTGATCCTACTATTATAAATGACTATTTCGTATCAATATGTAAACCTCCAGAAAATGTAAATAGTAACTTAGATCGGCCTTCAGAGTTACCCACTGTTAATGATAGTTTTAAAATTAGTAATATCTCGCATTCGAATGTTGAGTCGGCTTGGAAAACTATTAAGAAAAAATATTCATGTACATTAGATTCTTTAAACATATCACCGACTGTTATAAATACATTTCTCAAGTCACCAAACTTTTTAGTACATATTAGCAATCTTTTTAACCAAAGTATTACACAAAACGTAGTACCTAAATGTTTAAAAATTTCTAGAGTAATTCCTATTCCTAAGATTAAGTCTCCTACAGAACCCACACATTTAAGGCCTATTACTATACAGTGTGTTTTACTTAAACTAAAAGAAAAATGCGTTCATCCACAATTAGTTACCTATATAAATAAATGCAATATATTAAGTACACAACAGTTTGGCTTCAGACCCAAACATTCTACCACATATGCTATGATAGCTTTGACAGATATTCTATATAATCATGTTAGTATTGGAAATGTCAATATTCTTTTGACTATGGACATTGCCAAAGGGTTCGATAAAGTAGCCTCAGAAATATTGCTGCAAAAGTTAAATTGGTATAATATTGACCCAGATTGGTTTAAATCATATTTAGGCGGTCGCTCGCAGTACGTTCAATGTTCCAATACAAGTTCTGACACAAAAAACATCTATACTTCAGTCCCACAAGGAAGTATACTTGGTCCTTTGTTATTTTTAATTATGATTAATGATCTGCCATTACATGTAAAGAATTCTATAACCTTTCTTTTCGCGGACGACAATTGTATAGTAATTTCTGGTCCACCAAATAATATATTATATTTACTTGAACTGCTTAAGAAGGACGTTGAGAGTATACAAAACTGGATGTTAGAAAATAAAATGTCGCTAAATGAAAATAAAACTGAATTAATTGTAATCGCTAAAGAATCTGTTTTGGCTAAGTTACCAGATATAAGTCTACAAATAGGTGACACTATAGTAAAACCGGTGGATAAAATAAGAATCTTAGGGTTAATTTTAGACAAACATCTAACTTGGAATGATGACATCAATGGCCGTGTGCTAAAGTGCAATAATATCCTTAGATCCATTTATCCAATTCAAAACATGTTAACATTAGGAAATCGTAAAACTGTTATTAATGCATACTTACTACCTGTGATTAGATATATGTGTGTAATATGGGGTACCGCTACAAAAAATAGGTTAAGTACAGTTGAAAATGTAATTCGGCGTGCTGGAAGATATGTTTTAGGATTAAGAAAGTACGATAGTGTTAAACTAGAATTGACCACATCTCTACAATGGTTTGTACCCACGTTTTTGTATAAATATGAAACTTGTAAATTTGCTTATTTAATACTTACCAAAAATTGTCCTGATTATTTTTTTGATTATATTGATTGTACTGAATACTGCACTAGAATAACTAGAAACTCTACTAAAAATTATGTATCTATAGAGGGAAATGACAACAGTTTTAAAAAAAGATCTTTTTCCTTTCAAGCACGGGGAGAATGGTGTTCAGTTCCCGTAAGTATTAAAAATAGTAAATCAATAAGCATTTTTTCTAGTCAACTAAAAAAGCTGTTCCTTAACCTACAGGAAAATGAATGTTCTCCATCGGAGGTAGAAAATCTTTGTGACTACTCTTGTATTTATTCAGTCGCTAACGCTAATAGCTAAATTAACAAACTTATGATAATTACTTTGCAACTACTCGATCTTATTGTGACTTTATAATAACGATTTATGTTCACCCTGAAAATGTAACAGTTCAGATTCTCAATAAAGTGGAATTGGCAGCCCAAAAACCTCCACAAAGAGGCAACTGTCAATTACCATAATAATAATAATATTCAGATACAAACATGATTATTATAATACTAGTGAACCCAGCTTAGGGGCAAATCTAGCACTCAAGGGAAATTCAGCAGGCAACCGTTCACAATAAATATTATTAACAATAAAAACAATTTGGAAAACATCCCATTAGGTTATTATGTTAACTTTGTAAATACAAAGTATATTTAAATTAAGAACTTTAACGTCTATAGTGGTGGATAAATTAGCTGCAGCCCCAACTTCCTGATAAAAAGGAATTTCCTAAACCAAAATATTAACTGTAGATCGTAGATTCAAATGCAGGGAATAATGAAAGACTCCATTTTTGAAACAAAATCCCACAAAGTCACCAAAAAGTTCCCTTTTAAATCAGAAAAATAATATTCCCCCTGGGATTTTGGAAAAACGTACAAATTCTATGAGTAGACGAATAAATATTTTTTGAAAAAAGTTAGTTACCCAGCACTAATTCTACAAAAAGGAGCGCCAACTGCCAAAAGAATCAAGAGGGTAGTAAAAAAGTAAACCCAGCTCTACTAAAAAATGTTAAGTTTGTTGATATAGCATAACCAATTTGTATTAGAAAGTTTTCAAATGCTATTTGCCACATTACGAAATTACGATCATTACGACATGTCCCCTTTCGCTAATAATTTCCATCCAATCACGACTCACCACCATTCAACCTTCTTTATGTTAATTTCTATTATTATGAAACATTTCTATTCACTTTGCCTAGGTAGTTGGAAATATTATGAAACATTAGTATTTCCCTTTTGGTATTAACCTGACCCTGACTTTATAGTCCGCTATATCCAGGAATTTGACTTCCCCTGGGAGGTGTTTTGAGGGGCGGCAGCTCCCCCAAATCACCTCTTTGTATATACGCGCCTGGATTTGCCCTACCACACATAGATCACTACATACATAGGTAGGTAAATTTATTGCTTTATCTAAAACGGTGGTTATAATATAGAGAGATTAATCGCCGTCAAAAATTAATTTCAGATCTAAGATGCATTAAGATTCAAGGGCTTAATTTGCTTAGATGAAAAATACGTTGAATATTTCTTTTAAAAGTGTGATATGGCAGTCGAAAAGGAAAATTACACTGTCACAGCTGCCTACAAACCCAGACACTATTCACGCATTCGAGTTGCGTTTTAGGCGTTGGAAAGAGTGCTTTGCATATTATGAAACAAACAATTTATGTTTGGGTATTGGATAATCTGGGCTGCACTGTGTACGTTCCAATGTCCAATGCCAATTCCAAACTTGCTTAATATTTACTTATGTACTTACTTTACGTGCTCCGATGGCTTAGAATAAGTGAACATGCGCATTTTGAATTTGGAATCACCCTACCACACGTACAGACATAGACAGGTAAATTTATTGCTTTCTCAAGTCTAAGATTATAATATAGATTTAGCATCAATAAAGTCAACCAATATAACAATCCAAAGGTCAAAAATATTTTATTGCATCAATGCCTATTTTCAGGCTTTAGTTACGCAGTCAAGTTAAGTAATTAATAAAGGTATTAAACAAATAGTTCGAAAATAAGGTAAATATTTTTTGTCGTTGTGTTGTGAGTGTGAATGCTGAGTGGTGAGTCATTTAACATTGTAATATCTAGTTATGTACATTACAGAAGTTTGGTTAGTATATTTAGGTTAGCTTTTATTTTAATGAATTTTATTAAGCTACTTTAACCACTACTACTGCTAATACATGTCAGGACTACTCAAACTCAATTCTCGATGAGTGTTCTGGAAAATGCCAAATCAAATAACTATTTACGTATTGTTAATATTTCAAGAAGTATTTAATACATGTAGGAATCAGGAGTCATCATGTTGGAGAAATATTGCTGTTCTCGGTACCTAATAGAATGTGGCAAGGGAGCTTGATGGATATATTATTATATATTTGCTTATATTTATATTTCAATAATTTCTTTGTAAGTCAACTCCTCTTCGAAGTAAAATTAAATTTTAAAATTGGATTTAACTGTGGCACATTTACTAGTCTAGAGCAGCTTATAAATCCACAGGGCCGACTATAACCAACAACACTTAATAGCCAACTTTTAATGTATTAGCTTTCTTACCTGCAAGTATGAGCTAGCTAGTATAAACAAACAAATGGATGAACTGTGACCTTTTTCCAAACCGAACTAACTTCACTACATTTTCTGACTAATCTGTAGCAAGCAATCAACTAATAGTAGTTTAAATCCAAGAATAAGCTCAAATATAGATAGAATTTATTTTAGCGTTTTAGATACTTCATAATTTATTATATAAATCAAAATGTAATACACTGTACCTGATGTAGGATATTGTGCCTGTTCCATGTATTATGAGCATAAAAAATCTGTAAAAGTAATTCCTGGATTTATGATGGGAAGTGTGGACATCACGGGTGGACAGAGAAACAAAGTCTGTAGAAAATAGACCAGTTTAGTGGAATTATTTAAATGCTGTTACTATTTTTTAAATAGTGTACGGTATTAAAGATGTTCATAAATAACATGAACATATAATTTATTCTGTATTTTTGGAATCATTTGGCATCCAACGCTTTTTAGTATCCTATCATAAAACTTAAAACCTGGCAAATATGGGACTAATAACATTATGGTAAAGTTAATAGATTCTTGTATTGATACTACTTTAATTTATCGAGCAGTTATCTTTTTAGAAGTTCTGAGAAAATTGAGTTTTGGCATTTTAAGGAAAGTGTATTTTATAAATAGCAGTCGAGGTAGAGAACAACGACATTTATATAGGCAACTGTGTACACTGTGTAAGTATTTATGGTACAAGTGCTGAGAATTTAATTTATTCGTTAAAATGTCTGCAAAATACGTACATGGTTTTGTAAACACTTATTTTCAAATATGTGACATTTTGAAAATCGGACTTTATGATTACAACAAAACAGAAATATTGATTGTCTCAAAACAAAAGAAAAAGATAATTCCAAATATTTGTGCAATTAACAGTATGATGGTACAGTCATTAAATTCTTGGGTTAGCCACTAATTAGATTTATAACAAAGGAGTTGTCACGTTTCTTTTTTAATGAGTTTTGGATAAAGTTTCTCCGCAAGTATCGCATCGCACTTGGTGGTATCAGCTGCCTAGCACATATCACCGAAGTGATGCGAGGCTCATTAAAAATTAACAGCTTCTTCCTTATAATTTGTAAATCTATGTCAAACATACAGGTATTCTAATTAAATTAAATTAGTGGCTAATACGACAATGGATGAAGCCTTTAGAGAAATACTAATCTATATTATAGCTTTAAACTGTCACCAACATCATGTAAACTAACTCTGTTCGTTAGGTTGTGTCGCTATTCTTTTATTGCATTGCATTAAAATAAAGCATAATATAATTATAAGCATACCTACAATGATTTGCTACTCAAGGATAACAATAATAAATTCATCCAATATGAAAATATCAATTCATATCATATCCATAAATTTTTTTCATAACTTGTTGTGTTGTTAATGAAGGGTATTTGTAATTAAACAAATAAATTTTATAACATATAGTACATTTATAATAAATTTGTTAAGCAAGTACGCATTAGTTTTCATCATATTAGTCATATAAGGTAAACAATTGAAAAAAAAACTATTTTAATAGTCAATTTTAATCTGCTTTGATTTTCTTTAGATTTTAATTACGCATTGGTTATGTTCAATAAGTATTTAAACAAACTTACCAATTTGATCGACTGGAATATCTTTAATTTAAACTGGCACAATTAACTTTCCACATTGTTTAGGCAATAAGGAATCTAGTGGTCAAATGACGATAGTAGTAGCTTTGTAGATTATAATTATAGATAACAGTCATCATATTTATACATCTTAGAATAAACAGAAAATGTAGGACAGGGTTGGAATGTCTCCATTTAATCAGCATTTCTGTCACCCGGCTGACAGAAACCGGTTATTCCAGGCTAAAAGAGGCTGGAGTATACTTTGTTTCAAAATGAAAATATTTGGAGGCAAAATTGTCATTTTCATTCATTTTTGTTTCGACTGCTTTGCTTCACAACGAAATTAAGCACTCGCTATAGAACGAATTAGGAAGTTGTCAAGAATGTAAATACCAGGTTTTGTAAACTTTTGTATAGCATTTTTTTAAAGGCGACTTTACACAATCTCACAGTTGGAAAATGTGTTTTACTATATGTGTAGCTTTTTGCAGCAATTTTTCGCCAACAGGTTCGTATTAAGCAACTGGTTAAAACCATAAATCAACCCTGACTTAGTGCCTAGTGGAATGTATAAGCTATTTTACCTTTACGTAGGTTTCTTTGTAAATCAACTCCTTTCTGAAGTAGTAAGAAATTACTCTACATAGTAGATTAGCGATGTTAATTTAAAGCTACCTTGACACGATACGATACTCTTAAAACGCAGTTTTACTTCCACTTTAATTTTACCCAGTTCGTATTTCGCGTTGAACATCGCAGGGAGCTTAAAACAATTTTTGGAGCTTATTTGTGAAATAATTCCAATAATAATAGACATTAACTAAAAACTAATGTAATTGTAACAAACTCATTCCAAATAAAGTTGTATACACATACGTTTCAAAACATTATTTTACTAAAAACATGGCCAAGTTACACACAACTGTACGTGATTTTATAAACACTTACTTCCAAGTATGTGACACTCTGAAAATCGGGCTTTGTGACTACCACAGCAAAACAGAAATACTAACCGTTTCAAAACAAAAGAAAAAGATAGTCTCAAATGCTTTGGCTATTTTATTTTTTTCTGTAACAACCACTTATACAGTCTCCATATTGATCTCACAAAATTTTCTAAAAGAACCGTTTATCAATGTTACAGAGTTGATGTTTAATATTATTTTCAATTTTCTGGGAATTGGAGCTCTTGGTGCATACTTCGTATTTTTCCTCCACAAACATGAAATATGTTTTATATTCAATAATCTGATGCATTTATTGGCAACGTATGAAGGTAAGTTTAATTAAATTAACACTTGTTCCCATTTTAAAAAAACTGTCATTAACACCAAGCAAAGCACGTATCCAGTAGAGGGCGGGAGGGGAGCAGCACCAAAATGTCTTCTAAATTATTACCAGTCAAATAACATCTGACAGTGGCATTTTTAAGTGCATACTTCCGTATGCGTAATACGTTCCCAATCAAAGTTACTGCTAACAGACTCAATACAAAGAATAAATTGCTATTTTGTTATCACACCATTGTCTATACTAATTAAAACAGATTATATAAAGATACGTAATTTTATTGCTTCCATAACAGAGAAATATCCAGAAAGAATCAAAGGATCCCAATCAACAACTACGGTGAAAATTATTAATATCTTTTTAAAAACAATTTTTCCGATTGCCGGTCTTGGATTTCCTGTAATGTCCTTTATTCTGATTCTAACGGATTTGCATATTTTCGTTCATCTTTTCAAGTTCTTTGGAATTCCATTGACGATGTTTAATTTTCTAATTTTGTTTACAATACAGATATATTTTTTATATTTCTCTCTTGCTATGGTATTTCTTTTTGGTATTTTAGCTTTTTTGTATCTTATGACCATTGTACATTGGATAGACATCATTTCATGCTATAACCAAAACCTGTCTTCTGATTTATTAAGTGTCAAAGTTCAGAGGTTTATTTTGGCTAAAAAAATATACCTTAATTTATTTGTAATGAATCAAAATCTGGATGTAATACGGGGATTTCTCCCACCGTATTTGGGAGGAGTAATGTTTCTTAATATCATGTTTAATTTTGCAACTGTGAAAATGTATTCAACCCTTGGAATGCCATTGTATTTAGTTGCACCGTATATATCAAGCTTTCAACTGACTTTTATTGTTGTAATGGTAGGCCAATGTGCGCACCTGAACACTCAATCCATTAACTTTTCTAATTATTGGTTGTCTATTCTTCCCACCCGACTCGTAAAAAAAGATATTACATCCCTTCGACCTCTAAGGATCCCAATAGGCCCATTCTTTTCCATAAGTAAGAAAACCATTGTGACGATAGTTTACACCATTTTAAGTCACACCATCACAGCCCTACTTTCTATTCAGATAGAAAGACGATAATATTTATATTGGTAACAAATAGCAGTGTCAGTTACTTGAATAAATTGCAGAACATGTATACTGCTTATTAATTGTTAATGTAACAATATATATGTGAATCTTTTTCATGCTCCATTAGCCAAGCGCTCGGAAAGTTCATTAAAATAATATTTATATGATTGATTATTTAAGTATGACAGCAATAATAAATTCATCCAATGTGTAACTTTCAAAAATGTATTTATTTTTAAATCCACGAAGTCTCATGGGTGTCTAAATTTTTATTTGTTTGTGATAGCTTCATAATTTAAGTGCATTGGTCATTAAACCAATAAACATTATTCAATCGATACACAATTTAAAATCCTTCAATGTTGTGATTACTGACCATAAATATTTCATTATAAATACCATAAGTAACTTTTGGCTATTAAAATTTAGATAATTTGTTTGATGCATATTCTGCCTATACGTATATAGTTATTATATTTTTCCGATCCGGTTTGTTTTAATTAATTTTCCCATTTAATATTAGAAAGGTTATCCTTGCAGTACAACTTGCATGGAAAAACCAGGGTTACTTAAATTTCGACGATTTTTCTGAGATATGGTAATTCAAATTTATTTATACAGGTAATAGTCCAAGAAGTTATTCATGCATGGCAATAATGAAAATTATATTAGCATATCGCATAAAGTCATAGTACATATAGCAGTCATGAAGTGTTTTATGTTAGAGAATATTCTCATTTGGCGTGTGTCCAACTAGTGCTCTATATAAAGTCCTTATTGGACTCATACATCTACTTCTTTATATTTCAAAACAACTAATACATATTTGAACATTTGTCTAGAAAATTTGTGCTAAGGTTGCTGCTTAATCAGCTTTCGGTAAATGCGCGTAGTTTCGTAAGTACATTATAATATTATACATACCTAAGTAGGTTTACCCAATAGCTACTTGAAAAGTTTAACATTATATATTATAAAATACAAATACATGAATAGGGCTTAACTTAATTTTTCAAATAAATGAAAGTTTAGAGTAAAGTAATGTCAAAAATCGACGATAGCTGGTCTAGTATCAGGAATAGGGTAATATTATATTCTTTAATATACCATTACAGCTATAAGTGTTATAATACCTGGATTTGGAAAACAAGAAATACTATGGGCATAGTAACGCTTACTGCATACTACTACTTACTATACTAATCAAATAGTATTGTTAATTTAAAGCTGTACTGATATATTACAATACCTTTACAATTTCTATTTTTCCACCTTTAATATAATGCGCAGTTGATGTTCCCACTTGAAAACAACAAGACCTGCTTAAGACCTGTAAACCTAACACCTTTTAGCAGCTTATCGGTAAAGTACGACATTAACCTTTAAATCATTATAACTGTAGCAGATTCTAATTCGTATTTCAAATCAAGTTGAAGTTGAAGCGATAACATTTAATACATTATTTGTGTAAAACATGTCCACAAGAAACTTACATAAATTTTTAAAGACGTACTTCCAAGTATGTAGCACTCTGAAAATCGGATTTTGTGACTACAATGGCGAAACGAAGATTTTGACTGTTTCAAGACAAAAGAAAAGGATAATCTCAAATGCTTTGACAATTTTCAGTTTTTCTGTAACAACAATTTATACAATCTCCATTCTGATTTCACAAAATTTTCTTAAAGAACGATTTATGAATATTACTGAGCTGATGATTAATATTATTTTTAATATTATGGGAATTGCAACTCTTGGAACATACTTCATATTTTTCATCCACAAAAATGATATATGTTTTCTGTTCAATAATATGATGCGTTTACTGTCAACATATGAGGGTAAGTGTAAATTAATTTAAAGGCAAATTACAAAAGAAATAAAACTTGTGAAATGTTATTTTTCACATTAAAAATACGTTATGTACAGATATAATTATAGGGAAATAGTTGTAGGCTTAAAGTTTGTTAAAGTAAAGGTATTGCAGCCATATACATAAACTATGGACTGCATGGACAGCAACCAATCAATTTTAAAAGTATTAGGTCCAGGTAGATAATATTATCTCATTAAGATAAATGTTAATTATAATTTTATTTTTTCCAAACCAGAGAAATACTCGGAAAGAAGCAAGAAATCTCAGTCAAGAATTTCAATGAAAATTGTTAATATTTTTTTGAAAACAATTTTTCCGACGGTGGGTCTTGCATTGCCCATCGGTTCCTTTCCGCTGATTCTAGCTGATTTGCATATTTTCGTTCATTTCTTCAAATATTTTGAAATTAAACCGACCCTTTTTACGTTTTTAATTTTAATTACTCTCCATCTATATCTTGCCGTCGTCTCTCTTGCTATGGTATTACTTTTTCCTATTTTCTCATATTTATATCTTCATATCACTGTTCTTTGGATAGACATCATTTCATGCAATAGCCAAGATCTGTCCGGAAGATCATCAAGTGCCAACACACAGAAATTCATTTTAGATAAGAAAATGTATCTTAATTTATATGTAATTAATCAAATCTTGAACGTAGTTAAGAGCTTTCTCCCACCATATTTGGGCGCAATAATGTTTCTAAATATCATGTTTAATTTTGCAACTGTGAAAATGTACTCAACCCTTGGAATGCCACTGTATTTAGTAGCTCATGACGATAGTTTACACCATTTTAAGTTACACCATCACAGCATTGCTTTCTATTCAGATACAAACATAATTTTTATATTTAACGTCAATAAAGTCAAACGTCAACAAAAATAACATTCCAAAGGTCAAAAATATTTTATTGCATCAATGTCTATATCCAGGCTTTAGTTACGCAATCAAATTAAGTAATCAATAAAGGTATTACACAAATAGTTCGAAAAAAAGGTAAATACTTTTTGTCGTTGTGAGTGTGAGTGCAAATGCCGAGTTGTGAGTCATTTAACTTGATTTAACATTGTAATATCTTGGTAATGTACATTGCAGAAGTTGGGTTAGTATATTAAGGTTAGCTTTTATTTTAATGAATTTTATCAAGCTACTTTAACCACTACTACTGCTAATACATGTCAGGACTACTCAAACTCAATTTTCGACGAATGTTCTGGAAAATGTCAAGTCAAATAACTATTTAAGTATTGTTAATATTTCAAGAAGTATCTAATACATGTAGGAATCAGGATTCATCATATGTTGGAGAAATGTTGCTGTTCTCGGTACCTAATAGAATGTGGCAAGGGAGCTGGATGGATATAATATTATATGATATTTGCTTAGATTTACCTTTCAATAGATTTCTTTGTAAGTCTACTCCTCTTTGAAGTAAAATTAAAATTTAAAATTGGGTTTAACAGTCGCACATTTATTAGTCAAGAGCTTTCTACATACATGGTAAATCCACATTGTTATTATTATTTATTTACATATCAATAAAGTCAACCAATATAACAATCCAAAAGTCAAAAATATTTTATTGCATCAATGGCCATGTCGGGCCATGTCCATGTTTTAGTTACGCAGATAAGTGAAGTAATTAATAAAGGATATTAAACAAATAGTTCGAAAATAAGGTAAACATTTTTGTCGTGATGAGTGTGTATCGTTGAACATAGGGACTGGACCATAGGGCTTATGCATAGTAGTGTCCAAAAATACAGTAAAATACAATCCAAGGAGTGTTAGCATTGCCATGGTTTCTGGTACCCTGAACCCAAATTATATTGGTTACCGACACTGTATAATCTCCTATGGCCCAGTTACTTTTGCACATCTCTGTATACGTACATTACATAAGTTGGGTTAGTATATTAAGATAGCTTTAATTTTAATGAATTTTATCAATAAAAATCTACTCTAATCAGTTCTACTTCAAATACATGTCAGGACTTCTCAAACTCAACTCTCGACGAATGTTCTGGAAAATATCAAATGTCAAATTACTATTATACGTATTAGTAATAGTTCAAGAAGTATACAAACATACATATAATACATGTAGGAATCAGGAGTCATTATGTTGGAGAAATATATTATACTTAGTACCCAATACTAATAAAATGTGACAAGGAAGCTGGCTATATATTTTATTTGTTTAGATATACCTTTCTGTAGGTTTCTTTGTAAGTCAATTCCTCTCTGAAGGAAAAATAAATTGATATGATTTTAAATTTTAAAATTCGATTTAACGGTCGCATATTTATTAGAAAAGGGAAGTTTATTAATCCCTATATCGGGCCGACTCTAGCCAACAAAACTGTTGTCAACTTTTACTGTATTAGCTGAAAGTATGGACAAGCTATAAACAGGGTTGCGGTGTCCGGATAGGAAGGTGTGGACAAAAGTGGATAAAAGTGGTTTTATCCAGGGCAAAACTAGTTTTGTCCTGGAAGAAATTAGTTTTGTCCACTTTTGTCCTGGATAGAAAGTGGACAAAACTAATTTCATCCTGGACAGTAATAGTTTTGTCCGGACAAAACGCAACCCTGGCTATAAACAAATGGATAGATTGAAATCTTTTTTCTAATTTACTTTATAACATTTTCTGAGTAATCAGCAGCAAGCAATCAACTAATAGTAATTGAAATCCATGGATGTTTGAAAGCAGACCGCATTTAATTTATTGTTTTAGATATACTTTACTATACATCAAAATGTAATACAATGTTTCTGATGTGAGTGATGTGGAATATATTGTGTTA
The DNA here is from genome assembly GCA_020055645.1 of Tomocerus qinae. Lineage (NCBI taxonomy): Eukaryota > Metazoa > Arthropoda > Collembola > Entomobryomorpha > Tomoceridae > Tomocerus > Tomocerus qinae. The sequence goes on from CM034546.1 coordinate 127,825,983, forward strand.
GTTCCAACTCAGTTCCTAGTATTATGTTACATGAGATATAGTAAACTAAAAAAGGTTATAAAAATAATTTATGGGATTTATGGTTAGAAGTCTCCAGTAATGTTGGCCAGTGTTATCCAGCGCTTTTTAGAAATCCTTCGTAAACTCGGCCACTTGGACTAATAACACAATGACACAGCTAATAGATTCTTGTATTGATAATACTTTAATTTATCGAGTAGTTTTCTCAGAAGTTCTGAGTTTTGGCATATAAGGAAAGTGTATTTTGTAAATAGCAGTCGAGGTAGAAGGCCACGATATTTATAATAACTGTTTAGGTATTTATTGCAGAAGTGATGAAAATTTAATTTATTCGTTAAAATGTCTGCAAAATACTTACATGGTTTTGTAAACACTTATTTCCAAATATGTGACATTTTGAAAATCGGGCTTTACGATTACAACATCAAAACAGAAATATTAACCGTTACAAGACAAAAGAAAAAGATAATCTCAAATGGTTGTGCATTTATCTTCTTTTCTGCAACATTCAGTTATACAATCTCCATCTTGATAGCACAAAACTTTCTGAAAGATTCGTTTATTAATATTAGAGAATTATTGTTTAATATTATTTCTAATTGTCTTGGATTTGCAACTTTAGGAAGTTTCGTTGTATTTTTAATGCACAAAGATGAAGTATGTTATTTGTTCAATAATCTGATGCGACTATTGTCAACATATGAAAGTAAGTTTTCTTTGCGTTTTTAAAATTTGTCGAACTGATTCGAAAGTATTTGACTGGTAAATACGCACAATTGGATGTATACTGATTTTTTTTGTTGCCTTACAAAATAGAGATGCATCCTCAACGTGTCAAGGAATCACAATCAAGAACATCAATGAAAATTGTTAGTACTTTTATAAAAACATTTTTTCCGATCGTCTGTTTTGCATTCCCAGTTTTAGCATTAGCGTTGGTTTTCACTGATTCGCATATTTTCGTGCATCTTTTTAAGTTCTTTGGAATTCAATTGAATTTCTTTAGTTTTTTAATTTTATTTACTCTGCAGTTATATTTTATCGTCTTTTCTATTGCTATGTCACTTTTTTTTGGTGTTTTATCGTTTTTATATCTTCATACGACAGTTAATTGGTTAGACATCATTACGAGCAATATCCAAGAAATGCCCTCAAAGTCATCAAATGCAAAAGACCGGAAGTTTATTTTAGATAAGAAAATGTATCGTAATTTATATGTAACGAATCAAAATGTCGATGTAATACGGGGATTTCTACCACCATTGTTGGGTGCCATGATGTTTCTCAATATCATGTTTAATTTCGCAACTGTGAAAATGTATTCAACCCTTGGAGTGCCATTGTATTTATTGGCACCTTACGCATCAAGCTTTCAGGTCACATTTATTGTTTTTTTGGTTGGCCAATGTGCACACCTGAACACCCAATCAATTAACTTTTTAAATTCTTGGCTGTCCATTCTTCCCATCCAAGTTATAAGAAAAGACATTGCATCCCTTCGGCCTCTAAGGATATCTATAGGCCCATTCTTTTGTATAAACAAGAGTACCAACATGACCATAGTGTACACCATTCTAAGTTACACAATAACTGCACTTCTCTCTGTCCGAATATAATTAAGTCATGTAACATTATATCTATACAATAAAAGATAAAACCCTACACCTATAGAACTAGAATACACAGATAGAATTGTACAGAAGGAAAACCTTTTAAGTAATAAAAATTCACTCAAATGGCAAAACTTATACTATGAGTTATCATTTTAATGCATAACGTATAAAATAATAATAATTATTATTACATGGCTTAGGTACCAACATTAATCAAATTCCTGCCTATAGAATACAACCTAAATACGCATTTACTTGTATATCTACATTATCCAGTATATCGACCTTTAAAAAAGCCTATGTCCATTTTTCGTTTGCTGCAGGAAACTAACAATCGTATGGATATAGGTTTTTTCACCAAACAAAAAATGGATATTGGCTATTTCGTGCACCAAACAAAAAATGGATATTAGCTATTTCGTGCACCAAACAAAAAATGGATATTGGCTATTTCGTTCCTTAAAGGACGATATACTAGATATTGTAGATATACAAGTAAATGCGTATTTAGGTTGTATTCTATAGGCAGGCATAATGTATTCATATCAAGGATAAAATATTTTCTTTGCATCCAAACTCATTTAAGTTGTTAATATTGGCATGGATAATTAAATTAGTAATAATCGCTCTGATATGATTTTATTTTCACCAAAAGCATACAAGGTGATCCAACTATATTTCTCGGATCTATACAAATGTACCAATGTACACTCTTCTTTGGCAAAAAGAAGCACGTAATATTTAACTGTATTTTTCCCTATGTATTCACCAATTTCTGGCTTCTGTAATGGGAAATTTCTAAAGCTGAAATCAATGGTAGACTTCGGCAGATTGCTAGATTAAAAATGAAATTCTTGCTGATCAGATTATTTATGATTAAAATGCATATAGAAATTGGAATGGAGGGCAAAATATAGTAAAGTGTATTACAGCGTGTACAAATTAGCTAGTAACAGCTTGAATAGTAGCTTAGCCTTAAACTTGTAAACTATGTATGTATTGAAATCAATATTTGTTACTTCGGTTTTCAATAATTCATTTTTCAAGATTTAATAAGTACATTTCATAACAATCAACTGATATACAAGTTGGTCCAATTTGTTCCATTGTAATTCAGGAATCTGTGAGATTAACCACCCCATCCAGTGCCATAGCCAGGTTGTCCAACAGGCATGGATGGATTGGGCACGGAAGCTGGAGCTCCACCATATCCTAATGGGCCTCCTCCGTATCCAGCACCAGGGGTTCCTACAGGAGCTCCTGCTTGGGGCACAGTAGCTGGAGATCCGGCATAGCCCATTGGGCCTCCACCATATCCGCCAGCTCCGGGGGCTCCGCCATATCCTACTGGGGCTCCAGCATATCCAACTGGAGCTCCGGGGGCTCCGCCATATCCTACTGGGGCTCCAGCGTATCCAACTGGAGCTCCGGGGGCTCCGCCATATCCTACAGGAGCTCCAGCTTGGGGCACAACGCCTGGGGCTCCGCCATATCCCATTGGACCTGCTCCGTATCCAGGTTGAACACCAGGGGCTCCGTACCCAACAGGGGCTCCGTATCCACCAACAGGGGCTCCAGGACCCATCTCTCCAAATGGACGTGGATAAGCGCTAGCCACGGCGATAAGAGCTGCAACAACGAAGACCCCGTTCATCTTGCTGGACAAATAGACCTGGAAAATGCAAATGTACTTGAAAATATGAAAATAAACAAGCCATATAAGAATATCAACTTCTGATTCTTGATCAGCTTACCTGTCGAGAAATGAGATTTCTGAGTTAAGGAGCTGTGAATGGTGATTGACGAATAAATCCATCCTTTTTATACCCCTTCTCAACCTCTTTCTCATTTTCCTTTCTCTATTGTTAACAGTAATCCAATTTAGGGCTTATGGAAAACAAATTACAGGTGATAGTTAAATTGCAGTCAATGAAAGATATTTTTGTCTGCAAGTGCAAAATGATATACCAAATTATATTACTGCATGACCTTTTCAAAACATCAAGTTTGGTTGAAAATTGCATTCATTTTATTTGCAGGTCGCCCCAAAAAGTGATTTATTATTTGATTTATGTAATGCAAGGGAATATTGATGTGTTTTTCAGTAGTTGATCCCTTTATCTGTAACATAAAACGGGGTTTTTGGAGTTACTTGTATCTAAATTAGTAGTTTCTTAGGAATAGAATTTTTTTATTGGATTCAATTGATTGTGTATTGTTTCAAATGTGCGTCATTAGTATAATGTTCGACAATGGTATACGTCAACTAAATTACAATGGGGACACAAATCGATTTAATCTCACCTTTTAATAGTTTATGGCATGCATTTATATTTATTGACGCTTGCTTTTTTACTAATTGTACGAATGCCAATATGAGTTATTGTAATTTGCAGTTTGACTTTCTATTTACTACTTAAAAATAGGCCTAGTTGCTGTTTAATCTCATTTTTCTAACCAGCTAAAATATTCATAATATGTTATTGGTCTTTGAATACATTTTAACTATTATATCTGGGCCTCTTTAATGTAGTTGGATATGTATACTACTGAGTAGGAAAGCCATAATTCAACCTAACCTCATTATTTGTATGCTTTCTTTTATATTTCATAGCTTTTCAGTAGAGTAAATTTACTCTACTGATTTCACATTTAATTGACATATTTATCTTAAAAACAATACCGCAATTAGTAATTAGGGTCAAGTCCCTTAACTTCGCTGACCGAATTAATAATGAGGTTACTTTTTTGTACTGACATAATTTCGATATGAAAGTATTCCACTCTTCTACCAATTTTTGTCCGTTCAAGTAAAATAGTAACAATGATTTACGAAAAGTGACACTTTGAGTAATGTAAAGTATGCAATATTATTATGTTAAATTCGCAATCGTATTCATATTTAAAAACTTATGATTGTTAGTCTAACGAAAGCCACCAGAATATTAAAATTACCCGAGGAATTCAATTTTACAAACAGAGCAGTGTAATGCAATTTTCCCCAGTTAGTGATCCATGTATTGATTTGACTGGAATATTTTATATTACAAATACGACCGAATTAAGACAATGCGTCCCTTAATGCATTTATTGGCTGGCTTCCAGGGTTAAACGAGTAAAATATGCCACACTTAATGTTGCTTGTGTAGATAGATCAGCAACATAAATGACAGGGGGTAATTACAATTGATTGCTAAATTAAATTTCTTCTTTCATGTATTGTATCATGTTCTTGAATAAAGTAGTACCTATAATATGTAGAGGTTATGCACTTTAAGAAATCATACTGCATTGACATGGGATTACACGAGATAATACAGACGAAACAGGCTATACACACTTTTAATCTTGTCTAACTTTAAAGTAGTATAATAATGCTTTACAAACCACGGAACACAATTTTGTTGGTTTTGGTTTGGTATATAAAAGTAACATGCATTGAACAGTTATATCTTCTACAAATATGTGAGATTTGTTATCAAAGATTTACTAGTTGAGTTATAGCCATAGGATATCAAATACCAATGGTTATAGTATTTGTAAGTACGTACACAGATTGCATAATACTATATTACAATATATTGATGTTTAAGTTGAATGAAATCAGCATGAATGTGAATGACAGATACAGAATGACAGTAGAGGCAGTTACAAACTGAAAGTAGATACTCATAATGTCACAATACTTCGCAGAGGCATAGATTTGACATTTTAATTAACCATCACATAATCACATCTCTATTTTGTTTTCAAAACTGAAAATTTTTAAGTTTAATTTTTTAAGTTAAGTTTTTAAGACTACATTTAAGTTTTATAGGTAAACAAATCAACTACTACAAAAGTAACTAAAGTTTAATACAAATGGCAGCACACCAGCAAGATGTCCTTAAAAATCTTCATCCATTCAAACAAGTCATTGACATAAACCAAATTTTGCCAATTTTAAAGTCGAGACTTCCTATTTCTTCAAATGTAAGTGTCAGTTAAAACGTATTTGATATAAGTCAAAGTCAAATCTCAAAAAAATCTAATATTTTTAGACTCACTCAGATGTGGTAATTGTAATGAGCATTTTTTCAATATTTTCTTATTAGGTATATAACACGGCTATACTGAAAAAAGATTCAGACAAAAAAGATACTGTGTTTTACAGTTTCCAGCCAAAGGAAGAAGCAGAAAATGTTGATTCCATGTGGATTGTATCTGCTTACTATCGTTATGTGGGTAATTTTAATAAATCGTGCAAAGATTAAAATGTTACTACCTACGTCAATAAAATACACAAGTTTAGTAATATTTTTATTTTAGTATCCGGTTAAGACGAATTGAATTTTCTTTAGGATTTGGGAATACGATATGCAATATCCGTTCCTCGTATAATGGAAATAACGGAAGAAGTGAAAGAAGCTTTTACAAATTCTTCGGTGTTTAATTGGAATGAGCCATATTCATTTGTATCTTTGGAGAGACGAATATCCCCTTTGATTATTGAAATTGGTGCATATCATTTTGCTCGGAATATCACCCTTATTCCCACGAGAATCTACACGATCGATCCATCACGAGTAATGGAGCAGCATACAGAAATCTTGTAAATATATAGCAGAAAATATTTTGGTTATTAAAATTAGAAAACGTTAAATTAATTCCTTAATAATTTGTTTTTCAAGTTACAGTGACAATTCGGAAATGGAATTGACCTTAAAAGAGTTGACACCGGAGGAAGGAGCACAATTTCTGAGTCAAAACTGGAAATACTCGACTGCTGAAACGTATAAAACCATTAAAAAACTTCTCGGTGAAAATGAGTCTGTTGGTTTGTACTTGAAGGGTCAGCTTGTGAGTGGAGTCCTTATAAATGACAGCGGAGTAATCGGATTACTTCATACCTTGAAGGAACATCGTGGCAAGGGCTACGCTCGACTCGTAATGACGGATCTTATGAAGAGAATCGGATCCAAAGGGGCATTTCCCTGCAGCTGCGTGGAAATCAAAAATTATCCATCAATGGCATTTCATGAAAAACTCGGGATGAAGTATTCATTTTTGGCTGATTATATTGACCATCCCAGATAAGAGTCGTAAATGTCGCGGGATATCAACTCATTCTACTAAATAAGTGCATTTGTCTACAAAATAATTAAGGTTGATTCGTAGGAGTAATGTAAGCAGTCACTGTATTAATTCGGATTGGATTACAAATCTATTTATTAATCAAAAGGCTTCAAAATTTCCAAAATGTGGCAGAAGGTTAATACCTAGGACTTGTGACTTACAAAAATTTGAAAGTCGTAATGCATTTTGTATTATATAGCTTTGGGAAAAAATTGTTTTCAAAACTTTTTTACATTTTTTAAAAAAAAATCGGAACCATAAATCGGAAGTATTCACCTTCCGTCACTGTTTTGAAATTTTGAAGACTTTTGGTGAATAAATATGAGCTGTAATCTAATCCGAATTAATAAATGACAAAATGCCTGCTCATAGTACCCCTATTAACCAACCTTAATAATATTATTGCTATGATGTGATTCTTCAGTTTACATATAATATTGGGTCTCAATGCAAGTGTATAGTAAATAGTAATTAATGTCATTTGTGTCAAAATTGGATTTTCTTGTTTTTCTTCGAGAGTTCGTGATTCATGTTCATTCAGGTTTGTGATGAATATATTACTTAAACATTCAGTTTAAGATCCTGTTTCTCTTGTATCTCATATTATTTTGGGAACTTGGTAAATACTCTTCATTATTGATAATGTACAGAGCAGATTACAGATAAATAAAGTGCAAAATGATTTGTAGCTTCTAAATTATTAATGCATTATTTCCATCTTTATTTCTACTCCAAATCAGATTTTATTGATTGATCCGACCTTTCATTCTTAACGTTGTAGATACTGATTGACATGACTCCCTTCGGCATTGCCGTAAGGATTATACAGTTCCTCAACAGGGGCCCGTCTGTATCGGGGATAAGTCTCAACTCCATAGTCCTCAGAATAAGTTGGCTTGGACTTTATCGGAGAATCGTCCCATTGAGCATTTGCAGCACAAATTGCCCCCACAAGAATCAGTGCGGAAACCTGGAAAAATTAAGTTCAATTGTTTGAAGTCCTCCATCGAAATGAAAATATTTATTGTAATAGGAACCATGAACTTAAGGTTGGCATTACGTAGAAATGAGAGTAGGACATTTTATTATAAATATCGTTAACAAATTATCCTCAAAAAAGGTGCAAATTTCTACAAAAATGTTTTCAAAAATACAAATCTTCTGTGATTTAAAATCACAGAAGTCTCGAGATTTTTTTGATTGGGAAAATCAGTTATGGCAGCTTTTGGAGGAAGGAAATCTTGTAAGAGCTTTCCAACTACCGTTTTTGATTGAACTATTGAAACAATTTAAGACTAGATTTTAAATCAAAGTATTTTATTGGTATCGATTGAATTCTATTGGTATAATATTATCTCTCTGCTCTCACATCATTGCCTAGTTTGGTTGAGTGAGAGTAGTTGATAGCGGGGTAACTTGAGAATACACTATACATGTATTATGTCACATGTCGTAGGATTTAGGATTAGATTAGAGTATCCAAGAGCATAGCCCGTATTATTTAGTAATATACACACAAAAAAGTGTATGATCAAGTTACCCCACTATATTAACTACCCGTATTTAATAGGTGATTCTTAAGTCTTCTATATTTTACCAAATATTTCATGTTTGCAAAGTTCAAGCTAAAATCTCAATGTTCTAAAATGATCAACTATTTAAGCAATGAATGATAACTGAATACATTTTGGGATTTATATACTCGCAATTCACCTCAACATTCTATTTATTTGTTCACTTTTATATTACGTAAGCCTTATCTTTTTGTGGAATAATTAGACAAACACCAAATTCTTCAGAAGAAACTAAGTTATCTCTACTGTCTTAGAGTACACTAATTAGTATGAAAGTATTTCTCTTAAATCTATATTACCGGGTTTGAAGTGTAGACTAATAAAATGCTAATTTATTTCCAATCATTTGTAAACTAATGTTAGTTTTTATACCATAATAATTATTCCAGGCAGCGTCTGTTTTACAACAGTAGTGTCATTACATTTTAACTAAATATTTTCAGAACCTACAGAGCTGTTCTGTGAATTAGATTAAGTTTCTTCTTTGAACATACAGTCATCGTCAAATCAGAGTCCAGGAGCTGTTTTACCTAATAGAAAAGGGGAAAACAGATGAAATGGTATGACTTGTTAAAGCTAAAAGGTGTAGATAAATCAGAATAATAATTTTCAATTCTAAAGTTTACTCAATGCATATTATACTCGTGTAAGTGTACCTCTATCAAAGTTAAGATTCAAAGGCTGAAGCTGAAATGAAATATAGGAAACATGGGAGCGGAAGATATTATTAATATGATGTAGTTTTGTTTGTGAGAGCAAAGAATGGAAGACCGGGAAATTGTAGATGTATTATGAAGGAAATGAAATGTTGCCCGCTTTATTATTATTAAATTAAAACCACATTAAAACTAACAAGGATGAATAATATTCAAATTAAGGTGAATAATAGTCAAATTAGGATGCATATATAATAATTATGAAAGGATATAAAAGTATGAGATTGAACAAGAAAATGGAAGTACCCATTGGACTTTAAAACTATTTCCCGATTCTCTTTAAATTTCTTTAGTCTACCCAGTGAACTCTAAACTATTCTCCAATTTTCTCCAGTCTACCTAGTGGACTCAAAACTATCAGCTAAACTCATCAGATCTTCAGTTTACTCTTTACCCTAAATCTGATTCTAATTTAAACTATATAATCCTCCAATCTTTGACAGTCAACCCAGCAGACTCTAAAATACTCTTAAACACCGATCTTGGCCACAATGTTTTTCTATGAGAATGAGTTACGGGGTACTGTGAAAATATATCGGAGTTTTCCGAGGGGTCTCTCGAATTTTCCGACTTTCCGAGCTCAATCTTTACTTCTTCAGTCTTCGGTTTACAATCTAAGCTAGGAGAGCATAATTATAGCTAGCAGGAACACACAGCAGCACACCGCGCACCGAGAGAATAAGTCCAATTCAACAAAATATTGTTACACATGCAATATCAAGCACGAACGCAAAGTAAGCTTTGCGCGGATGGCTACACTCATTCAAAATACTTTGCCATCAGCAGTCAGTAAACAAAAGGTTACATTTCAAACTTTTAAATTAGACTTAAATCTAAAATTTGGTCATTTTGTCATTGTTGTCACTAAATAATTGTCATTGTATTATAAATTTTAGACACAAACAGTCGTTTGACTCACCAGCTGTTTTTATTTAAGGAAGAAAGTCATCATCGGCGACAAAAACAAATGTATGGTGATGGTGATTATCGTTGTATTTGTACATTATTAGACTCAAAACTTAAATAATATTGTTCGTCCAAATCTTGTAAAGATTACACCCACATCATCCACGGTGTCGTGTTTCCGTTCTTCAGTCTTGACTAGACTTTTGATTAAATCCAAAACATCCATAGGGATTGACAATTAAAAGCGATGGAAAATCACACTTGCTTGATCTGTTTGAATTTTATCGGTAATCAAACTAGAAGACCCTTGAGCGTTTATCAGAAAGTTTTCAGTACTTGCAAAAAGCATTTACATTGCTCAATCACAGACGAAACTTTAACAGATGATTGGGAACCTGCAAAAAAGCAGAAACAATTACCACTTTGTGACGACTGTGTGAATGGGTCATTAGAACTGGCAAAAATAGCCGATAATCTAGAAAAATTTCAAAAACAAGTTAATGACTTGCTCTTGGTATTTTCGTTGAAAATACTTCATCGCCGCTCTCAAGTAGCAACTCTTGAACCCCTTTCGGAGGAAAGAAATTCTTTAGAAATAGATATTTCCAAATTATCTCAGCATTTCAACCTACCAAAACCAACTAGTGCGGAACACAATGATACAGAACAAGAAATAAAAATCTCTAATAGTTCTTCCCAGCAAGACAAACTTTTTCCTATGATTGATGTTAGTACTGTGAAATCCGAGTTCATTTATGAAGATGTTGGAGAACAAGGTGGTGAAACACTTACAGAAGAGACTTCGGATAGTGAAAATTTCTTTGTCTATTATCCTCATGGCGAAACTCCAGATCTTGACATTTCTGTGACAGATACAACGCAATTGGTCCAGAGAAATTTAAACGAAGAATTCTTTATTGCTGCAGATATTATTGAAAGTCCAGCGAAATCGGATCGTTCGTCGCGGTCATCGGACTTAAAAGTCAACCTAGAAAGTAATATTTTATTATTTTTTTTACTTATACATGGCTGCTGAATACTGATTGCCGGTTAATAATACGCTTTTCGTTAAGTGTTGTTACAAATATACAACGGCAAAATCACGCATAAGTTAGATTAGTTACTTTACCAAAGAAATGTTTGACTGGGCCTTGCTTATAATACTTGCGCTGGCGCTAGTGAAACATTATTATAGGTCCTCTGCCCGATGGTTCGATATGTAGATGTCAATAGAGAGACACAAGAGAATTCTTCTATTGAAAATGTTTTCAACTGAAAAGGGAAAAGATAAGTGAGTCCAATATTTAGTGATTTATTTACTATTTTGTATTTGCAATTATTTTTTATACATTACAACAATAACACATTCTTTATAATTAATAAGAATTTCAGCCAATTGCTCCCTGGGATGCCCTTGAAAGGTAAAATTATCAAGACCACGACGGCCACTTCCTCAAGGTCAACTAAGCTCTACGCCTACTTCTACATCCACAGTCAATTAACAAATCAAATTATCAGGAAATTCAAAGCTGCTGACGGGCTGACAATGAAATATTATTTCAGTAGTAGCACGAACGTACGTACGAAGACATACGACACGTACGAAGCACATATTATTTTCAAAACTTGAGCCGGTTTTTAAAATTTTTAAATGCACGTAACTATTTAAAAACAGAAAAAGTAATCTGTATACTTCATTGAAGATCCTAAGCTGCAAACCGCCTCGCCCACTGGGTCGACAGATTTGGGGAAGCCCGAAACCCTCGTAAACATGGTAAAATGGATCTGCTTAAATAATTGTTTCTGTATATTTATGACTAGCAAAAATAAGACACAGAAACAAACACAGATAAAATTGTGTAATAATAAATATGTGTTTCTATAGGTAAACGGAAACTGGGGCCGATGTCTGCTTTGTAGCTTTGTACCAAGGAAAATACACAATATGAAGTCAGTCAATTCTCCAGAGAGAGGTTTCTAAAGTACCGGCGGATGACAATTTCTAAATGTACTGAACACTGTATTCACTTTGCCACAACTTAAAGAAGTCGTGGGGGATACCGGTTATAAAATTAAATACCTTTATTAAAAGATGAAACTGATAACTAAACCGTAATTTGTTTATTTTCAAACAATTACTTGTGCCAATTATTTTTCTAAATATTATTATTATTTTATTGTACTTATCAACAAAAATTGTAATGTAGAATTTATTTTTAGAGAACGTCCATTATCTCTGTCTGTCTGTTTGTATTGTATGTATGGAGCCTGATCGGAAATCGGAAAGACAAGTAATGAACATTGCTTCATTTGCAAAGAAAATGAAATGATCAACTACTTCATGGTTTATGAGTCGAATTGGATGCAATTCTAAGAAGCTGAAGCCTGTCTGAAATGTGAAATTACTTGTATTTTATTTGAATTGTATCCATCTCTTTTCTTGCTTAATGTTTCTTAATGTCTACTAGGACATAGGATCGCTCATTTATTGACTCTTGGAATTTCCTATGGAATCATTGTGAAAAGAATATCCACGGTGCCCGATTTTTATTGCCCAGAACATATTTCTGTGGGGAGAAGAAACGTGAAAATTCCTAAAGTGTTATGCAACTGCGCGTTGAACCGAATTAATTCAAAACTTAATTGAAGTGCCACCGCCACTTATTTTAATTTATAATTATCACAATTCGTTGGTTAGAAAACAAATGTCTGTATTGTTCGCAGTAAAAGCCAAAATGCAAAAACGAACATTTTTGTGGGATTAATTGTTTGCATTTGAATTGAACTGACGGGCAGGGAAAATCAGCTGATTTATTTCGGAAACCGAAAGCTTAATAAAACTTCAACCAACGATTGTAATAATTACACATTCTACATTATGACAAAAACAAGCAAATATACATTATAATCAATGTTGTTATTACGTATTTACCAAACATTCTAATTTGACATTCAGCATTAGGATTTTCGAATTCGGAAAAAGAAGTAAGAATGTTTACATTTACAATACCTTGACTAGCTAATGACTGCATTCACTCTTTAGTAGTGGGATTCAATAAACTAAATATATTTTGCACAGATATCTCTGAATTTCTTTGCCAACATATTTTATGGGTAGTACTTAGTACTTAGTAGTACTGAATACTGACGGACAACTGCAAATGAATAATATGAAATAACTATTCAGCTTCACATTGCGCGCGCTCTTTGCTTTAAATCGTTGTTGTTGGTTTAATTCGTTGGTAGCTAATTTCTTTAGGATAATTTTACCAAATGCGAGATGATTAGCGTCTACCATATGTGCTAAAATTCATTTTACTTTATTTTTTCAGGATTGAAGTTTAAAAATGATGGAACGCCAATCGTTAATGAAAATGAAACTAGAGAACGCAGCAAAAGAAAAGCTTTCCTCAGCGCATCCGCCCAAATTCATGATGGTAATGCCGATGATGATGATGATGACGACGACTCCATTGATGATGATATATTGGGAGAGAAAGATTTTGACGTCGTCGATATTGATGAAGACTATGAAGAAGAACCCGAGCTTTTGACAAACGTTAAACAAACGTAAGTCATGAGTCGTCATAACCTCATAATAATTTATTACTTTTTGGAAGAATTTATTAATCTGTATTCTTAGATTAATTGTATTTTATTGTAATTTTCAGTAAACACACTGTTAATGTATCTCTTTTGAATTTACAACGCACAAAAGTGGCTTTGCCTAAAATAACGAGCAGTAATTATAACGACAGAAGCACAAGGGGAGCTACAATAATTCATAAAAAAGTCAAAAGTAATAATTCTAACAAACGACGGAGAAAAGCGGATCCTTTGGCGACTAATAAGAAGAAGACCAGTGGCAAAGTTTATCAATGCGAAGTTTGTGAATATACGACTGCTCACCAAAACTATTTGGTGGTTCACATGAGAAGTCACACGGGAGAACGTCCATACAAATGTCACAAGTGTGGCAAAACATTCAGACAGACAGCCCATCTTCGAGTGCATTTGTTGACCCACTCCAAAATCAAACATTATAAATGTCCAGTATGTAAAAAGGGCTATTCAAACTCTTCTAGTTTAAGAGGACACATAAACCGACATACCGGGGTGAAAAAATTTATTTGTTCAATGTGTGACTATGCGACTAGTGAGAGTGGAAATCTAAAAAGACATATTACCACCCACACTGACCTTAAGCCATTCAAATGTGCGGATTGTGGACAGATGTATAAAAGTAAAATGGCCATTAGAAATCACTACAAAAGTTCACATCCTGATGTAGAGTTCACTTTAGATTGTATTATTGATGGGTAGTATGGAGTATGGATGGTCATTTCTGCTGAGCAGACAGCATAACCTTCGAAGCTCCTTTTTCAAGAACCATCCATCATAGGGTAGGCATTTATAAAATAGAAAACTTATTTCTAACTTGTATTACCGATAAGAACTCTAGATTACATTTTTGCCTTCTCTTTGTTTTGAAACAATAAGAAGCAGGCTATAAAGTTTGATTTTGACTGTCCTTAGTATTATTTAGCCAGTAAATTGTTACAGATTAGCTTTTTATTGTCAGGTTTTTTAATACACAAGTTTTGATAGAAAAAACTGGACATTTATTTGTATTTTTCGGATTCTGGTGACAGATAGATACTAAAAGAGTAAGAAGGGAAGATAGCAGTAGAATTTGTATTATTTGCGATAATCTGTCGCAAAATAAAAACACCTTTGGAATAATTGTACAGATAGATATTCACAGAAAGTGCATGGTTGGCACAATATATTAGGGCAAAGTGACTACAATATTATAAATATGCAACAAATATATTGTCAAAGCTTAACAGTTGATGATAAATATTTCCATTGATCACATTAACTCTCGTAAGATGTAGGTATGATTTTCATGTGTGCGAACTCCTTGGTTAAACATTTATAGTTAGCGGTAAATATTTCTAATACTTAAATTCTTGTATAAATATAGAGTTTTCACATAATGATTTTTGTTCCAAATTCTTGGTAATTCTTTCTTTTATTTTTAAATGCCAACAATCATTCTATTTTTCATGCCTTGTTGTTCTGTAACATAAAAGTACTTTGTATTGAAATAAATGTATATCATATATAATTGAAACAATGTCAAAATCTCATTTTTGGGTATCAGACAAAGTTTTAGTTGTAGTGGAAGGGAAACAGGAACAAACGTTCTTTATCATGTCATACCATCTTTGTAAATCTCACCGACTCCCATATGGAGAATTGAAATGAGTTAATTCTTTCAAATCAATCTTATCTATTGTTACCAAATCCTTATCAACGTAGTGACAATGACCTAATACTTTGCTGTTGGTGGTTGTTCATTTTTTGTATCATTGCAATCATTAGTAAAAATAGATATTATCGCTTATAAATGTGTCACTGACAGATGGTCATAAATACAAAAATTATTCATTCCCAATCAAGTGCCATATTGCTGCCTTTAAACATTTTACTCATTCAATACGATTTTTAAAAACAATCCGTGGATTTTGAAGATTGTGGCTATAAACTTTCTTAAGGTACTATTTTACTCATCTGTCTCATTAAGTATATTATAATAAGTACTATGTTAATTGCCCATTTTAGTTTCAGTATTGCCGAGTTCTTCAAAAATTACTGAAACTTTATTCAGATATTTTTCAGGCTAAATGTTCCAAATTCTGATTAGTTTTTAACTTAAATTCTGTTTATTCAACTTTAGATAATTTTTTCATTTGCATTCACTTAACGGAAGGATGTGCTGTTGCGGTGATAAGGTGTTTGCCTGTTGTCTTCCAGTTTGCTTTGTCAGTCGGAAAAAAGGATGCATGAAGAGAGAATGTTTGATCGCCTACTTACTTAGTTTTTTCGGATGGTTTCCAGCAGCTATTTATGCATGCCAATTTGTGGAAGAAGAGGACGATGATTAAAATTAATGTCCGTTAGTATTGTGTATACTTTGGCTTCTTTGTTATATTATGTCCATTACTTTATTACTATATACTTCTGTGTATTAATTGTATAATCATTTGCACCCTTATCTTAAACCAACTTGAGTTCTCATACAAAATGTGCAGATCGAATCCCTGTCTATAAACACTAAGAATATTCTAGACACCCATAAATATACCTGTAATTAGTATAAGTAATTTAGTAATTCAGAGGAATTTTTTCTTTTATTAATGTTGCACGGATCAACTTCTATTCAAAATTTTCGCCATAAATACTATTTAATAATAATTTAACAAATAATCATCTTTGCCATCTTTTTAGTACATTATACAGGCTATTCGAACAAATTTTTCCATTAGATTTCCGAAGAGCTAAAGATTTATATAGTAACTAAGAGTATAATAAACCGATTGAGATGCTTATGTTTGTGATGGTATTTTGTTCAGTAAGCATTTCACAGTCTACTAAACAACATCATTAAAGTTTTTGTGTTTTTGTGTGAGTAGATATTCTCAGATTTATGCCTACAGTGACATGTAACCACAAAATATTTATTTATAAGTGTTTATCGAATTGAGTATTTATGAGCCGAGGCTGGGTGGACGTGATTGAATTTTACTGTAATGATCAAGTGTTTGTGATAACAATTATGCAATTGTGGCCAGCAGATTTATTCAATACGCAATGCAGATTCGTTTATCATTTTAAATTGTCCCTGAAGTGAACAAAAATAATATTTAGCACTGACATACGTGCAATCTTAGCTGTCAGTCAAACTTTGGATGACATAATGGTATTTGCAACATGTCCCCATTTTGAACGCAGAAAATCAATTGAATAAACCGTATTGAGTTAAAAAATTGGCATCAGGATGGAAAATTGATACTACAGATATAATAATTATTAAAACATTTGTAATTTTTGTATAATTAATGAAAAGTACCTAATTTATGGGGAATTGGTTTAATATCACTGGTTTTACATTAACATTTATTGGTTTAATATGAATTAACGAAATTAAAAGTTTGCATTTAATTCGGTAATATGAGACTCAAAATCTGTGGCCTATGGCTAAATAATCTCTTCTTTTATACTTCAACCAAAGACTAGAAGAAATTTACCTACCGATTACCGTGTATGTACTTATATGTATTTTTGTGTGGTAGGTAGAGTAATATTAGTTTCACAATTTGCACCACCAATACCAATACCCATGATTATGCTGGCCTTCCTTTTGAAATTGAAACACTCATGCTGAGACCTACCTACTATTTAGTGGTAAATATTTATTTAACACAAAGGATAAGACTCAAACTGGAATGTTAAGTGAACTCCTGCTGTAGTCACTCAGCTGCATTATGCAAAGTAGTCGCGGGTGGTGGGTGGGTTAATATCCCGACTATAAATAAAATTGAACTGGTAGTTTAGTTTGATGAACAATAGGTTTTAGAACATGACTAAGTATTCATAGCAGAAAAGGCTTTTCAGAGGTGCTCATAATTTATTCATTGTCATTGACTAACTATTACTAACTATTGACTAACTGTTAACTAGCCAAATAGTAATGATTAAATTATGAGAGATGGCATCAAATAAAACGTAGACTTTGGCCATACTAAGCTGTTTCAGGCTTAATCTTAATATTATCATTTTAGGCTATCATAGATTCCCCCCTTTTTGCTTTAGAAAATCAAAATATGTCATTTTTATGTTCGAAACATTCATTTAAATATTTTCTCTCTCTTTTTGGCTAAAATATATTGACGTAAATATTACGTGTTTAAAACATATTTTAGAAACTATTCTCGTATAAGAAATATAATGAGTGGCCAAGTAAGGTTTAAAATACATACACGAGTCCTTACTTTCATTGACATAAACAACTGCTAAATTTTTTATATGAATTCTTAGTACAGAATTCTTGGTAGCCCTGGTAGGTGTAATGTAGAGATATGATCAGACGAATGACGAACAATTGGATCAATATCAGGTCTATACTCTTGGACATAGTTGGGACCCCTCACTCATATCTACCCCATATTCGGAACCTCACGCACCCTCAGAGCAAACCTCATTAGGAGGATTTTACTGTGGTGGATTGAGGTGAAGTATACATAGTTTTACAGATAGTGAGGTGAGGTGAGGACTCTCTGTATGTAGATGGAAAGAGTGTGGTTTCTGTGAGGTCACGCACTTGCATTGCACAAATAGTGTGGCTGAGGAGAGGTGACATGCTACTAATGGCTTGGTCGTGAAGAAAAGTTGAAGCAACGGAACCGTTCTATACATAAGCTGAGGTTGAGGTGGGGGTGGGAAAATAAAACCTCAGTGAGGTAGAGGTGAGGTTAAAATAGGAGCACCTCATCTATATATTAATAAATAATGTATAGACAAAGCAAGAACATGCTTGAAGACATTGACTACAAATGAAGTTATTAATATTAGTACGTAGTTTATTATAATTTATTACTTCAAGGGTCCCTTAAAGTAATAAATTCTGCGACGTTCACAAACTTCACTCATAAAGCAGGAGCTTGGTTGCAATACGGAAAGTTTTATAAATACCTTAAGTTCTTACAAATTTTAGCTCGCATTGGGTAATGCTGACCTACCTAACATGCTGTGAACAAGGGATAGCACCTCATTTGTCAAAAATTAAATAAATAGACAATGCTAGAACATGCTCTAAGATATTGACTATAAACCGTCGCGTAGTTCCAGGAATTGTCCTATTGTGCTTTTGAATAAAGCAGTGCACTGCAGTGTAGAGCCACATTTACCCTTCAAATAATAAATGCTGCGACTGCAAACTTCAGGTACAAAGCAGGGGCCTGATTGCAGCACGGAAAATTTTATAATCTTTCAAGCTCCTAACAATTTTACTTCGTTTGGGGTAATGCTGCTTTTGCCTACCTAACATGCTAAGAGAGAGACTAGCATTTGAAAGATGTTATTTAAGAGGGACGAGTATGTTTGTAATACAAAAGGAGCATAAAAACACAAATATGGTCACGTGATTGCATTACGACTCAGCAATTATTTTTGGAAACACAAAAATGCCCAGGAATATAACAGGTAAGAAATCAAGCAGGAACAAGAAGTGAGGTGAAGACTTATATGGATGATGAGATTATGAGGTGAGGTACGTGAGTGCCCAAGTGGGTAAGCCTGATATGAGGTGAGGTAGGTGAGGATCTCAGAGGGAAACCGCAACATGAGAAGAGGTGAATGAGCTTCTCAGAGTGGGAAACCGACAAGAGGTGAGGTGAGGTGGGTCAGAACTTTAGAAAGGAAACTCGGCATGAGGTGAGGTAGGTGAGAGCTTCAGAGGAGGAACCCGGCATGAGGTGAGGTTCGTGAGGTCCTCAGAGAGAACACCTAACATGAGGTGAGGTCTAACCAATAAGTCCCAACTGTGCTTTTGGACACCAGACTGACTTTTCCCTAAAAACTTAAGAAATCGACGCATTAAAAGGTGTATAGTGTATTTATTCAATAAAACATTTTTCAAACGCGACGACAGATGCAGACGTCATTATTATTCACTACAAATTTAGGCTCCATATAAATTTATCATTTGATTCTGATATTGTTTAAATTATTCCTCTATGTTGATATACTTTTAGTGCGTCAAACCCAAACCTATATGGCCATTGCTAGATTGCTAAAAAGAATTTGCAATTCAACTATCAGAAAGAGTGTTAGTTTCATTCCTTACTTAAAGCAAGACAAAAAGAAAATGTTTGGACCGAAATCATTGAAGGCATTTTCATTTGTATTTAAGTGGACATTGTTTATGAGAAATTCTCCTTTCGAGTGGAACGTCACAAATCGTAAACTGGTACTGCTGCAGAGCAAAAGGAAATATAGTTACTACATATTAAACGTAATTCTACTTACCGTACTTACCAGAGGAACCGAAGTGTTAGCTATATTGCATCAAATAACAATAAACAAAAGCCTCAACATGGGCATCATTATGTTCTATTTATTTTACGTGATGGCAAATCTCGTTGGCATAACATGCCACATCAACACATTGCTTTCCCAAAAACAACTGGAGCAATACTACAACAACTTTTTCAAGCTAAATTCTAATATCGGTGAGACACTATTTGCAATAGGTAAGTTTATGTATATGCAAAAATATTAATTTGTTTTTGTATAATACAGAAAAGAAGTTTCCCAATGCCCACCAGAAAGAAAATACATTTGAACGACTTTCCCAATTTATTTGCTATATTCCATTTCTGGCTTCCTTGGTCACATTTCCAGCTTTGTTGCATTTTCCTACGAGTATTAAATTCGCTGAAATCACATTATACAGTCGATATGGAACTTTAAATCGTTTTTGGACTATCATGGCATATGGTTTAACAGCCCTTGGAATAATGAATGATTACTCACATATCATCCTTTACGTTCTCACGTTGCAATCTTATCCGTCCACTGCCACCACATGGCTAATTTCCATCAAGTAAGTGTGTATATAAATATAATTACTATACCTAGAAAACATCTAGATTTGTAGAGCTATTAAAGATTTGCAGATTAAATTTTACTGTATTTTTTTGTGTTAAACCAAAATATGTCTTATATCGAAGTTTAGAAAATATAGGAATTTGAAATACAACGTTCAACAGATCAATTTTATCTAGATTAAAATAGTAGCTAAATTCTATTCAAATCAATTTAAAGATATTTATATCCTATGTATAAACGTATTAAAAATAAACCTAAAACTGTTAGTATAAAATATTGTGCTGAATATCTATGGCTGCAGATAAGTTAGTTAGTACCAGGGAACTGAAACAGGACTACTTTTTCACAAAAAAGTAAAAAAGTACTACTTTTTTTATAACGGGAGTTTTTATGCCCTTTTTACCTTATTTACATGTAAAGTGGAAGTAAATGGGTGTACGTTGATACATTAAAAAAGGTTAAAAGGCAATAAAGGACAGCGTTTTTTAAAAATTACACTTACCTTTTTCATCCAATCAAGGAAAAAGCGGTAAAAGGAAAAAAAGCCCTTTTTGTTCCCTGGTTAGTACTTGTGTTATGTTAGAAGTTAATATACCAAGACGCATAAGAGAGTGATAATATATACAATTATTCCTTGACAGAAATCATTTTGGTGGCTATGAAAATGGATCAAACCAATGGAACGATATAAATTTTGAGAAATGCCCTGATCAAAAGTTTTTGGCAAAAGCTTTGGAGAAAAGCACTTTCATTAGGAACGAGTTGGATTATTACAAGAAAATTCAACTGATGCACAATTTGTATAGCTCCTTATTTTGCAATACAGTAATTCCACTGACAACGACATTTGCTTGTATTTTAACGATCATGTCACTGTTCACAATGTTCAAGTATGCTTCTGGTTTTCCAATTGTGGCGTTAGCGGCTATAGCAGCTGCCTCAGCATTGGCAATTTCGCATTTGGTGTTACTATCGACATTTTCTGCGAATTTGACAGAAGCATCGAAAGAATTTTTGAATTTCTTCCGTATTAAATTTGGTAGCCAAAAGTATTATTCTAAGTGGCTCCATTCTATAACTCCAATAATCGTTTGCTTAGGCAACTACTTCACATTTGTGTCTAACAGTCCGATCAATTTAATTTCCATTGTCGTCAACAGTCTTGTGAATCTATTAGTTGCCTACTAACATGTTATTTAATAGAAAACCGTCATGGTTTTAAGGGTGGGTAATAGTGGGGTAAATTGAGCATACACTTTCTGTGTGTTACTTAAGAGTAGAGTATAGCACGTATTTATTTACCAAAATTCTTCAAAATTACCTAAAAGTGGCGGAAAGTGAACACCTCGACCTTGTGACTCAGAAAAATTAGAAATTTTTAATAAGTTTTGAATTATAGCGTTGGCGGGAAAACATGATTTCCCGTCAACGCTATAATTCAAAATGTAATACATTTTTTAACAGTTCGGAGCCCCAGGTCCCAGGTAGTCACCTTTCGCCTTTCGCCCTTTTTGTAAATTTTGAAATTTGGTAAATAAATACGGGCTATACTCTAATCCTAAGTAACACACAAAGTGCATGCCCAAGGTACCCCGCTATTAACCCCACTTAAGTGATTTAAAAAAGGGGTTTTTGAATTTTGAAGATTATAAATTAAGTTTTATTTCACTGCTAAAAAGGATAGTAGATACGCTAGATAGAGATAAAGGGTCAAAGGTAATTGTCAAATGTATATGCACCAAAATGCAATGCCGTGTATTCATTACTACTGGGACACCAGATCTGCTACGTAATTTCGAAAGGTTTAAGCGTCAACATTTTGATTAAATGTCAAAATATTATGCTAATACTACTAACCTAGAGCGTAGTTCATTTTTTTTGTAATAATACATTGGGCTATGACCTACCAAGATATACATACATTGTTTAATTGAGAATTTGATGTGCTTAATAATATAATAAAACCATGTTATTTTTATTTTAAATAAAATACTTTTTATTTAGTTTTAAAATGTCAGTCGTAGAATGAAAACAATATTGAGTGATAAATTGTTTGTGACACAGGGGTTTCGTTTGAAATGCTTTAAGACTAGCGGGGTTTTCCATTCCTAATCATCACTAGAAAGATGATGGTAAGGAAGGAAAGATGTTTATGCGTATGTGAGGAAAGCGTTGATGGTTTGGCAGAATCCATTTTTGTTATTGGAGGATGGTGCAAGAATTCTGGTGTTGTCAGCGACGACCATGTTGACAGCGGCCTTGGTGTTGGTATTGTACATGTAGAAGTTGGTGTTACCTTCCAAATCAACCATATGGGACTGGCAGCTCTCGGTGTCCAAGCAGGTCTGATCGTAGTTGCTGAAGAAGTTGTAGAGACCAGCACCGTAGATGTAGATATCGGAAGATCGGACAGCGCGGACAGCCCATGACATAGGGCACCGGGCATCTCCAGCGGCGCAATGGGAGTAAGTGGGGTCGAGGAAGGCATTGTTAGGGGTGAAGGGTTGTGGGGCTGGTGGGCCGGGTTGCCAGTATGGAGTTTCAGATTGGATCATGGTCATGAAAACGTTTTTGGTATTTTCGAGTTGGTATTGGTAGAGAACGTTGTGTTCGGATTGGGTTCCATAAAGCCAGACTGGTCCGTCTCTGCTTTCGACGAGGACACCACGGCCGGCATACAAGGTGACTTGACCTTGAGCAACGTGGTTGTCCAAATCGTGATCGGCAGTCCAGGCCCAGACATTTTCAAAGTAACCAGAAGCTGATGCAGTAATTTGGAGAAGAGTGTGGACACCGACGCATTCGGGTTTGTAGCCGCCGCCTTTCGGGCATTGAGGAACCTGGAGATTGGATCCAGTAGTACCTCCGACGCGCATGTGACAATCCCACATACCAGCTGAGCCTGCGCTGCTTTGTTTGATGTTCCATTGGACAAGGATAGCTCCGGGTTGGGCTCCTTTAGAAGCGAACATGAAATCGGTAATTTCGACTGAACCAGTTTGACCAGGTTCACCAACTTGGAGCATAGGTTGTGGGTTGTTCTCGCTTTGGAAGGCAGCACCGCCGGCCATGAGGATAGACCAAGTCTCACCGATCATTCTGGTGCCTGGAGGAACTTTAACTGTTTTACCGAGAACGTAGGTACCAGCTGGGAAGTAAACAATCTTGCCATTTACATTGGCGTTGATGACATTCTGGATAGCATCGGAATCATCGGTATTACCATCACCTCGGGCACCGTTGGCTGTTAAAAGCAAAAGGTTCGTAAAATAATAGTACCCTTGAAAATATTAATTGTATTGAAATAAAGTAAATGTTGCGTAAAATAGTACCCTTGAAAATATTAAATAGATTAAAATATTAGTTTCATAATTTTATTGCAATTTAGACATTTTTTTTACCTTTGACTGAAACGAAATCGTTGACATTGACATTTTCGTATTGAGGACGAGATTTTTCAAAGAATCGGCCTTCTCCATCGAGGAGAACACCGCTTTTGCGTGGAGCTGGGAGGTATCCAGCCTTGTATTGTGCATTTCCACTCTCATCTTGGTAGACGGAACCACGACCCCAGGAATCGATGGTGGTAGTGCCACTGACTTCCAAAACACGCTGTCCAGAAGTATCGGCTACAACAACTGGAGAGTTCTCAACTCGGACATTGTCCAAAAGAAGAGTTCCGGAGACATCGTTGGCAGATGGAGGTGGGTTGTTGTTGAGGAGGACACCGGTTTGTGTGTTGGTGATAACAGAGTCCATGAGGAGGATGCTACCAACTCCTGAAGTGACTTCATTGGAAGGAGCAGACATATCAATAGCCAAACCGCAGTTGGTGAAACGGGCATTCTTGAATGTCCATTGCCAGTTCTGAAAAGAAAATACAAAATTATACTTTCTGAAATTAAAAATCTTGGATTTACTTAAATAAATAGTGAATTAATTGAGTATTTACCCAGTTCATGTAGATACCGGTGGCGCAGTTGTTGAAGACCATATTTTTGGAGAGAAATTGTTGGTTTCCGACCCACATACCGAATTTACCTCCGTCGAAGGTTAAATCGGACATAAATCCACCTGATCCATTCTCCATCCAGATACCTTGATGACCAGTTCCGGCTTCAGTTGACATCTTGAAGTGCAAGTTGACCAAAGATGTAGCCTGAGCAACTTGCCAATGGAGACCAGTGACGACCTTGCTGGCAGCATTGCGGGTCAAGTCAATGTTGAAGTTTCTCACTTGACGGAAAAAGTTGTTTTGGTTGGTGTACCAGTTCCAGCCGTTGCTACCGTACGGGTTGCTGTCAAGAACTGCCATTCCAGAGAAATTTGGAGAAGCAACCAAAGTTGGCTTGTCGTTGGCGTTTCCGACCAATTGGGAGTAGTAGTACATGATGATGGGAGAGCTGATCAAGTACGTTCCGGAGGGGAAGTAGATGAGGGCGGGGGTGACTGTGGATGACCCACATCCATCTCCACAACGGGCTCCGGAGGAAATGGCCGTGTTGATACAGGCAGTGTCGTCAGCAACTCCGTCTCCTCTGCATCCGAAGTCCATTACGTTACGGTAGACGCTGTAGTCATTTGGTCTGTCGTGGAAAGATGAGATGCCGTGCTCGATGCTGGCAATCCACATATCGTCGGCTCTGGGAACATATTTGCTACCCTAAAAATTATTTAAAATAATATGTTAACAGAAAATGATAATAGAAATCAATGTTTCATATCTACCCAAAAATTACGTTTATCTCAAATTGAGATTTTAATGGGAAAATAGTTAAAAAGTATTTCTACCTTCTACTTTTATCTACCTAGTCAAAAATGACTTACTAAGTATTTATAATATAGAAGTGAATTTTGCAAAAATATTTAATATTTGGTGGCTAATAGCATTTTTCCGAAACGTAGAATTTTTTGCCACATCTTCAAAGACTTTTTTGAACTTTAACAGAATTATTTATAAGGGATGCCTATAAATTGACAATACAAAATTCTAAACCTGGAAAAATGTTTTTAATTGCTTTTGCCGAAAAAGAAATAAAATTCCGACTTTACCCCAGTGTCTCAAATCCAACGAATTGACACATTTAAGAGCTATTATATTTGTATGTTGGTATATTCAATAGTTAAAATAAAACTTACGTTTGTTGGGTTGCTGTTACAGAGGTAAACTCCAGCTGTGAGTAAAAATAGAATGGACAGCTTCATTGTGTCTGCTAAATTAAAAAATTTCAGGTACAAAAATAGTTGCTAGTTGTCCAGCAACTACCAAAGGAACAAAGTAACGAGAACAAGAGCATTAGAGACTACTTATATAGCAGAGAGGAAAAGCAATCAGAACTGGATAATTAATATTTCAGATTACAATTATATTTATCAAAGGACAGTTTCAAGATCACTTATCGGAAAATGAGGTTAAGCTTATGTATTCTGTCAACCACTTGGTTTGATGGATTAAATTTTAATTTAAAACTATTTTAAAGGAAGGCAGACGAGCCAATTGGAAAATATAGTTGAAACAAAACTGGCGAAAATGGCCTTTACTAAAGCTCAGAATAGATTCTACTGCATTAGGTGGATAAAATCAACAAATTAACAACGTTATAATTTTTAGAAAAAATGACCTCAGCTCTTGCATGATTTTTGCTTTATTTCCTTGTTTTCAGCTCATCTTTAACATTGGTGTGATAACAAAGTGCAGAATTGGCTGCCATTCAATTCGCAATTAGATTACGATCGTAGCCAAAGCCTATATGATCTACCTTAAACTATTACCAATGTCATTACTATAAATTAAAGTTCAGTCTCAATGCAAAAGTGGCAATCCAATGCAATAGATTACAGTTTATTGGTGGATTTTGTTGGTGTGACCAAGCCACGCAGATAAACTCCAGTTTTAGAAATTCAAGGCGTTAAAAGTTTGCAAAAAAACAATAAAAATGATTTAAATAACTTACTGTGATAATTCTCCGTTGATAGTTGGAACCCTGGTTGAACAGTACTTAGAATGGCAAAGTGATTTATCTCAATCACATTTATAATCTTGTTGTACCATATGCAAATGTCGTGGTTAGCAAAAAAATTCTCTGGATAGGAACTAATTATGTGAGTGAGGTGACTTCATTATCATGCCGTGCGGTGATGTTTTGAAAGGTGTGACCAAATTTGTTTTCAAGTGAAGCTAAAATAAGTTTGTACCGATAAGGGGTTTAAGTTTCCTGAAACTGATGGTGAACATTGCTATTCAATTATATATTATGTCGCACTCGCACCTCGTGAATTAAAGGAACACTCAGAGGATGATCACATTATTATATACTGTTCAAATGATATGCATGTACTAATATGTAACTGGTGAACACCAAACACACGGAAAAGATAATAAAACTATTCCCAACGAAAGAAGTTAAGCATTTTATTTATATCTATGCACTAGTAGGTACTTGTATATCTCAGTACATTGTGGAGTTGAAGGGTTATTAGTGTTGCATTATATAACTACTTCAGTTTAATAAAATACTCAAAGTGCATGATGTAGCGTTTTCTGTACTTCAATAAATTCTGTTTTATATCTATGGCATGTCTATATTAAGAACATTAAGCTTATATTATAGCGTTGCACATTGCACGAAAATAATATTGCGCACGTAATTCATTTTAAATCTACATCAGGCAATGTATATCATATCTTTAATCTACAAGCATTTTCCAGCTTTTATATTATAACACTCATGCACTTTACGTTATATGCCACTAATTTGCAGAAGAGCCTTTATATATATAAAAATGGAAAGCATGTATAATTTGAGTTTTAATGTTTCATACATTTGCCCTGATAGACTGCACTAATTAAATTAAGAATGAGGAAAATTGAAAAATAACATAATACGCTTGAATACTGTAAGTTATAATAATGTGTATTTTTTATTCAAATTAAAGCCATTATGGGAAAACATGTACATAAGATATACATGTAAAATGTATGTAGATCTACATACCTTGTAAATTACGCATTGAATAATAGATTACAATTTGTTGCACTGTTTTAGAATAACGTATAATAGATGTTATTTTTTTAAATCTCATTAGATCTATGTGAAAAGCAATTTTTAATAATCGTTCTATGAAATTTAAGTAAACAATTAACTGGTCATTGTTCCACGTAAGAAAGGAGATGATTTGACAAGTTTAACTTCAATTAAACGCCTGTCATTCATCTGCAAGCTAGTACATAAGTGTTTCACTCACATGACAAATGTTACGAGAGCTTCTCTCGGAAAACCTCATTATCTAATTCATACATCATTATTTAAATAAGCAATACTTGGAATTGAATTAGAATGGTAATTAGTTTCAAGAATTGGGATGCTGCTGCATGGTTATAGGCCGCTATACATAAATATAAAAATTCTACGTTAATATAATATACCGTGAGAAGAGTAATGATTATTTCTGGAGAACATGTGTGTACAATACAAATATTAGGTTTAGTATTAATGTACAATGTAAATAACAACCGACACTAACAATCTCAAATAACCCTCATGTGAATCATCACGAACCTGTGTTACATTTATTGGTAAACGATTTCTAACACTAAGTATTCTAATGTAATGTTCTTTTGATGTGCTGTGCATCATTCAGTAGAAGCATTAATTAAATTGCATTTTAGGAGTTCTACAGATGCATTAAGCTTATGTACATTGTGACGTATGTGGAAGTCAACAATAACCTTTCGTAAGAAAGGGTGAAATAAAGAAAGAGAGTTTGAAAAGGTTCGATGTATTTTGTACAATTTCAGTCTTTATTTTACAAATGAACACGTAGGTGGACTAGATCCAAAGATAAAAGACTGCCAATTAATTATATGCCAATTCGGTTACTAAAATATAGATACAAAATAATTTAGAATTTAATTAGTACATTAGGTCTTCTGAAGTGAAGCGTAGTGAAGATATGAAATATGCCGTTCGGCAAAGAATGATCGAAGACAGCAGTGCTGCTGTTTGAAGAGAAGGCTAGCCAGCAGTGCTGCTGGGATCAGGAGAGGAAGGTAGAAGGACCGTACGGTCCGAGAGGAGAGCAAGGTATCAGCTCAGGTGCTGATGAGTTTCCAGAGTACATCTGGAGATGAAGGTTTGATTTCTGGATTCGTGACTTGCTAAACAAATGCAAGTCACAAGACTTTAGGCCGCTTAACTGTAGCATCCTTCAGGCGCACAGTACGAGTGTCAGGGGTTACACGGCCCCCCTCTAAACCTTTTCTGGATTTGAAAAGCCGTTTCTGCTCCTTGCACCATCTGTTGTTTCTTTTCTCTTTACACTCACTAGGACGGTGGTTTAGCCCACCACATTTCTTGCATCTTGACTGGTCAATGGCTGCAGTCCGTTGACTAATAGTGATGGCAAGATCGGGTGGTGTCACAGGAGAGTCGAGCCAAGTGTCGATTTGGCAAAATAGTTCTTGTCGAGATTTTGGAGGAGAATTATTTTTAAGGGCTTCTTTCCAGAAAGGGTGAAGGCCTGTCAAGACATCGTCCAAATGCAGAGCGTTGAAATGTACAATTGGGAGTAGCAAACCAACCTTAGCGTACATTTCCCTGTAGGCACGGTTAGCAAAATCACGAACAGATTCAGTATTCAGCTGAAGGGTGCCTTCAACCTTAGTGTCTATTAATTTAGCCATTATCTACAACAGAAATGCCAAAAAGCAAAAACAAAATAGCAATTATGAGCAACTAATTAATGAATAGCAACTAGCATACATTTACAGAATGTGGCAACTATGCGAAACCCAAAAATAAACAAAAAATTAAATTGCTATAGGTATTAGCCAAGAATTAGATAAATAGGCCCCCCGCTGTGGGCATGAAAAAATTTGAAATAATGTAAAATTATCATAAAGTAATCCTAAGAATTTCTAGATCGAAGATTATAATTATGATGTACAATATCAACAGTATCGGCACTTTCAGGAATTAAAATTGGTACCGTAGAAATTCCATCAGGCCGATCAAAGTAAGGTTTAAGGTTCATAATATTATGTACACCTAAACTAACATTATCTGGCACACCAGCCAACTCATAAGTAACATTAGAACATTTTCTTATAATTTTATGAGGACCTTGCCAGCGGAAAGCAAACTTCTTTATAAACTTTTTGAGCTTGTTGGAGAGTGGATGAGTGCGTAGCAATACTAGATCTCCAACAGAAAAAGAAGTCAACTTATGATTTTTATTATAGTGTTTAGCCTGCCTACTGTGAGCAATTTCGATATTTTTCCGAGCCTGTGCATACACTTTCACAAATGTACTGAGTAACTCGGATTTATAACTACTTCTAGATTGCATTTCGTCATCAGACTCCACGGAAATCCATCTGTCAAAAGGCAAAGAGATTTCACGTCCCAAATTCAACATAGCTGGACTAAATCCAGTCGTCTCACTAACTGCAGTACGTAGTGCGAGGGCAACTTCTGGTAAAAATTCATCCCATTTGGAATGTTTTTGAGCTAAATATGAAGAAAGAATTGCTCTTATGTTGCGATTGACTCGCTCAGCAATATTGCACTGAGGGTGATATGAAGTTGTGAATCTGTGCTTAATCTTCCAGATTTTGCACAAATTTGCCACGGTAGAAGAACGGAAATTGGAACCGTTGTCTGAAAGAAGAGCTGCTGGAGCTCCCCACCTACAAAATATCTCTTTATGTAGAATATTCGCAATCCTGTGAGCTTTCCCATCGCGCAAAGGGAAAAGTTCAACCCATTTCGTAAAATGGTCAACAATAACAAGAAGTTGAGTATTTCTACTCGCAGTAGTAGGTAAAACACCAATTAGGTCGACAGCCAAAAGATCCCATGGACCAGAAGTTTTTACACTTTGGAGTTGGCCCGAAGGTAGAGTATTGGGGGATTTTGTCGACTGACAAACGTGACAAGATTTCACGTATGAATACACATCTTCATGCATATTGAACCAGAATACTCGACGTAACAGCCGAAGTATTGTTTTTCGGTAGCCCATGTGACCACTTTCGGAACGATCATGAAAATACGACAAAATGTCATTTCGTAAAGATCTTGGAATGAAAGGATATCGGCCCCCGTATTTACCAAACTTGTACAGAACTCCATTCACAACATTAAAACCCGGAGGTAAATCTGTCAATAAAGCCTGAACTTCTGAGTCAAGAGCTTGCTGCTCTTTTATTGAAGTCAAAGTAATAGTATTGGTAATAGTGGTAAGGAGAATATGAGACGGAAATTGGACTGGAGGAAACATTTCCTCATTAATAATTTCTTCCTCAGGCTTACCGACTGGGGCACGTGAAAGTGCATCGCTGACTACATTTAGTTTTCCTTTAATGTGAGAAATTATGGGCTGAAAATCTTGGATTTTTAAAGCCCAGCGCGTTAATTTGCTATTCGTATCGCGCATACTATGAAGCCAAAGGAGAGCCTTATTATCAGTTTGAAGCTGAAATTCTTGTCCATCAAGATAGTGTTCAAACTTTTTAAGAGCCCAGATGATAGCAAGGCATTCTTTCTCACATGCATGGTAATTAGATTCAGTTTTAGACAAAGATCGACTCGCAAAAGCAATAGGTCGTTCACGACTAGAATGAGTGACCTGAGTCAAAACTGAATTGACACTTTGATCGGATGGCAAATCTGAAACTTGAGCCAAAACTCCAGCAATTCCAACATCAGATGCATCCGTACGAAGAATGAAGGGTTTAGAAAAATCAGGGACAGATAGAGTAACAGTATTACACAAAGCATGAATAAATTTGTCAAAAGCTTGTTGTTGTGCATCACCCCAGCGGAATTTTTCACTTTTCCGTAAAAGTTTATTTAAAGGGGCGGCTATATCACTAAAGTGATCAATAAAATGGCGGTACCACCCACAAAACCCGAGAAAGCGTTTAATGTCCTTGGGGGACTTTGGAATAGGGTAATTTTTCACTGCTGAAATTTTATCCGGATCGGCTTTAACACCATCAGGTGAAATAATAAAGCCTAGATACTTAACAGTAGTTTTTCCAAAATTACACTTGTCGAGATTTATGGTAAAGTTTGCTGAGCGGAGTTTTTCTAGCACGAACCTAACATGAAGGACGTGTTCCTCCCAAGAATTCGAATAGATTATAATATCGTCTAAGAACGCATCAGCAAATTTACCGCGACATTCAGCTAATAATTCATCCATAAATCTTTGGTAAATACTAGGGGCTGTTTTTAGGCCAAAAGGTAAACGATTAAAAGAGAATTTTCCTAATTCACAGACAAAAGCTGTGTAGTCAATAGAATCTGGGTGCATAGGAAATTGCCAGTAACCTTTCCGTTTATCTAAAACTGAGATAAATTTCGCTCTTCCAGCTCGTTGGAGCAAGTCCGGAATGTGACGGAAGACATACGGATCACTTTTCGTTCGCTGATTGACTTTACGACAGTCTAAAGTGAATCTGTATTTTTCACCTTCTTTGTGCAGATGCACAGGAGAAGCCCACTCGGAAGTGGAAGGTGAAATTATGCCTAAACGTAGCATGTCCTTTATCATCGAATTTAAAATTTCATTTTTAGCTGGGGAAATGCGGTATGGTTTCTGAGCAATAGGTGGTCCTGTTACATCAAGTTTGCACTGTATTAAGGGAGTACACCCAATTTTGTCACTAGCGACATCCGAAAAACTTTCCAATAAATCATTTATTTCCTTTTCCTGTTGGCTATTGAGACCTTGTAAAGCACAAAGATACTCTTTATTAGAACAAGCATGCTCAATTTTCGGTTCGGTAGAAAAGAAAAATCTACCCCGTGGAGTATCAAGTTGAATGTTTGCATGATTAATAAAATCAAGGCCAAGTACCAACGGAAAAGGAAGTGAACGCATTATTTTAAAATCAAATTCAAAATTTCTATTTGCTAAAGCAATATTTAAAGGCATTGGAGCCAAGTGGATAGACATTTGAATTGTCAGCCAGGGTAACCGGTGACATTGACTTTTTATTATATTGTAGTTTTAAGGATGTTACTGTGTCATAACTGATGTAAGTTTTATCAGAAGCAGGATCCAGAATAGCTGTGAAAATTCTATCAAATAATTTAACAGTAACTCTAGGGGCAATTTTAGTAAAATATTCGGGTGCAGAAGTAAAGCCCGAATTCACTTCTTCCCGGAAGAGTTTCCCGAACCGGAAGTGGACGAAGTGGGAGTAGACGATGTAGATTCAGCCAGTTTCTTTTTCTTTAGCTTTTCACATGTGGAAACATCATGACCAGTCTTTTTACAATATTTGCAGAATAAAGACGTGTCAGTAGTAGAAGAAGACTGAGCAGAATCAGCATTTGTGTCAGATTTACTCGAAGACTGGCCACTAGAATTATTAGTAGTAGTAGAGGTAGAAGGGTTAAAAGTAAACTTTTTGAAAGGTTGTTTTGGCTGAACTTTAACTAAAGGGTCAGTTGAACGAGATCGAAACAACTGTTTACCCTGAGCTGCTCTAGTTTTATTTAAGTCAGCAATAATTTCCCGTGAAAGGATAATTAAGTTGACAACTGTGGTTGTTTTTAATGTGCGAAAATGCACAGAGAGCTCAGGTAGGCAAGAGTTAACAATACGTTCAATGATATTGGCCTGTGTAACTGTAGTACTTGCTTTGGTATATAAATTAGAGATTTTCCAGCAAAAAGTTTCGAAAGGATCATCTATATGCTGCTTGGTTTCAAAAAGTTTCTGAATTAACAGATCCTTCGAACTACCGCAGTGATGATATGCACAGAATTCCTTTCTAAAGCCGGTAAAATCTTTTATTGTGGATTTAACACCACGAAACCAATTTGCACTGTCACTATTAGTTGCAAGAAGTCGACCCGCCATAAAGTGCCATTGCTTTCTATGCACCCCTTTTTGAATAAAATATTCCTCAACTTCGTCGAGGAAAGCGTTAGGTGTCATCTGTGCCGGGTCATACTTCGGCGTTGGAATAGCCGAGGCGGCATCAATTACAATAGAATGCGGCAAGTCAGTTGCAGCTTTTTCCAAAGCCGTAATTGATTTTAAGGCATCAGCATGGGCAGTTTGCAAGTCCTTAAACTCGGCCTTTAAAGCATCCAGCTGGTCTTCAACAGAAGTCATACTGGAATTAGTTCAAGTTCAATAGAACACAACCTTGAAAGATGAGGGTCAAGTTTAGAGATAAACTTGAAAGTGAC
This sequence comes from Tomocerus qinae, assembly GCA_020055645.1. Taxonomy (NCBI): domain Eukaryota; kingdom Metazoa; phylum Arthropoda; class Collembola; order Entomobryomorpha; family Tomoceridae; genus Tomocerus; species Tomocerus qinae. Next base: position 127,859,594 of record CM034546.1, read on the forward strand.
CTTGGACTGAGTAGGATTTTTAAATACTGACAGAAAATTGTCAGATGCAAATCCGAAGAAAATCAGAAGACGAAAAAAAATGAAATATGTAGTGAATACGGTAGAATCGCTATTGCTCACGCTAGACAGGCCACAGAATGTCGATAAGCTAGACTTTGCTAATTTAAATTATGCAGGAGACAGATAGATAAAGATCTATTAGCTTAAACTCAGTAGCACTAACCAACTAGTAGTAGTAAAAAGCTCAAGAAGTTTGCTTATGTGTGGTACACGGTCAAAATACAATTCAATACTTTATACATGTACTCGATTTAGAGTCATTTAAAAAGACACAAAAATAATATTTTCAGAAATTTATTTTGAATATATTACTACTTTTTAGAGCACAATAAACTACGCAGAATGCAATGAGATCAATGATAATTGTGTAGAATACTTAATTACCAAGATATAGCAAATTTACTCAATATAGCGTAAATGGTAAAAACCAAACAAATTCAACTTTTTGTACGTGTAGCAAAAATACAATAATTTTCAAAATAACGGAAAATATATGTTTGCAGCAAGCTATGCACCTCAATAAGCTTTAGAGCACATCAAACTACCAGTGGAAATCAAAAAATGAGTTTATAGGATATCAATTATCAGAAAAAACACATCAAAAATGTTCAAAATTTTACGAAAAAAACTGAAATTGTACAATTCACAACGTTTAGTTGGGCGCCATATTGTGACGTATGTGGAAGTCAACAATAACCTTTCGTAAGAAAGGGTGAAATAAAGAAAGAGAGTTTGAAAAGGTTCGATGTATTTTGTACAATTTCAGTCTTTATTTTACAAATGAACACGTAGGTGGACTAGATCCAAAGATAAAAGACTGCCAATTAATTATATGCCAATTCGGTTACTAAAATATAGATACAAAATAATTTAGAATTTAATTAGTACATTAGGTCTTCTGAAGTGAAGCGTAGTGAAGATATGAAATATGCCGTTCGGCAAAGAATGATCGAAGACAGCAGTGCTGCTGTTTGAAGAGAAGGCTAGCCAGCAGTGCTGCTGGGATCAGGAGAGGAAGGTAGAAGGACCGTACGGTCCGAGAGGAGAGCAAGGTCTCAGCTCAGGTGCTGATGAGTTTCCAGAGTACATCTGGAGATGAAGGTTTGATTTCTGGATTCGTGACTTGCTAAACAAATGCAAGTCACAAGACTTTAGGCCGCTTAACTGTAGCATCCTTCAGGCGCACAGTACGAGTGTCAGGGGTTACAACATTTCATTATTTTAAGGGAATTCCATTTCAAGTCACTTTATATAAACTTTATGCTGAGTTTTATTGTTTTGTTATATTATATAGCTTAGACAAATCATTTTAATGCATGTATAAATCTCATCTATCAAGTTTTATAATAAATACTAATCCCTACTGAGATAAAGGACAAAATTTTTTTGACACCAAATACTGAATACTGGCACCTTAATTTAGAAAATCTAATTGTCTATTTAGTTAATATTCCGTAATGAATGGAGTCGATCAGGAATTAAGCCATTCGGAAAAAATATTTTTTACCTTTTAATTAGTTTAAACATATATTTATATTTTATTTTAGTTAAATACGATTGAATATGACGCAACCTTTAAGTATTCTTTTAAGCCTTGGCCGATCATGCAAGACTTTCAATTTTAAACTGAAGAATATGTCTCATTAGCATGATATTAGATTGACACCCATCCATCCAGATTGTAGCTCAAAGCAACCCGTTTGCGCAATTTCTTTTGACAGTTATTGAAATGCTAAAGGAAAACATCATTGAACTATCTGTATGACGTAAAGCAAAATTAAATCAGCATTTTAGCATTCATAATTCTTTTTGTTGAGATCAACCGTTTGACTTTGATCGGGAGTAAACAATATCATTTAATAAACGGAGGTGGATATAATATTTCAGACAATTTGTACAGTAGGGAAGTGTATAAATTAACCAGTCACTTTGAGTTGCATCTAATGATTTCTAAAGATTATAGAATATAGAAACATTTAGTAGAATTACAATTTTTACCCTTTGGAATTTCTATACAAAAATTAGAATGTAGAAATCTTTTGAGAATTACAATTTTCTCTTGGGATTTCTAAAGATTAGAATTTAGAAGTCTTTTGTAGAATTACAATTCGCTTTTTGGGATTTCTACAGATTAAGATTCTATGGAATATCAAAACCTCGACGGTTTATTTACTTCACAATTGAATGGACTAACTGTAACATATACCTACAAACGTATTTTTAATACATGTACAGTTGTTGTATATTAATACGGTAATAATCATTGTCGGTAGTTTAAACAACAGAAATTAACATACAAAGAGAAGTCAAACAGTAAATTTTGTCTCGCCGATTCAAAATCATTAGATTAATATCGATTTATGTTTTTCCACGATTAAAATGGATTGTTCAAGCCTATAAAATAAGTTGCTTTGAGGTAACAGTTAACATTAAACTTTTTCGATATTATCAAGTGCAAAGAAATCATCATGATCGTCAACTTGCTTTTAATGAACCAAATTTTGTCTGTAATTTTAGTATGTATTTTTCACAACGGCTATTGGGTTCTGGCTGCAGGTAATTATTATCATTTTACCCATAAAATATAAATCGATCAGGTAATTATGAAAAGTGTGACTTATTTTCTAGATCCCGGTCCGGAGACACTTGTTGAGTACACAGCCAGAAGAAATGCCTTCCTTCAAGTATTTTACAATTTTAAGATTTTGCATATCTTGTTGAATGTTTGGTAGCAATAATTTATAATTTTTATAATTTAAATATTTGTGTAGCAAGAGCAAAAAGAAATGCTGGGCGGGGGTTTGCAATTAAATGCAAGGGAAGTAATGGTGAACAATATTTTGATGAAATACAAAATAAGAGAGTACAACGAAGGTTTAGGTTACTCTAATGGCAAGAATTTTGCAGCTGCTCATCACTTTTTTCACTCTCGAGAGCAAATCAAAGAGTCAAATGTGTACAAGATTATCCAAATGATGCCTAAAGGTATACAATTTGAAAAATAATTATATTTTCATTTTTATTAATTATTAATTTTTCTTTTAGGAGGTGCCCTTCACATGCATGATGTTACAACTGGCTCAGTAGAATTTGTCGCCCAAAATTTGACCTACTGGCCGAATCTGTACATGTGCTTTGTTCCATTTATAGACGGCACTCTTCATATTGCACTCTAGTTAAGTTTTACCCACTTTTTGGTCTATACCCATTTTTGGTCCATACCCAATTTTTAATGCATTTTATGCACTAAATTAAATAAAGTAACACTAAATTAAATAAAGTAACACTAAATTAAATAAAGTAACACTTAAAATAAAGCAACACTTAAAATAAAGTAACACTTAAAATAAAGTAACACTTAAAATAAAGTAACACTAAATTAAATAAAGAAACACTAAATTAAATAAAGTAACACTAAATTAAATAAACTAACACTTAATTAAATAAAGTAACATTAAATTAAATAAACTAACCCAAAAATTAATAAAGTAACATTAAATTAAATAAACTAACCCAAAAATTAATAAAGTAACATTAAATTAAATAAACTAACCCAAAAATTAATAAAGTAACACTTAATTAAATAAACTAACCCAAAAATTAATAAAGTAACACTTAATTAAATAAAGTAACACTAAATTAAATAAAGTAACACTTAATTAAATAAAGTAACACTAAATTAAATAAAGTAACACTAAATTAAATAAACTAACACTAAATTAAATAAAGTAACACTAAATTAAATAAAGTAACACTTAAAATAAAGTAACACTTAAAATAAAGTAACACTTAAAATAAAGTAACACTTAAAATAAAGTAACACTTAAAATAAATAAAGTAACACTAAATTAAATAAACTAACACTTAATTAAATAAAGTAACATTAAATTAAATAAACTAACCCAAAAATTAATAAAGTAACCCAAATTTAAATATAATAATCTAAAAATAAATAAAGCAATATAAATTTAAATAAATTAACCTAAAACTAAATTAAGTAACCAAAAAAAAAATAAAGTAACTCAAAACTTAATACAAAAACACAAACTTGAATAAAGTAATACAAATCTAAACAAAATAAAACAAATCTAAATAAAGTAAACCAAAATAAATCAAATAAGCCAAATTTAAATAAAGTAACCCTAAATAAATAAAATAAAAATAATTTAAATAAAGTAACGCTAAATAAATAAAATAAAAATAATTTAAATAAAGTAACCCTAAATAAATAAAGTAAAAGTAAATAAATTTGGGTATGAAAACTGGTGTTAAGGTTTTATGACTTTTGTAGTGAACGCTCTCTAGTGCGACAAGGTATTAAATTTTTAAATAAAGGTCATACATGTCCTCGACATTTGTAGATACATTACAGCTGTTAGGGAAAGCTAGTTTAGGATATGTGAATTATGAAATAAATTTGGGTATGAAAAGCAGTGTTAAGGTTTTACGACTTTTGTAGAGAACGCTCTCTAGTGCGACAAGGTATTAAATTTTTAAATAAAGGTCAGACATGTACTCGACATTTGTGGATACAATACACCTGTTAGGGAAAGCTAAATTAAGAGATATGAATTATAAAATAAATTATGATATGAAAACCAGTGTTAAGGTTTTATGACTTTTGTAGAGGACGCTCTCTAGTGCGACAAGGTATTAAATATTTAAATAGAGGTCATTCATGTCCTCGACATTTGTGGATACAATACAGCTGTTAGGGAAAGCTAGTTTATGAGATATGAATTATGAAATAAATTTGGGTATGAAAACCAGTGTTAAGGTTTTATGACTTTTGTAAAGAACGCTCTCTAGTGCGACAAGGTATTAAATTTTTAAATAAAGGTCAGACATGTCCTCGACATTTGTGGATACAATACAGCTGTTAGGGAAAGCTATTTTAAGAGATGTGAATTATGAAATAAATTTGGGTATGAAAACTATTGTTAAGGTTTAATGACTTTTGTAGAGAACGCTCTCTAGTGCGACAAGGTATTAAATTTTTAAATAAAGCGCCATACATGTCCTCGACCTTTGTGGATACAATACAGCTGTTAGGGAAAGCTAGTTTAGGAGATATTAATTATAAAAATAAATTATGATATGAAAACCAGTGTTAAGGTTTTATGACTTTTGTAGAGAACGCTCTCTAGTGCGACAAGGTATTAAATTTTTAAATAAAGGTCATACATGTCCTCGACATTTGTAGATACATTACAGCTGTTAGGGAAACTAGTTTAGGAGATGTGAATTATAAAATAAAATTTGGGTATGGAAAACTAGTGTTAAGGTTTTATGACTTTTGTAGAGAACGCTCTCTAGTGCGACAAGGTATTAAATTTTTAAATAAAGGTCAGACATGTCCTCGACATTAGTAGATACAATACAGCAGCTGTAACGGAAAGCTAGTTTAAGAGATATGAATTATAAAATAAATTTGGGTATGAAAACTGGTGTTAAGGTTTTATGACTTTTGTAGTGAACGCTCTCTAGTGCGGACACGGTATTAAATTTTTAAACAGAGGTCACACATGTCCTCGACATTTGTGGATACAATACAGCTGTTAGGGAAAGCTAGTTTAGGAGATATGAATTATGAAATAAATTTGGGCATGAAAACTGGTTCTTAAGGTTTTATGACTTTTGTAGTGAACGCTCTCTAGTGCGACAAGGTATTAAATATTTAAATAGAGGTCACACATGTCCTCGACATTTGTGGATACAATACAGCTGTTAGGGAAAGCTAGTTTAGGAGATATGAATTATGAAATAAATTTGGGTATGAAAACTGGTGTTAAGGTTTTATGACTTTTGTAGAGAACGCTCTCTAGTGCGACAAGGATTTAAATTTTTAAATAAAGGTCACACATGTCCTCGACATTTGTGGATACATTACAGCTGTTAGGGAAAGCTAGTTTAGGAGATGTGAATTATGAAATAAATTTGGGTATGAAAACTAGTGTTAAGGTTTTATGACTTTTGTAGAGAACGCTCTCTAGTGCGACAAGGTATTAAATTTTTAAATAAAGGTCACACATGTCCTCGACATTTGTGGATACATTACAGCTGTTAGGGAAAGCTAGTTTAGGAGATGTGAATTATAAAATAAAATTTGGGTATGAAACCTAGTGTTAAGGTTTTATGACTTTTGTAGAGAACGCTCTCTAGTGCGACAAGGTATTAAATTTTTAAATAAAGGTCAGACATGTCCTCGACATTAGTAGATACAATACAGCAGCTGTAACGGAAAGCTAGTTTAAGAGATATGAATTATAAAATAAATTTGGGTATGAAAACTGGTGTTAAGGTTTTATGACTTTTGTAGTGAACGCTCTCTAGTGCGGACACGGTATTAAATATTTAAATAGAGGTCACACATGTCCTCGACATTTGTGGATACAATACAGCTGTTAGGGAAAGCTAGTTTAGGAGATATGAATTATGAAATAAATTTGGGTATGAAAACTGGTGTTAAGGTTTTGTGACTTTTGTAGTGAACGCTCTCTAGTGCGACAAGGTATTACATTTTTAGATAGAGGTCACACATGTCCTCGACATTTGTGGATACAATACAGCTGTTAGGGAAACTAGTTTAGGAGATGTGAATTATAAAATAAAATTTGGGTATGAAAACTAGTGTTAAGGTTTTATGACTTTTGTAGAGAACGCTCTCTAGTGCGACAAGGTATTAAATTTTTAAATAAAGGTCAGACATGTCCTCGACATTAGTGGATACAATACAGCTGTTAGGGAAAGCTAGTTTAAGAGATATCAATTATGTAATAAATTTGGGTATGAAAACTGGTGTTAAGGTTTTATTACTTTTGTAGTGAACGCTCTCTAGTGCGGACAAGGTATTAAATTTTTAAATAGAGGTCACACATGTCCTCGACATTTGTGGATATGATACAGCTGTTAGGCAAAGCTGGTTTGAGAGGTATGAATTATGAAATCATTTTGGGTATGACCATTCGTGTTTAGGGTTTAGGACTGTGAAGAACGATCTTGAGTGGTTATTTAATGGCTAGTGTTGTCCACAAATTTGTTAATAGAATTTTGTTGCAAGTTTTAATGTAATTTTTAACTTAATATTAATAATTACAGCTGGAGGATCAGTTGATGAAATGGGAAAAGACAAAGAAAAGGTAATAATCGTAAACAAATAGTGGCTGTTTTTTGGCTACCGTAATAATCGATATAATTCCGCGTACTGAAATAATTCCATGTACGCTGAATTATTTGGATTTTACTTGGCCATTTTGGCTGTTAATGGTAATAGTTCCGCATATCGAAATAATTCCGCGTACCTGTACCTAAAAAGATGATGAAAGATATCGAAATGTAGACAAGAGATATGTAAAGATTGGTAAAAGGTTTTTAAATTTAGATATTAATAAGTGCATGTGTACTGAAGAAGTATAATAATTGACTTTGAAGATATGTTTTGGTATCTAGCGTGACGGTAGTTTAGTTGGATTCTGTTTTCACTCTGAAAATGGCAGAAGCAGAGGAAGGACGAATATTTTTGACTCCTAAAAGACCCAGTAGCTACGATTCGAGAAATTTGTATTTTAAAATAAAGGCTAATAAAGTATGTGAAGAATCTTTAATGACCAAGGCCAGTAGGCAGTTAAATGTTCATCGGAAAACTCAAGTGAATGGAAACGGAAAAGACTTCAAGCCAGGCAAAAAGGGCAAGAAGCAGCAGTACGTGCAAACGGAACAGCTCTTAATCCACTAGGACGACATTTTATTGCCTTCGGACGAAGAAGCCATGGACCTCGAATTAATGTATCCCTGTCTTCAGATGATGACCTCTAAATGCATTTTGTAAATTTTTATCCCATGCATTGAAAATAAAATAAATATTGACTTAATGAAAAATAATTCCGCGTATCGATTCGACGTTTTTGGCTTTTTCAGGAATTTTTTTATGTGCTTGCAACAATAATTCCTCGCGGTATGTTGTTTCCCGATTTGTTAATTGATGTTTGAAGTTAAAATGTATTTTTGATTTTATTTTATTAATTACGGATGGAGGATCAGGAAATAGAACACAACAAGGCTCATGTACTGTGGTATTGACTGTAATTATAAAGTAAAGAAAAATGATCAAGCGATCATAATATGAAGTTCTTATTGTTGTATATTTTTACAAAATGTTTTAACCGTATCAATTAGATTAGTATTAGAAATTGTTAAACGTGAGTGAAATGTATCGTGTGTACATTGTTGCTGCAACAATATTATAATTGTTTATTTTTGGAAAACTGGTTACAACTCCATGAATACTGTTCGCAGAAAGACAACTATGGTCTTAAAAATCTGGTGTAGGATTGCGGTGGATGAGTATTTACCTTCTATTGTCTATCTAAGGATGATGAAATAAATAAATAGGCGAAAGGTCTTAAAAGTTTTTAGTGAGACGAAATCTATTTTATTAAGCTTCTAAAGATAATAAAGGAGCACGAAGGACTCCAGTGAGAGATTTCCATATTTTTCCGTAGGCATTCGTTTAAGAGAAAGTTTCTACACACAGAACAGTGTGAGTTGTTGAAGAAGAGTTGAGTGTGAGCAGAGAAGATAAGGTGGGAATTGGAGGCTGAGGTTTGATGTGGTCGTCGTCGGGACGGGAGTGTTCCGGAGAAACAATAGAATAAATTATTGAGATACACAATACATACAATGTACATAATACATATATATATTTGAATGGTCCTTATGATTATACTGTATGACAATACTTATGTATATCCAGCTTCAGGTGCTCCCTCTACCGATTTTGTCCATACCTTCGATATTATAATTAATACATACGCATAGATATAGAATAATGCTTACATAAAATTAAAACTTTTAAAGAAATCAGACTACTATTTGGATTTAGACTATATAGCATTACGGGTGGTATAGTTCAGGCTTTAATCTATAGACTTTGAGTGAAGGGGCTACAAAGTGCTTAGATAATTCAAAAGGAAGAAATTTTTTAACGAAAATATTAAAATAAAACTTTTAATTATTTTTGCAATGCCACCAAAAGAATTTTTAACTTTTAGAAATGTTTAAACTATGACTAAAATAGAGTCCAAGGACAAAGGAATAGAGATAAGGACTATAATAGCGAAATGATAATTATAATGAATGTAATATTAAGTTTCAGAAATATGTTTCCGCACAATTTCAATACCTAAACACAACAACATCTTTAAAATTTTTGCTTGTATTTTGTTTAGTTCTCACTCAAAGGTTTAGGTATAAGTCTTCCTATAAGTTGTCGTGAAACGTTGTGTAGGTAGGTTGTGATTACACATCATACTCCCATTTTAAAATTTTCGCGTCGATTTCTTCTTCCTTTATGTGAACTGGGGATCCTGATTTTCTCTCTTCCTTCAGGTGGAACGAGTCTACGGTGAGTTGAGACCGACGGAAGAACAAGTCAATTACGTTAATTGGGGTAACTTGCTGTAGTTGAATGCTGGGTGGAAGACAAGAAGGATCGTCTTCACATTTAAGAGAGTTCTCCAGAGTTACTGTTGATAGAGTACCTAGTTGGTGTGTTTTCATGCAAACTTTGACCATTGATACCACATTTTTGGTAGTTGGATCTAAATTCAGAGTGTATTCAGTCAGTGTATGGATGTATTTTGTAATCTCAAGTCTTTTTGACTTAATGATATTTCACTCGTGCACAACTTATTTTGAATGTTGCAGCACTCACTTTCTGAAAGTAATGTGTTTTCCTTATTAGAAGCAAGTACATCTACAAGGATAATGTTTAAAAGTCTGTTGTATATGTTGTTGGGTGTCTTCTTCTTAAGGAATAACAAATATAAACTCACTGTTAGTTTAGAGTCTGGATTGGGATTAGCCCCAATGATCTCCAACTGAATGCACTTATTAATAAATGTGCGTATTGAAGTTAAATTAAAGTCAGAATTTTCAATTCCAGTAGCAGTAATTGTGTATAGATCATACATCAGATCTGATGTTTCAAAATTGAGTCCTTTCCATGATCCTCTTAACAGTTCTATGCACTTTATAAGTACTTCCGGAGGCACAATACGTTTGGCTGGTAAATTTTCCTTTGTTACTCCTGTAAGTAAGTAATGTTGTGGTTCGAAATAATCGAACGTTTCGAGTTTGATGACCATGTTTTGAATAACGAACTGTAGAAAAGGGAAGGTAGATTTGGAGTTTACTAAGATGACCAAATTTTGCAGTAATGGAAGATTTTTGGTCAAGTGTACGTGTAAAACTTCCTTTAATATAGGCCAGTTAACTTCACAAGAAAGTAAAGGATGGGACACTTCATTAATTCTTAATGGGTGGAATTGAGTTTTCACAGTATATTGTCCCAGGTTGTCATTATATACAGTATATATTTTACATAGCTCTGCTGTACTGCAGATGTAGACTGGATCTGCCATGATGACTTGATGTGTGGTTTTAACTCACTTATGTAAAAAAAGGTTTTCCCTACTTTTCTTCTTTAATGCTTTAACTTCCTTTTCAGTTAAATATTTAAGCAAAAACTTTCTTTTTGCAGCTTGATAAATTAGAGTCAACACACGTTATTTATAGTCTACTGGAAAACAGTCTTCAACTTCCTCTTGATACTGATTTGTATATAACAAATCGAGCATAACAGGAAACAAGTCGAAAAGCGAAACACTGGTTAATTTACGGTATGGGGTGCACTTTTGTAGTTGAAAAATTAAGTCGAAAGCTTCGTGCTGAAATATTGGTCGTGCGTCTCTGTTGTGTTGGCACAATTTTACTAAACTCAGGAACAGGACTTCTTGTTTATATTCACACAAATTTAATTTAATCAATTTGTAAATAAAGTCAGCGACTATGAGTCCATATGAACCAAAATGTAGTGGTTGTGATATTCCTTGTGAGGAATAGTAAAAAAGTTTCCTAATAAGAAATCGTTGGGGGCTACCACCAGTAATATACGCAAGATATATTTTGTAGTGTAAACTAATGTTCACTTTTGAAACAAAATTATTGGTTAACTTTGATATCCAAGGATTAACGAACTGTAAGAAAATTGGATGTGGCACATAAAAGTTTAAAGGTAGACTTCCTTGGAATACGTTCGAAAAATAGAAAGGAATTATCTCTTGAAAGTGTTCCTTTTCACAAATTAAAGATTCAAAAATCGTTTTTGTAAAGATTAACGATCCGTTGATTAATGACTATATGAGATCCTGGAGAAGTTGATGATGATTTGCAACGTGATTATTGAGCCAGGATTCAAGAGCAGGCCAATTAATTTGTGAAAAAAAAACTTGTGTTCCGTTCTGAAACGGAAGCAGTACAAAGTTTTCACTGCCACAATAAACTTTTTTAAGGTCTCTGATTGAGCACCGAAAAGTTAAAGGTTTGGTAGGAAGCGGATTATTTTCCATTAAGAACAACAGTTTTAACACAAAATTGAATAAGGCAGTCTGTAAATTGCAACTGAATTGTCATTATCGAAATCTAGACTTAGAATCACTCGAGTCCGGTGTTCTACTGAGGTTGAAAAAATAGATTTCAATAGAAGAGCCGAAGGAAGGTTGTTAATATTAATATATTATTACAATTGTTGAAGGAGGTCAAAAGGGATCGGAGTCTTTGGCGAAGAACTTCTCTGGTGACCATATTGTTCCATATATGATATAGTATAACTTTATTACATTCTATTAATCTATGTATTTATAAGTAAAGCTTATATTGTAAGGGAGGAATAAATATTGCTTACTACTACCATTACCCTCAATACTTAAGCGTTGTCCATATTATTTAGCCCCAACAGCCGGATATACATAAGATAAGAAAATGCTTAATCTACATTTATTTACAAATCTGAAGACGTGACTGTTATATGTATGTTGTTTGATGCCTACCGACGGAACATGTAGACCACATCTACATGAAAGACATAACGTGTAATATCACGTCAAAAGTTCTTGTTTACACAAAAAATGTTTCACACTGATCTGTTCCCTAGCGTATTGTTTGCATAGTCTGCAGACAGCAAAATGGACTGTCTTTGGATTTGTAAACAATCGTTCATTATTCAGCATTTGCTTATCTTGTATGTTTAATAATAAATAATTTGCTAATATCACAGTATACAGGAACTATTCAGTAGAAATTCATTTTAAAATTGCATTAATTTGCACAGAACATTTGTAAATTTCCCATCCGTACACACAAGTATCAGTTTGTAAATGTATCTACTTTTTCTGTGCTGATTATAATAGTGGCACTAGTGAACAAAAAGCATCAGTAAGTAAAAATAGCTTGATGGACAACTCCAAAATGCTTATTTAAATTTTATGCGTGTGTATTCACCAACTGTTCATTTTGAAGATTTTGAACTTTCATTAGAATAAAATAAGTTTACTAAAACATTCAATAAATATTATGCTATGATTTCTAATTTCCTGGTGTAGTAATAACTTTTCATGTATTTAGGATTAGATTTGAAATACTGGATAATCCGCATTATGCTCCGCTATCCTTATCTTTTCCAATCATTTTCATGTTCTACATGTACACATTAGTATTACCTACTAAGATGTACATATTATACATTTGCATTTTACATGAATACATAACGAATGTATGTATTAGACTTCTCAAAACATTCATTTGATATATATCTATACACGTATCTAAATTGTAATTGTGGTGCTATTTAAAAGGGACAACGCATAAATAGCATCTGTAAGAAGGAAACATTTATTGTATATGAAAGCTAGGACAACATCGAAATTGTTGTTTTTCATTATTAAGGCCTACTTCATTTTAGTGTCCCTAAGAAATTGACCTACTATTTATCAATTACTATATGCCTAAGTAAATTTCTGGTACTATTTCAGAGGGACAAAAGCTCAAAATGCATATGAAAGCCTGGACAACATCTTAATTGTTGTATTTCATTATAAAGGCCTACTTCATTTTAGTGTCCCTAAGAAATTGATCTACTACTTATCAATTACAATATGCCTAAGTGTAATTCTGGTAATATTTCATAGGGACAAAGCATAAAATGCAATGAAAGCTAGTACAACATCCTAATTGTTGTTTTTCATTATAAAGGCCTACTTCATTTTAGTGTACCTAAGAAATTGATCTACTACTTATCAATTACTATATGCCTTAGTGTAATTCTGGTACTGTTTCATAGGGACAAAGCTCAAAATGCATATGAATGCCTGGACAACATCTTAATTGTTGTTTTTCATTATAAAGGCCTACTTCATATTAGTATCCCTAAGAAATTGATCTACAATTTATCAATTACAATATGCCTAAGTGTAATTCTGGTACCATTTCATAGGGACAAAGCATAATATGCAAATGAAATTTGGGACAACATCCTAATTGTTGTTTTTCATTGTAAAGGCCTACTTCATATTAGTGTCCCTAAGAAATTGATCTACAACATATCAATTACTTAATGCCTAAGTGTAATTCTGGTACTATTTCATAGGGACAAAGCCTTCAAAATGCATATGAATGCCTGGACAACATCTTTAATTGTTGTTTTTCATTATAAAGGCCTACTTCATTTTAGTGTCCCTAAGAAATTGATTTACTATTTATCAATTACTATATGCCTAAGTGTAATTCTGGTACTATTTCATAGGGACAAAGCATAAAATGCATATGAAAGCCTGGGACAACATCTTAATTGTTGTTTTTCATTATAAAGGCCTACTTCATTTTAGTGTCCCTAAGAAATTGATCTACAATTTATCAATTACTATATGCCTAAGTGTAATTCTGGTACTATTTCATAGGGACAAAGCATAAAATGCAAATGAAAGCTGGGACAACATCTTAATTGTTGTTTTTCATTATAAAGGCCTACTTCATTTTAGTGTCCCTAAGAAATTGATCTACTACTTATCAATTACTATATGCCTTAGTGTAATTCTGGTACTATTTCATAGGGGACAAAGCATAAAATGCAAATGAAAGCTGGGACAACATCCTAATTGTTGTTTTTCATTATAAAGGCCTACTTCATTTTAGTGTCCCTAAGAAATTGATTTACTATTTATCAATTACTATATGCCTAAGTGTAATTATGGTACTATTTCATAGGGACAAAGCATAAAAATGCAAATGAAAGCTGGGACAACATCTTAATTGTTGTTTTTCATTATAAAGGCCTACTTGAGATTAGTGTCCCTAAGAAATTGATCTACTACATATCAATTACTATATGCCTAAGTGTAATTCTGGTACTATTTCATAGGGACAAAGCATAAAATGCAAATGAAAGATGGGACAACATCTAAATTGTTGTTTTTCATTATAAAGGCCTACTTCATTTTTTAGTGTCCCTAAGAAATTGATCTACTACTTATCAATTACTATATGCCTTAGTGTAATTCTGGTACTATTTCATAGGGACAAAGCTCAAAATGCATATGAATGCCTGGACAACATCTTAATTGTTGTTTTTCATTATAAAGGCCTACTTCATATTAGGATCCCTAAGAAATTGATTTACTATTTATCAATTACTATATGCCTAAGTGTAATTCTGGTACTATTTCATAGGGACAAAGCATAAAATGCAAATGAAAGCTGGGACAACATCTTAATTGTTGTTTTTCATTATAAAGGCCTACTTCATTTTAGTGTCCCTAAGAAATTGATCTGCTATTTATCAATTACTATATGCCTAAGTGTAATTCTGGTACTATTTCATAGGGACAAAGCATAAAATGCAAATGAAAGCTGGGACAACATCCTAATTGTTGTTTTTCATTATAAAGGCCTACTTCATTTTAGTGTCCCTAAGAAATTGATCTACTATTTATCAATTACTATATGCCTAAGTGTAATTCTGGTACTATTTCATAGGGACAAAGCATAAAATGCAAATGAAAGCTGGGACAACATCCTAATTGTTGTTTTTCATTATAAAGGCCTACTTTATTTTAGTGTCCCTAAGAAATTGATCTACTACTTATCAATTACTATATGCCTTAGTGTAATTCTGGTACTATTTCATAGGGACAAAGCTCAAAATGCAAATGAAAGCTGGGACAACATTCTAATTGTTGTTTTTCATTATAAAGGCCTACTTCATTTTAGTGTCCCTAAGAAATTGATTTACTATTTATCAATAAATATATGCCTAAGTGTAATTCTGGTACTATTTCATAGGGACAAAGCATAAAATGCAAATGAAAGCTGGGACAACATCTTAATTGTTGTTTTTCATTATAAAGGCCTACTTCATTTTAGTGTCCCTAAGAAATTGATCAACAATTTATCAATTACTAAATGCCTAAGTGTAATTCTGGTACTATTTCATAGGGACAAAGCATAAAATGCAAATGAAAGCTGGGACAACATCTAAATTGTTGTTTTTCATTATAAAGGCCTACTTCATTTTAGTGTCCCTAAGAAATTGATCTACTACTTATCAATTACTATATGCCTTAGTGTAATTCTGGTACTATTTCATAGGGACAAAGCTCAAAATGCATATGAATGCCTGGACAACATCTTAATTGTAGTTTTTCATTATAAAGGCCTACTTCATTTTAGTGTCCCTAAGAAATTGATTTACTATTTATCAATAAATATATGCCTAAGTGTAATTCTGGTACTATTTCATAGGGACAAAGCATAAAATGCAAATGAAAGCTGGGACAACATCCTAATTGTTGTTTTTCATTATAAAGGCCTACTTCATTTTAGTGTCCCTAAGAAATTGATTTACTATTTATCAATTACTATATGCCTTAAGTGTAATTCTGGTACTATTTCATAGGGACAAAGCATAAAATGCAAATGAAAGCTGGGACAACATCCTAATTGTTGTTTTTCATTATAAAGGCCTACTTCATTTTAGTGTCCCTAAGAAATTGATCTACAATTTATCAATTACTATATGCCTAAGTGTAATTCTGGTACTATTTCATAGGGACAAAGCATAAAATGCAAATGAAAGCTGGGACAACATCTAAATTGTTGTTTATCATCGTTAAGGCCTACTTGAGATTAGTGTCCCTAAGAAATTGATCTACTACTTATCAATTACTATATGCCTAAGTGTAATTCTGGTACTATTTCATAGGGACAAAGCATAAAATGCAAATGAAAGCTGGGACAACATCCTAATTGTTGTTTTTCATTATAAAGGCCTACTTCATTTTAGTGTCCCTAAGAAATTGATCTACTAATTATCAATTACTATATGCCTTAGTGTAATTCTGGTACTATTTCATAGGGACAAAGCTCAAAATGCATATGAATGTCTGGACAACATCTTAATTGTTGTTTTTCATTATAAAGGCCTACTTCATATTAGTATCCCTAAGAAATTGATTTACTATTTATCAATTACTATATGCCTTAGTGTAATTCTGGTACTATTTCATAGGACAAAGCATAAAATGCAAATGAAAGCTGGGACAACATCCTAATTGTTGTTTTTCATTATAAAGGCCTACTTCATTTTAGTGTCCCTAAGAAATTGATTTACTATTTATCAATAAATATATGCCTAAGTGTAATTCTGGTACCATTTCATAGGGACAAAGCATAAAATGCAAATGAAAGCTGGGACAACATCTTAATTGTTGGTTTTCATTATAAAGGCCTACTTCATATTTGTGTCCCTAAGAAATTGATCCACAATTTAGCAACTACAAAATGCCTAAGTGTAATTCTGGTACTATTTCATAGGGACAAAGCATAAAAATGCAAATGAAAGCTGGGACAACATCCTAATTGTTGTTTTTCATTATAAAGGCCTACTTCATTTTAGTGTCCCTAAGAAATTGATTTACTATTTATCAATAAATGTATGCCTAAGTGTAATTCTGGTACTATTTCATAGGGACAAAGCATAAAATGCAAATGAAAGCTGGGACAACATCTTAATTGTTGGTTTTCATTATAAAGGCCTACTTCATATTAGTGTCCCTAAGAAATTGATCTACAACATATCAATTACTTAATGCCTAAGTGTAATTCTGGTACTATTTCATAGGGACAAAGCATAAAATGCAAATGAAAGCTGGGACAACATCCTAATTGTTGTTTTTCATTATAAAGGCCTACTTCATTTTAGTGTCCCTAAGAAATTGATCTACTACTTATCAATTACAATATGCCTAAGTGTAATTCTGGTAATATTTCATAGGACAAAGCATAAAATGCAATGAAAGCTGGGACAACATCCTAATTGTTGTTTTTCATTATAAAGGCCTACTTCATATTAGTGTCCCTAAGAAATTGATCTACAACATATCAATTACTTAATGCCTAAGTGTAATTCTGGTACTATTTCATAGGGACAAAGCTCAAAATGCATATGAATGCCTGGACAACATCTTAATTGTTGTTTTTCATTATAAAGGCCTACTTCATATTAGTATCCCTAAGAAATTGATTTACTATTTATCAATTACTATATGCCTAAGTGTAATTCTGGTACTCTTTCATAGGGACAAAGCATAAAATGCAAATGAAAGCTGGGACAACATCCTAATTGTTGTTTTTCATTATAAAGGCCTACTTCATTTTAGTGTCCCTAAGAAATTGATTTACTATTTATCAATAAATATATGCCTAAGTGTAATTCTGGTACTATTTCATAGGGACAAAGCATAAAATGCAAATGAAAGCTGGGACAACATCCTAATTGTTGTTTTTCATTATAAAGGCCTACTTCATTTTAGTGTCCCTAAGAAATTGATCTACTACTTATCAATTACAATATGCCTAAGTGTAATTCTGGTAATATTTCATAGGGACAAAGCATAAAATGCAAATGAAAGCTGGGACAACATCCTAATTGTTGTTTTTCATTATAAAGGCCTACTTCATTTTAGTGTCCCTAAGAAATGGATCTACTATTTATCAATTACAATATGCCTAAGTGTAATTCTGGTACTATTTCATAGGGACAAACTCAAAATGCATATGAATGCCTGGACAACATCTTAATTGTTGTTTTTCATTATAAAGGCCTACTTCATTTTAGTGTCCCTAAGAAATTGATCTACTACTTATCAATTACTATATGCCTTAGTGTAATTCTGGTACTATTTCATAGGGACAAAGCTCAAAATGCATATGAATGTCTGGACAACATCTTAATTGTTGTTTTTCATTATAAAGGCCTACTTCATATTAGTATCCCTAAGAAATTGATTTACTATTTATCAATTACTATATGCCTTAGTGTAATTCTGGTACTATTTCATAGGACAAAGCATAAAATGCAAATGAAAGCTGGGACAACATCCTAATTGTTATTTTTCATTATAAAGGCCTACTTCATTTTAATGTCCCTAAGAAATTGATTTACTATTTATCAATAAATATATGCCTAAGTGTAATTCTGGTACCATTTCATAGGGACAAAGCATAAAATGCAAATGAAAGCTGGGACAACATCTTAATTGTTGGTTTTCATTATAAAGGCCTACTTCATATTAGTGTCCCTAAGAAATTGATCTACAACATATCAATTACTTAATGCCTAAGTGTAATTCTGGTACTATTTCATAGGGACAAAGCTCAAAATGCATATGAATGCCTGGACAACATCTTAATTGTTGTTTTTCATTATAAAGGCCTACTTCATATTAGTATCCCTAAGAAATTGATTTACTATTTATCAATTACTATATGCCTAAGTGTAATTCTGGTACTCTTTCATAGGGACAAAGCATAAAATGCAAATGAAAGCTGGGACAACATCCTAATTGTTGTTTTTCATTATAAAGGCCTACTTCATTTTAGTGTCCCTAAGAAATTGATTTACTATTTATCAATAAATATATGCCTAAGTGTAATTCTGGTACTATTTCATAGGGACAAAGCATAAAATGCAAATGAAAGCTGGGACAACATCCTAATTGTTGTTTTTCATTATAAAGGCCTACTTCATTTTAGTGTCCCTAAGAAATTGATCTACTACTTATCAATTACAATATGCCTAAGTGTAATTCTGGTAATATTTCATAGGGACAAAGCATAAAATGCAAATGAAAGCTGGGACAACATCCTAATTGTTGTTTTTCATTATAAAGGCCTACTTCATTTTAGTGTCCCTAAGAAATGGATCTACTATTTATCAATTACAATATGCCTAAGTGTAATTCTGGTACTATTTCATAGGGACAAAGCTCAAAATGCATATGAATGCTTGGACAACATCTTAAGGCCTACTTCAGATTAGTGTCCCTAAGAAATTTATTTCCTATTTGTCTATAAATATACGTTTATGTTGATTCTGGTACTATTTCATAGGGAGAAAGCACAAAATGCATATGAAAGCTGAGACAACATCAAATTTGTTGTTTTTCATTATTAAGGCCTACTTCACATCAGTGTCCCTAAGAAATTCATTTCCTATTTGTCTATAAATATATGCTTAAGTTGATTCTGGTACTATGTCATAGGGACAAAGCGTAAGTTACATATAAAAGCTGGGACAACACCAAAACTGTTGTTTTTCATTATTAACGCTTACTGGAGATTAGTGTCCCTAAGAATTTGGTCTACTAATTGTCTATAAATGTATGCTTAAGTGTAATTCTGGTACTATTCTATAGGGACAAAACATAAGTTACATATAAAAGCTGAGACAACATCTAAATTGTAGTTTTTCATTATTAAAGCCTACTTCATATAAGTGTCCCTAAGAAATGTATGTAATATTTGTCAATTAACATATTCCTAAGTGTAATTGTGGTGCTATTCTATAAGGAACAAGCATAAGTGACATAAAAGCTGGGACAACATCTAAATTGTTGTTTATTATCGTTAAGGCCTACTTGAGATTAGTGTCCCTAAGAAAATGATTTCCTAATTGTCTATAAACGTATGCTTAATTTTAACTGTGGAGCAATTATATAGGGATAAAGCATAAATAGCATCTGAAAGCTGAGACAACGATAATATTATAGTTCTTTAACATTTAAACCTATTTCAGACTAAAATTAAAAAGATTCAGATTTTAAAAATAGTCGATAATTCTGTCATTAGAGGTAGTTTTCGATATAATATGTTATTATTGTACACAGTTTTTATTTCTTTTAAGATGTACACCACGTATTCCTTAAGCACCGAATCGTCTATATTTTCAGCCTGTGATTTTCTTTCTTTACTTGGTGTTGGCAAATTTGGGGGCTCCTTATTTGTAATCGCCCTTATTAGTCCGTCCTTAAAAACTTGGCGAAAGTTTTTGTCGAAGCTGTCTCCAATCTGTCAAATAATCATAGAGTATCAAATAATTTTTCTGTTCTACGTAAACGCTTTTAGAGCGTTCTTACTTCAATTAGTATATTTGTCTTAAATTTCTTACAACTTGACAATGCTAGGTGAATCGGAAAAAAATAATGCACAAATTACGTGTTAAAGAAATCAAGGTACCCGGATGCTATTGGTTGCAAATAGTCAAAAGTCACGAAATATATTTACACAAGTTATTGGCTCTAGGGAGAAAGCCTTTGCAGCAGCAGGTTACTGTATTGGTATTGGAGCTAATATTAAGCTATTGGAAATTTAATCCTAAGGGAATAGCTATAGTATTGGGTGAAACTTTGAAAAAGAGCCATGAAATTGGAATCAATGAATATTAATTTTGGTATGATTCATGCGATGGATTAAAACTGATGCGAGACACTATAAATCATTTATGGCTGTGTGGATTGGGGAATTTTAAGAAACGACAAACATAATAGGATTCAGAAGAGGAATAGATAAATGTTGCAGATGAACCACTAGTTCTTTACGAATAGGAAAATGGACCGGAAGAAAATAATACATAAATTATGTTGCTATAATTTCTTTAATTGTTGTTTGAATTTTTATAATAGTAGTTCAGCCAAAATGACTAAAATTGTCTATTGTCATATTCCACAAACACGATCGACATGCATCTTTTCTCTCTGAATCGGAAAGCAGAAGAATATTTGTTAAAAACCCAAAGTTAATGAAAATAATGTGCTAATAAATTAATTTCAAATGTTAAAATTGATAATTTTTTACATACATTTGGTAATTGGAAACTGCTACCGTGATAAGATTACACCTTAATTAGCATCAGGCAAACAACTTGGTATTAGGAAAAACTTACCTTAAATAGAGAAAATGATTGTTCCAACCCTCTGTTCCCAGAAATAAGGAATTTTGCTAATGGTAGATTTTCAGATTTTCCGTTTCGTTCAAGATGATCTTCAAAACTTTTGTCAGTTTTATGTTTAATATATTCTTGTATAAGTGCTGCATATTGCTCTTTTATATGAGCAAGTAGCGTAAAATTGTGTTGCCAGGTAGTTGCTACTGCCTTAAACACTGATGACACTATCATTGTTGATTTAAAACTCCAATCAAAAAGTATACAAAATCCAGTAAGTTCAACTTGAATGATTGGCGATTTGGATTTTAAATTACAGATTGGCAGCAAACTCGATGTATCTAAGCATGTGCTAATCTACCAGGGTTACCAGTAATCTGTTTTAGCACTTTTGCAAATTATTCCACACATAATTATGTATAATACTTATTCTTACATAATATCATAAGATTAGGAAAACATTAACACAATATACTACTATCAAGTTAGAGAACAATAAATGTTAACAAAATTGTGTGATTACAGTATACAAGATCTCTTATTTTCACATTTACCAATACTTCCATTTAAAGCTTTTTGCCAAAACGACGTACATATAAACATCATATATTGACAATCAGTGTAGTTCACAATTGTCGGAAAATATATCATTTTAAGACCGACCAGGGAAATTAGTTTTTAAATTAGGAAAAGATTTATAACAAATCAAAAGTGGCAACCCATCCGTTCGTTAGAATGTAGTGTCTAGTCTGGACTGTAAACCTTCAGTTGCAGTTGGTCGGGCGTTCATTCTGCATCGGTGTATTTGTGTCTCATATATATCTATATAATTTATTTTCCAACATCTATTATCTGTACTTTACCTATAGATTGAAAATGTCTGCAAACGCTGTTTTCGCTCTGAAAGAGTATTTTGGCCCACATAGGGACAGGCAAAAAGCGAAAAAGCCTAAAACATCTAATATTCGTTTTGTGCTAAATACAAGATTAGGATTCTTATGTTTCGTTGGTGCTAGTGTTTTCCTTTTGGGTAACCGTTTCGTCCAGTTCCCGTATTCGTGCTCGAAAGTATCTCCGGGACAAGACGAAATAAGTACTGCTGTTTCTCACCACTGTCTGAATTTGGAAACATATAGATCACCTACAAAACCTCTTCCTAATTTCGGTGAGATTTAAATTTGAATCAGTTTTTATAGTCAATATTAGTGCACTTTTAATTTCTGTTAATTTTAATAGTCGATATTAATCCCCTCGTAATTCCTGTTAATTTTTAAGGTCAATATTAATCTGGTTTTTAGTTTCTGTAAACAATCAAAAACAATCAAACAAAGTTTCTGCCAATCTGCTGTTGGTTTTATTTAAACTCGTTTATGGTCATTTCCTCAACATTTTATTTCTGTTTAAATTAATAGCCGAATAGGTTTACAATAGTTTATTTATTTGGTTTTCATGCATACATAGTTGCATACAGTAGTATTCATATTTTGTAGCAATATTAAATTTCTTATAATATTTGTTCATTTTTAAATATAGAACCATCTATGAATCTTCTACTTAAAACATGTTCATTCTCGTAATCAACGTAATAATATTTCTACTACCAAACTATTTTAAAAAAATTAGTCGTAGGTTATGCCTCAGGATTTTTAAATAACAGCGTGTATATGTCATGTATTTATGGTTACACTGGTTTTGCTTTTTATATATTTAGATGGCGGCAGAGAGGGGAGTTACGAATACCATAACTGGTTTGGAATTGCTGGAATTGTAATTGCTGTCCAGTCACTTTTATTTTTGCTGCCACAATTTCTTTGGAAGCATTTTGAATCGGATAAATTAATCAATATCACGTTCAACCATGAAAAAATAGAAGGTAAAACGGACAAAGAAGAGGAAGAACAGGAGACTCTGGCTTTCAAGGCCATCGAATTTATTCTACAATCTGATTATAGATCATATTTCTTGAAATTTTTTTGCTGCGAAAGTTTGTTTTTATTGATAACCGTATTACAAACAATAGCCATTAGCTACTTCCTCCAAACAGACTTTTCTACATATGGATTCAGATGTCTTTCCGGAGAAATATTCAACGAGGATGATTTAACAGCCGTGTTTCCCAAAAAAGTTTACTGTTTTCCTGATAAACAGAGATTCGATACATTATTCCGCACCTTTGCCATCTGTGACGTCAATGCTAGCAGATACAACGAGTTAGCTTACTACTTTCTTTGGTAATTTACAATTTATTTTTAAGCATTCTGTTTTTAACCATTGTTGGCCTTATCCTAAAGCTACATTTTTGTCTTAGGTTTGTTATCGCAGCAGTAGGTATTTTATCTACTATTTCAATTACAATACAGGTAATATTTTTAATACCACATTGGCGAATCAAGTATTTTTATTGGTATTTGTCTGCGCCTGGATGCATAAAACGTGAACACATCGCTTACTTGGCAAGACATCAAAATTTTGGTTTTGTTTATATAATGATACTACTTGGTAAAAATCTCAGAGCGGATTTATACCGAGACTTCGTTGAAAGTCTAAGTAAGAGGAAGGCTGAAGCCACAGCTTGATAGTTTGATTTCAATAAAAATTGTTTTATTTTGACAAACTGTTAAGTGCTATTTCTACATATCTTGCTTATACTACCAAGATGAAGAAAAGAAGTTTCGATAGTTATTATTATATTTATACTGTAAAAATAACAAGTTTAAATTCTGGATATAATATGTACTTGGTCATTATATTTAGGTAAAATGTGTAATTTAATTTCTATAATTAGTGGGATTTATATATTGTATTAATTGTCAGATTTCTACTAATTTAAGATTTATCAGATCGATTACTGGGTTACAACCTTTTTTATCTTTGTTAATTGTTAACTAGGTAAATAATATAAATAAACATTATAAACTTTTTAATTCTTACTCCTAAGCTTGTGAGAGCTAATATTAGGGAAAATATAATAAACTATTATAACTATAATATGGGCTAACATATTACAATTATGACACATTTATTGTTGAATAAGTTAATGATTGAGTTTTTGAGGTTTATTCCGTACTGGGTATATCGGGCGTACATAGGTGGTATACCTTATTAGGTTATATGCATCGAAAGGCTCTAGACTTTTACTTTACTAAACTCTTTTACTGCTCATTGAATCTTAACCTAAGGAATTCTTCTGCTACTGCAGTACATTATACATATTGAGATGCAAATATGCAACTAAATTGTCTTCAATCAGGCATCATCTTTTTATTACACATAGAAACACAACTCAAGTATAGTACGCCTGCAAATATCATATTAAATCATAGCATGGTATTATATTAATTTGAGTCATTTTGGAAACCATTAAAGAATGACAAATACTTCTGGAGACGATTCTACATGCCGCCAAATTGCTTTTGAAGTCTCATGTATTTTACAATATGTGAAGGCTTTACAGAAGGGCGTATATCTTCCATGGCTTTATCTATGTGATCCTATGTAAAAGGATTTATAAACAGAAGCAATAAGAATATAAGTCACCAGATTACCAAAAAATAAATAATATAATTGTCACCTTTCTTAAAACAATCTCATATTTCTCCAGTTCTCCGTCAGTTTTGGTTGTCAACAACTGTCTGAAGCCAATGTTGCGAGCTGATTTCGATATCAAAAATAAATCGTGCCCAGTGTACCTAACAATTAAAATGAAAAAACATCATGACCACGAAAATTAATTTAATTTTAAATTGTTTACCCTGCAGTTCGTTCTGCTATTTTTTCAAACTCCCGATGCGAGATATTGTGTTGTTGGTTTCCAATCTGCGATTGTAAAAGTAGTCGCCTTTCCGTTTTGTTAGGCAGTCCACAGTATACCTTTTTGTCAAAGCGTTTTAAAAATGCAGTGTCACAAATTTCGGGTATGTTTGAAATTCCTGAAATAAGTAGCAATTAAAAATTTACTTTCATACAAATTATTGTTATAAATTATTGTTATTTTTAAATTGTCTTTAGAAATAACATTTATTTAAATAAATTATAAATTGAGTCAACGTGTTCTTGACCTATGACGAATACACGGGTTCCTTTAATGTTATTGAAAAGATTGAGTAGTTCAGCTTTCATTCTCAAATCCCCTCTGATGTCGTTCCTTCTCTCTTTTTCATAAATGAATCCATTTCATCTAATAAATAGTTTTGCATTAAGTGCACTTGTATTCTGTTTGTATTACAACGATGTATCAGTGGCTCCAGTTACCTATTAGAATGCAAACTGGCTGATTAGCCAAAGCCATTTCAAAGTGTTTACGGAGCAGTTTTTCAGTTCCACCGTAATATTTGTCTACGGTGGTTGACGGAGATAAGCAGATGTAATTAATTTTGCATCTCTGTATTATGGAAGCCGCTAAAGTAGATTTTGCAACCCCCGTAGGTCCATACAAAAGGACAGATTGCCAACTCTTATGTTCCCTAAAAAGATCTGGAAACTGAATTGGCCAAATTAGTTGCTCCTCCAAGACCTTCTTAGCGTTAACCATTCCAATGATCTTTTCGATAGGAAGAGTAAAGGGAAGACCAGTGTTGATAGAATTGTTGTCGTTTATCTCCACAAGATATTTGCTTTCCACGTCAGCTTTTGATGTGGACTCTT
The DNA here is from genome assembly GCA_020055645.1 of Tomocerus qinae. Lineage (NCBI taxonomy): Eukaryota > Metazoa > Arthropoda > Collembola > Entomobryomorpha > Tomoceridae > Tomocerus > Tomocerus qinae. The sequence continues at coordinate 127,885,410 of CM034546.1, forward strand.
TTCCAATCAGTCCAATTGACTTTGTCAAAAAGGACACTCCACATCTTAAAATCTTCTCACACTCTTGCTTACCACAATTGGAGTCTGTCAATAATCAATGTTACATTACATGTTGATTAGATCACCCTCTAATTAGTATTCGCATTTAGGCGTTATAATGCTGCCATTCTATTCTAATAACTGTACAATGTTGGAGATCGTTTTCTAATGAACTAAATGAATTAATCGACATTAGTAAGGTTAATTCAAAGGTTTTCACAGTCCATGCATAATGATTCTGTAATTTCAGGAATTATTAGATTTACTTTGCATGTAGGATAATAGCCCAGAAGTCGCAGAAATAAAATGGGTAACAGCCTGGCGAGAGTTCTCACATCCTTCGGCTTTTTTAGCTAATTCGATAGCTTCTTGTAATCCAGATTTATCCATTCACCAGAAATTACCCGTATGTGTAATTATTGTAATAGTATTTAGAATTGCTCTCACGTTAAATCTAAACCCTGTAAATTTTAATTTTAAAGGTAATAAACTGTTTAAATGCATATTTCTGTGCAATGTGCATCTTTGAATATGAATATATTAAATTATTAAAGTAAATTAAAGGATGTGTATTCTCGTGCAGTGGCAATAACCCCGCTTAATTATATTTTTAATTCATCATCATTCAATTTAATTTTAATAAATTGATACTCACTTATGTGGTGTAGCGATTTCAAACTATTGAATATATTGATGAAATTATGATGACTAAGGGGCTATTTTGTGCGAAGGAAAGCTGGTTTATAAATAGCAACTTTTTTATCGCTTAATTTATCACTGGACAAGCAACGTTAGTAAATGTCCTTGGTTATTGCAGCAATACCAAATATAATGCATTGGTTAGCTCAATTATAGACCAAAGTAATGGTCACGTTCAAAGCCAATGTTGTTCGCAAACATGAAATGACTCATACCATGAGTAGTTTCAACACGTCTGAAGCAAATCTTGTTTACACAAGCATTCCTTCCCTTAGTTTTTTTTGGTTCCCACGTCTTTTGTTTAGACTATCGGCAAACATAAAATGAGTTCTCTTTTATGCTTTGTAAAAAAATGCAGATTATTCAACAACTGCTTCCTGTGTCTGGTGCTGACAATTTACAGAAGCCTATTCGATGTCCAAACGAGATTAGCGTTTATTTAGGAAAGAGTTTCACAAATTCCTTGAATATTATTCGCGGTCCACAGAAAGCTTCTTTGTAATAAAAGCGAAATATATCATATGGTAGGCTCCGGAAAATTATATCATGGATTCTATTATTTGTAAGTCGTTTTTATCTTAATAACACTTCAGCCAAATTTAAAAATGATGCCTTAATAATGATAACCAATAAATTAGATGTTGACCCAGCTTTTATATGTAACTTATGCTTTGTCCATACAGAATAGCACCACAATTACACTTGGACATATTTTATAGACAAACAGTAGATCAATTTCTTGGGAACACTTATCTCAAGTAGGCCTTAACGATGATAAACAACAATTTAGATGTTGTCCCAGCTTTCCTACGCTTTTTGTGCTTTGTCCCTATGAAATAGTACCAGAATTTTACGTAAGCATATATTTATAGGCAAATAGTAGATCAATTTCTTGGGGACACTAATCTCAAATAGGCCTTAATAATGATAAACAACAATTTAGATGTTGTCCCAGCTTTTCAACGCTTTTTATGCTTTGTCCCTATGAAATAGTTCCAGAAATACACTTAAGCATACATTTATAGACAAATAGTAGATCAATTTCCTAGGGACACTAATCTCAAATAGGCCTTAATAATGATAAACAACAATTTAGATGTTGTCCCAGCTTTTCAACGCTTTTTATGCTTTGTCCCTATGAAATAGTTCCAGAAATACACTTAAGCATACATTTATAGACAAATAGTAGATAAATTTCTTGGGGACACTAATCTCAAGTAGGCCTTAACGATGATAAACAACAATTTAGATGTTGTCCCCGCTTTCTTACGCTTTTTATGCTTTGTCCCTATGAAATAGTACCAGAATTACACTTAAGTATACATTTATAGACAAATAGTAGATCAATTTCTTGGGGACACTAATCTCAAATAGGCCTTAATAATCATAAACACCAATTTACATGTTGTCCCAGCTTTTCTACGCTTTTTATGCTTTGTCCCTATGAAATAGTTCCAGAAATACACTTAAGCATACATTTATAGACAAATAGTAGATCAATTTCTTGGGGACACTAATCTCAAGTAGGCCTTAACGATGATAAACAACAATTTGGATGTTGTCCCAGCTTTTCTACGCTTTTTATGCTTTGTCCCTATGAAATAGTTCCAGAATTTCACGTAAGCATATATTTATAGGCAAATAGTAGATCAATTTCCTAGGGACACTAATCTCAAGTAGGCCTTAACGATGATAAACAACAATTTAGATGTTGTCCCAGCTTTTCTACGCTTTTTATGCTTTGTCCCTATGAAATAGTTCCAGAAATACACTTAAGCATACATTTATAGACAAATAGTAGATCAATTTCTTGGGGACACTAATCTCAAATAGGCCTTAATAATCATAAACACCAATTTAGATGTTGTCCCAGCTTTTCTACGCTTTTTATGCTTTGTCCCTATGAAATAGTTCCAGAAATACACTTAAGCATACATTTATAGACAAATAGTAGATCAATTTCTTGGGGACACTAATCTCAAGTAGGCCTTAACGATGATAAACAACAATTTAGATGTTGTCCCAGCTTTCCTACGCTTTTTATGCTTTGTCCCTATGAAATAGTACCAGAATTACACTTAAGCATATATTTATAGACAAATAGTAGATAAATTTCTTGGGGACACTAATCTTAAGTAGGCCTTAACGATGATAAACAACAATTTAAAAGTTGTCCCAGCTTTCCTACGCTTTTTATGCTTTGTCCCTATGAAATAGTACCAGCATTACAGTTAAGCATACATTTATAGGCAAATAGTAGATGAATTTCCTAGGACACTAATCTCAAGTAGGCCTTAACGATGATAAACAACAATTTAGATGTTGTCCCAGCTTTTCTACGCTTTTTATGCTTTGTCCCTATGAAATAGTTCCAGAAATACACTTAAGCATACATTTATAGACAAATAGTAGATCAATTTCCTAGGGACACTAATCTCAAATAGGCCTTAATAATGATAAACAACAATTTAGATGTTGTCCCAGCTTTTCTACGCTTTTTATGCTTTGTCCCTATGAAATAGTTCCAGAAATACACTTAAGCATACATTTATAGACAAATAGTAAATCAATTTCTTGGGGACACTAGTCTCAAGTAGGCCTAAACGATGATAAACAACAATTTAGATGTTGTCCCAGCTTTCCTACGCTTTTTATGCTTTGTCCCTATGAAATAGTACCAGAATTACACTTAAGCATATATTTATAGACAAATAGTAGATCAATTTCTTGGGGACACTTATCTCAAGTAGGCCTTAACGATGATAAACAACAATTTAGATGTTGTCCCAGCTTTCCTACGCTTTTTATGCTTTGTCCCTATGAAATAGTTCCAGAAATACACTTAAGCATACATTTATAGACAAATAGTAGATCAATTTCTTGGGGACACTAATCTCAAATAGGCCTTAATAATGATAAACAACGATATAGATGTTGTCCCAGCTTTTCTACGCTTTTTATGCTTTGTCCCTATGAAATAGTTCCAGAAATACACTTAAGCATACATTTATAGACAAATAGTAGATCAATTTCTTGGGGACACTAATCTCAAGTAGGCCTTAACGATGATAAACAACAATTTGGATGTTGTCCCCGCTTTCTTACGCTTTTTATGCTTTATCCCTATGAAATAGTACCAGAATTACACTTAAGTATACATTTATAGACAAATAGTAGATCAATTTCTTGGGGACACTAATCTCAAGTAGGCCTAAACGATGATAAACAACAATTTAGATGTTGTCCCAGCTTTCCTACGCTTTTTATGCTTTGTCCCTATGAAATAGTTCCAGAAATACACTTAAGCATACATTTATAGACAAATAGTAGATCAATTTCTTGGGGACACTAATCTCAAATAGGCCTTAATAATCATAAACACCAATTTAGATGTTGTCCCAGCTTTTCTACGCTTTTTATGCTTTGTCCCTATGAAATAGTTCCAGAAATACACTTAAGCATACATTTATAGACAAATAGTAGATCAATTTCTTGGGGACACTAATCTCAAGTAGGCCTAAACGATGATAAACAACAATTTAGATGTTGTCCCAGCTTTCCTACGCTTTTTATGCTTTGTCCCTATGAAATAGTACCAGAATTACACTTAAGCATATATTTATAGACAAATAGTAGATCAATTTCTTGGGGACACTTATCTCAAGTAGGCCTTAACGATGATAAACAACAATTTAGATGTTGTCCCAGCTTTCCCACGCTTTTTATGCTTTGTCCCTATGAAATAGTTCCAGAAATACACTTAAGCATACATTTATAGACAAATAGTAGATCAATTTCTTGGGGACACTAATCTCAGATAGGCCTTTAATAATGATAAACAACGATATAGATGTTGTCCCAGCTTTTCTACGCTTTTTATGCTTTGTCCCTATGAAATAGTTCCAGAAATACACTTAAGCATATATTTATAGACAAATAGTAGATAAATTTCTTGGGGACACTAATCTCAAGTAGGCCTTAACGATGATAAACAACAATTTGGATGTTGTCCCCGCTTTCTTACGCTTTTTATGCTTTGTCCCTATGAAATAGTACCAGAATTACACTTAAGTATACATTTATAGACAAATAGTAGATCAATTTCTTGGGGACACTAATCTCAAATAGGCCTTAATAATGATAAACAACGATATAGATGTTGTCCCAGCTTTTCTACGCTTTTTATGCTTTGTCCCTATGAAATAGTTCCAGAAATACACTTAAGCATATATTTATAGACAAATAGTAGATAAATTTCTTGGGGACACTAATCTCAAGTAGGCCTTAACGATGATAAACAACAATTTAGATGTTGTCCCAGCTTTCCTACGCTTTTTATGCTTTGTCCCTATGAAATAGTTCCAGAAATACACTTAAGCATATATTTATAGACAAATAGTAAATCAATTTCTTGGGGACACTAATCTCAAGTAGGCCTTAATAATGATAAACAACGATATAGATGTTGTCCCAGCTTTTCTACGCTTTTTATGCTTTGTCCCTATGAAATAGTACCAGCATTACAGTTAAGCATACATTTATAGACAAATAGTAGATCAATTTCCTAGGGACACTAATCTCAAGTAGGCCTTAACGATGATAAACAACAATTTAGATGTTTTCCAGCTTCTTTATGCCATATATGTTTTGTCCCCATGCAATAGCACCACAATTACGTATGGTAACAATTTGATACATTGCCATTTAAGTTAATGTTCTAGTTAAGTAGTGAATCAATTTATCCCTACTTTGTCCCTACGAAATATCTCTACAGTAATACTTAGGCATACGTTTATAGATTAATACGAAATGAATTTCTTGGGGACAGTAATTTTAAATGGGCTACATTAGCCCATAAAATCATGAATGTTTGATTAGCCCCGATTAAAAGCCTTCTCTTTGTATTATTATTAATGCCATGTTATTTGATTTAATTTTAATAAATTAGTACTAACCTATCTGGTGGATATGGAAATTTCATACCGTTGAAAAATATTAATGAAAGTATGAAGATTATGTGGGTATTTTGTCTGAAGAAGAAAACTCGTTTATAAATAGCAACTATATTATCGCTTGACAAGGAATGTTATTAAATATCCTTGGTTGGGAAGCAATATTCCATATTATGCATTGGTTAGCTCATCCATGGACCAAAGTAATGGTCACGTTCGAAGCAAATGTTGTTTACAAACATAAAATAACCCCATACAATAAGTAGTTCCCACGCGAAATTGACTGAAACAGTACTTGTAGCAACAAGTATTGCTTTAGTTAGTTTTTTTAGTTCCCTCGTCTCTTGTTTACAGTATCGGCAGTTATCAAATGAATTCCGTTTTATGATTTGTAAACAAATGTAGATTGTTCTTGAAGATAGATATAGATATTTATTCAGCAATTGCTTATCCTGTGAGCAAATGAGTCTGGCGTTGAGTATATCAGTTGGATAATTTACAGAAGCCTAACAATGGCCAACCGAAAATTGCATGCATGTGCGCATGGCGTTCTAAAGTCATTCATATTCCTTGTATTATGTGTAATGTTTGTTTTTTATCTTCCCGTACAAAACAAAGATTCGTTGTTGTAAAAGAGTAAATTATGTGATGTTTGGAACTCATTTGTTATTAGGCACAACATAAGATAAGCAAATGCTGAGTAATTACCATTTGTTTACAGAACTGATCAAAGGATTGTTCCTTCGGTAGATATCAAAAAACATACATACAACTGTCACGTTTTCACATTTGTAAACAAATGTATATTGGGCATTTTCTTATCTTAAGTCTGTCTTTCTGGTCTGGCAAAATAATAAAGACGACGCTTAAGTATTCACAGAACTGGAAATATTGAGATATTTTTATTCTTAGTCTTATAATATAAGGTTTATTTATAAATGCTATAGATTAATAGAATGTAAGCAAGTCCTACTATACATATACATGACATTAGAATTTTAAATCTTAATTACTGATTTATTTTTCGTGGCTGGCTGTGAGCTGCAGATTTTCAATAACGATTTATTCACAGCAATAAGCTGTGAATAAATCGTTATTGAAAATCAATTCACCACCCACCAAGCTAATTGGGTGGCCTATTCATTCCTATCCAGTTACAATTTCTTTGCAGCTTACAGCTTCGCCAGCAACGAACAATAAATCAATTAATAGGATTAAAAGTTAGTTGGAAAACTAAAGGAATAGGATAATGACATGGTAACATGGACTTCATCTAACATATTCCATTAGGCCACAAATTAAGCTTGCAGCTGTTCAAATTCTTAAAAAATATTCAAAAAATTATATTTGATATTTATATTTATGATTGGTTAATGATCTTGATTTTTTATGGTAACTGGTTTAACTTTTGCACTAGATTTTGCAAGACAATAGTTTTTCGATCAATTTTATGCATTCTTTCCAAATGGTTTATAATTCTCTGTGGGACGTTGGCCGTATATTTGCAAATCTTGGACTTGTATTTATGTATGGGACAAAAAGGTATGAGATTTTGATTTGCATGATCGCACTCACCACAGTACGTGCGTGAGCTTGTGCAATCCAAATTTTTATTCTGGGTTGCCTGGAATAATAATAATAAACAAATTAAAATTTTAATAGAATTGCCTATACTATTTAAAGTCACCCTTTACACTAACTTTTCGGGAAACATGGACAAATTAGATGTAGAAATACGTGATCTCTAAAATCGTAGAAAATCCTGGGATAATAATGCAAATCTGCAAATTTCAGATTTTGAGATATTGTAATTTTTGTACCACTTGCGAAACTACATTTCGAGTTTAGAGATGAATAAAATGAACCACAGAGCTGCAGTTAAAAAATTATCTATAGTTTGATACATACATACAAGCATTGATACATATCAACATTTTCATGTAACAGAAGCAACCCTACTGGTTTGATATAATTTCATGTCAATTCGGTCGGTTTCTTGTCCCTGAAAAATAATTAAAAGGTTAATGGCTGACTCTGTACTATCGTTATTAATTAGTCATTATGGAATTATTTAAAAAGTCCATGCAAATACTGAAATGGTACATGGACAATTAAAAATTTAATCTCAGACTTAGATAAAGCAATAAATTTACAGACCTATCTATGTCTCTATGTATGTCCGGTAGATGAGCCTAGTAAACAACTGTAAACAACACTAGCCACTAAATAACCATTATTTATCTGAGATTCTTACCAACTGCATTGGAATTCAAAGTAACTGCATTCTCTTCCAATTTATCCTCCGATACTCCAGCTGTAATTATTATAAAATCATAAATTTCATTCCAACTGCAACAAAATTCTATTTTCAAATCTGCAAACAACACTAGTCTTTAAATAACAATTATTTATCTAAGATTCTTACCAACTCCATTGGAATTTAAATTAACTGCATGCTCTTCCAATTTATCCTCCGATACTCCAGCTGTAATTATTATAAAAACATAAATTACATTCCAACTGCAACAAAATTCTATTTCCGAATCTGCAAACAACACTAGTCATTAAATAACAATTATTTATCTGAGATTCTTACCAACTCCATTGGAATTTAAAGTAACTGCATGCTCTTCCAATTTATCCTCCGATACTCCAGCTGTAATTATTATAAAAACATAAATTACATTCCAACTGCAACAAAATTCTATATCCGAATCTGCAAACAACACTAGTCATTAAATAACCGTTATTTATCTGAGATTCTTACCAACTGCATTGGAATTCAAACTAACTGCATTCTCTTCCAATTTATCTTCCGATACTCCAGCTGTAATTATTATAAAAATCATAAATTACATTCCAACTGCAACAAAATTCTATTTTCAAATCTGCAAACAACACTAGTCTTTAAATAACGATTATTTATCTGAGATTCTTACCAACTGCATTGGAATTCAAACTAACTGCATTCTCTTCCAATTTATCTTCCGATACTCCAGCTGTAATTATTATAAAATCATAAATTACATTCCAACTGCAACAAAATTCTATTTTCAAATCAGGAAACAACACTAGTCTTTAAATAACGATTATTTATCTGAGATTCTTACCAACTGCATTGGAATTTAAAGTAACTGCATGCTCTTCCAATTTATCCTCCGATACTCCAGCTGTAATTATTATAAAAACATAAATTACATTTCAACTGCAAAAAAAATTTTTTTTCAAATCTGCAAGCAACACTAGTCTTTAAATGACAATTATTTATCTGAGATTCTTACCAACTGCATTGGAATTCAAAGTAACTGCATTCTCTGCCAATTTATCTTCCGATACTCCAGCTGTAATTATTATAAAATCATAAATTACATTTCAACTGCAAAAAAATTCTATTTTCAAATCGGCAAACAACACTAGTCTTTAAATAACAATTATTTATCTGAGATTCTTACCAACTCCATTGGAATTTAAAGTAACTGCATTCTCTGCCAATTTATCTTCCGATACTCCAGCTGTAATTATTATAAAATCATAAATTACATTTCAACTGCAAAAAAATTCTATTTTCAAATCTGCAAACAACACTAGTCTTTAAATAACAATTATTTATCTAAGATTCTTACCAACTCCATTGGAATTTAAATTAACTGCATGCTCTTCCAATTTATCCTCCGATACTCCAGCTGTAATTATTATAAAAACATAAATTACATTCCAACTGCAACAAAATTCTATTTCCGAATCTGCAAACAACACTAGTCATTAAATAACAATTATTTATCTGAGATTCTTACCAACTCCATTGGAATTTAAAGTAACTGCATGCTCTTCCAATTTATCCTCCGATACTCCAGCTGTAATTATTATAAAAACATAAATTACATTCCAACTGCAACAAAATTCTATATCCGAATCTGCAAACAACACTAGTCATTAAATAACCGTTATTTATCTGAGATTCTTACCAACTGCATTGGAATTCAAACTAACTGCATTCTCTTCCAATTTATCTTCCGATACTCCAGCTGTAATTATTATAAAATCATAAATTACATTCCAACTGCAACAAAATTCTATTTTCAAATCTGCAAACAACACTAGTCTTTAAATAACGATTATTTATCTGAGATTCTTACCAACTGCATTGGAATTCAAACTAACTGCATTCTCTTCCAATTTATCTTCCGATACTCCAGCTGTAATTATTATAAAATCATAAATTACATTCCAACTGCAACAAAATTCTATTTTCAAATCAGGAAACAACACTAGTCTTTAAATAACGATTATTTATCTGAGATTCTTACCAACTGCATTGGAATTTAAAGTAACTGCATGCTCTTCCAATTTATCCTCCGATACTCCAGCTGTAATTATTATAAAAACATAAATTACATTTCAACTGCAAAAAAAATTTTTTTTCAAATCTGCAAGCAACACTAGTCTTTAAATGACAATTATTTATCTGAGATTCTTACCAACTGCATTGGAATTCAAAGTAACTGCATTCTCTGCCAATTTATCTTCCGATACTCCAGCTGTAATTATTATAAAATCATAAATTACATTTCAACTGCAAAAAAATTCTATTTTCAAATCGGCAAACAACACTAGTCTTTAAATAACAATTATTTATCTGAGATTCTTACCAACTCCATTGGAATTTAAAGTAACTGCATTCTCTGCCAATTTATCTTCCGATACTCCAGCTGTAATTATTATAAAATCATAAATTACATTTCAAGTGCAAAAAAATTCTATTTTCAAATCTGCAAACAAAACTAGTCTTTAAATAACAATTATTTATCTGAGATTCTTACCAACTCCATTGGAATTTAAAGTAACTGCATGCTCTTCCAATTTATCCTCCGATACTCCAGCTGTAATTATTATAAAAACATAAATTACATTTCAACTGCAAAAAATTCTATTTTCAAATCTGCAAACAAAACTAGTCTTTAAATAACAATTATTTATCTGAGATTCTTACCAACTCCATTGGAATTTAAAGTAACTGCATGCTCTTCCAATTTATCCTCCGATACTCCAGCTGTAATTATTATAAAAACATAAATTACATTTCAACTGCAAAAAAATTCTATTTTCAAATCTGCAAACCACACTAGTCTTTAAATAACAATTATTTATCTGAGATTCTTACCAACTCCATTGGAATTTAAAGTAACTGCATGCTCTTCCAATTTATCCTCCGATACTCCAGCTGTAATTATTATAAAAACATAAATTACATTTCAACTGCAAAAAAATTCTATTTTCAAATCTGCAAACCACACTAGTCTTTAAATAACAATTATTTATCTGAGATTCTTACCAACTCCATTGGAATTTAAAGTAACTGCATGCTCTTCCAATTTATCCTCCGATACTCCAGCTGTAATTATTATAAAAACATAAATTACATTTCAACTGCAAAAAAATTCTATTTTCAAATCTGCAAGCAACACTAGTCTTTAAATAACAATTATTTATCTGAGATTCTTACCAACTGCATTGGAATTCAAAGTAACTGAATTCTCTCCCAATTTATCCTCCGATACTCCAGCTGTAATTATTATAAAAACATAAATTTCATTCCAACTGCAACAAAATTCTATTTTCAAATCTGCAAACAACACTAGTCTTTAAATAACAATTATTTATCTGAGATTCTTACCAACTCCATTGGAATTTAAAGTAACTGCATTCTCTGCCAATTTATCTTCCGATACTCCAGCTGTAATTATTATAAAAACATAATTTGCATTTCAACTGCAAAAAAATTCTACCTTCAAATCTGCAAACAACACTAGACTTTAAAGAACAATTATTTATCTGAGATTCCTACCAACTCCATTGGAATTTAAAGTAACTGCATGCTCTCCCAATTTATCTTTCGATACTCCAGCTGTAATTATTATAAAAATATAAATTACATTTCAACTGCAAAAAAATTCTATTTTCAAATCTGCAAACAACACTAGTCTTTAAATAACAATTATTTATCTGAGATTCTTACCAACTCCATTGAAATTTAAAGTAACTGCATTCTCTCCCAATTTATCCTCCAATACTCCAGCTGTAATTATTATAAAATCATAAATTACATTCCAACTTCAACAAAATTCTATTTCCAAATCTGCAAACAACACTAGTCATTAAATAATAACATAAAATCACTATGGTCGTATAAAATCTGACCGAAGTCAACATTATAACAATTACCTAGTAACAGTTAACATATTTATCCAAAATGGCAAAAAAATGCACACCGAAAATAATGTATTATCAAAATCAATCGAAAAACCAAAGGACGAATACCTTGGGCAATTAAGCGTCGCAATTGTTCATTTTCTTCAACGCGTTTTGTATACAATCTTAAAATTTCGTCATCAACATCATGTTTTAGGTTTTGTACAAACGAGTCGAAGTCCAGTGTTCTAAATTAAGTTCGGCATAAATTATTATTTAAAAGAATTGAAAACTAAATGCAACGTTTGAAATTGTAAAAATTACCCCAGTTCACAACATATTTCATATTTTTTGAATTTAGTCAAATTGTCGACATTTGAAAGTAGAATGTTCTTAGCAACACAAATGGTTTTGTCTAAATTGACAACACTGTGAAAAGCCCCTAGAAATTATTTAATGTATGAATTAATAAATCAATGAAAAATAATATTTACAGATCATCGTCATGTTCAAACCTGGTTCAGTGTAGACTATTGTTCCAGGTTTTTGTAAAATCATATGATAATAAGAATAATTCCAATCCAATACGGCCGGAGTTAAGACTGTATTTTTATGATTCAATTCGTGGCGGCATTTGTCATTTAATTGATCGGCTTGAAAAGCAGCATCCAGAATGGGCCTATATTTTGGATGATGAATTAGCCACAATTTAGTTCCCTGTATACCCAAGTTCACACTCCCGAATTCAGCTTGCTCTAAAGAAATTGAGAAAACAGAAATGGTTCATGGTTGTCACAGCAAAAAATTTTTCATGTTAAATGATAACGATCTCTAACTGAGAGCAGGTATAATAAGGATCAGATATCATAGGGAGTAGGCTAAACAACTTAGGCTCTAGCTTTCACATCCTCTAGTTTTTATTGAATACAAAACAACATACCAAGATGAAAAGGTGAAAATGTTAATGGCCCTCCCAGTAGATAATAAGGGTGTACAATTCCTTCCAAGTCGAAAAGTACCCCAGGCTTTGAGGCCGCCATACCAAGAACATCGCTTTTTCCAAAAAAATACTTAAACGGACAGTTCTCCAGAGCGTGTAAATGTGTCTCTCCAGTCCACTTTTGAACATAGGTAGGTGCCGTGTTAGTGACTGCATTTTCATAGGCTTTTTTAAAGCTGTTTTTCAAATTTACGTTTTCGATAAACTTTTCACGATTTTCAGACTCTTTTCTAAACCAAACAGGGTCTCATAAAAAATCATTGCAATTCTTAATAAAAGTAAATTTAGTGTTACTCAACTGTATCATCTCAGACAATAGTACTGAAGATTTCTCTTTACCAACGTAGCGATATATTTCTGCAGGTCGATCATGTCCGACTTTAGGTGTTACAACTTCCAATTTCTCATTGTACCCTTTCAGATTAACGATGGGGTTAAAGAAAGAAGTTAGACATCGGTTTTCCAATCCAATATCATGTAAAACCATGGATCCTGGAAATGGATCGTTCGTCAACTTTTGCTTCTCCAATAAATATTTGTTCAACTCGACTGCCATGTCAGTTGAACTGTCAAAATGTACGGAAATCGCTGGTTGAAATCCTTGAAAACAATCCTATTATCATGTTTACGATTATTACCTTTTCTTTGTCTTTTCCCATTTCATCAACTGATCCTCCAGCTGTAATTATTAATATTAAGTTAAAAATTACATTAAAACTTGCAACAAAATTCTATTAACAAATTTGTGGACAACACTAGCCATTAAATAACCACTCAAGATCGTTCTTCACAGTCCTAAACCCTAAACACGAATGGTCATACCCAAAATGATTTCATAATTCATACCTCTCAAACCAGCTTTGCCTAACAGCTGTATCATATCCACAAATGTCGAGGACATGTGTGACCTCTATTTAAAAATTTAATACCTTGTCCGCACTAGAGAGCGTTCACTACAAAAGTCATAAAACCTTAACACCACTTTTCATGCCCAAATTTATTTCATAATTCATACCTCTTAAACTAGCTTTCCCTAACAGCTGTATTGTATCCACAAATGTCGAGGACATGTGTGACCTCTATCTAAAAATGTAATATCTTGTCGCACTAGAGAGCGTTCTCTACAAAAGTCATAAAACCTTAACACTAGTTTTCATACCCAAATTTTATTTTATAATTCACATCTCCTAAACTAGTTTCCCTAACAGCTGTAATGTATCCACAAATTTCGAGGACATGTATGACCTTTATTTAAAAATTTAATACCTTGTCGCACTAGAGAGCGTTCACTACAAAAGTCATAAAACCTTAACACCACTTTTCATGCCCAAATTTATTTCATAATTCATACCTCTTAAACTAGCTTTCCCTAACAGCTGTATTGTATCCACAAATGTCGAGGACATGTGTGACCTCTATCTAAAAATGTAATATCTTGTCGCACTAGAGAGCGTTCTCTACAAAAGTCATAAAACCTTAACACTAGTTTTCATACCCAAATTTATTTCATAATTCACATCTCCTAAAATAGCTTTCCCTAACAGCTGTATTGTATCCACAAATGTCGAGGACATGTCTGACCTTTATTTAAAAATTTAATACCTTGTCGCACTAGAGAGCGTTCTTTACAAAAGGCATAAAACCTTAACACTGGTTTTCATACCCAAATTTATTTCATAATTCATATCTCATAAACTAGCTTTCCCTAACAGCTGTATTGTATCCACATATGTCGAGGACATGTGTGACCTCTATTTAAAAATTTAATACCTTGTCGCACTAGAGAGCGTTCACTACAAAATACATAAAACCTTAACACCAGTTTTCATGCCCAAATTTATTTTATAATTCATATGTCCTAAATTAGCTTTCCCTAACAGCTGTATTGTATCCACATATGTCGAGGACATGTGTGACCTCTATTTAAAAATGTAATACCTTGTCGCACTAGAGAGCGTTCACTACAAAAGTCATAAAACCTTAACACCAGTTTTCATACCCAAATTTATTTCATAATTCATACCTCTTAAACTAGCTTTCCCTAACAGCTGTATTGTATCCACATATGTCGAGAACATGTGTGACCTCTATTTAAAAATTTAATACCTTGTCGCACTAGAGAGCGTTCACTACAAAAGTCATAAAACCTTAACACCAGTTTTCATGCCCAAATTTATTTCATAATCCATATGTCCTATACTAGCTTTCCCTAACAGCTGTATTGTATCCACAAATGTCGAGGACATGTGTGACCTCTATCTAAAAATGTAATATCTTGTCGCACTAGAGAGCGTTCTCTACAAAAGTCATAAAACCTTAACACTAGTTTTCATACCCAAATTTATTTCATAATTCATATCTCCTAAACTAGCTTTCCCTAACAGCTGTATTGTATCCACTAATGTCGAGGACATGTGTGACCTTTATTTAAAAATTTAATACGTTGTCGCACTAGAGAGCGTTCACTACAAAAGTCATAAAACCTTAACACCAGTTTTCATACCCAAATTTATTACATTATTCATATCTCCTAAACTAGCTTTCCCTAACAGCTGTTTCATATCCACAAATGTCGAGGACATGTGTGACCTCTATTTAAAAATGTAATACCTTGTCGCACTAGAGAGCGTTCACTACAAAAGTCATAAAACCTTAACACCAGTTTTCATGCCCAAATTTAATTCATAATCCATATGTCCTATACTAGCTTTCCCTAACAGCTGTATTGTATCCACAAATGTCGAGGACATGTGTGACCTCTATTTAAAAATTTAATACCTTGTCGCACTATAGAGCGTTCACTACAAAAGTCATAAAACCTTAACACCAGTTTTCATGCCCAAATTTATTTCATAATTCATATGTCCTAAACTAGCTTTCCCTAACAGCTGTATCATATCCACAAATGTCGAGGGACATGTGTGACCTCTATTTAAAAATGTAATACCTTGTCGCACTAGAGAGGGTTCCCTACAAAAGTCTGAAAACCTAAACACTAGTTTTCATACCCAAATTTATTTCATAATTCATACCTCTTAAACTAGCTTTCCCTAACAGCTGTATTGTATCTACAAATGTCGACGACATGTGTGACCTTTATTTAAAAATTTAATACCTTGTCGCACTAGAGAGCGTTCACTACAAAAGTCATAAAACCTTAACACCAGTTTTCATACCCAAATTTGTTTCATAATTCATATCTCCTAAACTAGCTTTCCCTAACAGCTGTATTGTATCCACTAATGTCGAGGACATGTCTGACCTTTATTTAAAAATTTAATACCTTGTCGCACTAGAGAGCGTTCACTACAAAAGTCATAAAACCTTAACACCAGTTTTCATACCCAAATTTATTACATTATTCATATCTCCTATACTAGCTTTCCCTAACAGCTGTTTCATATCCACAAATGTCGAGGACATGTGTGACCTCTATTTAAAAATTTAATACCTTGTCGCACTAGAGAGCGTTCACTACAAAATACATAAAACCTTAACATTAGTTTTCAAACCCAAATTTATTTCATAATTCATACCTCTTAAACTAGCTTTCCCTAACAGCTGTATTGTATCCACATATGTCGTGGACATGTGTGACCTCTATTAAAATATTTAATACTAGTCGCACTAGAGAGCGTTCACTACAAAATACATAAAACCTTAACACCAGTTTTCATGCCCAAATTTAATTCATAATCCATATGTCCTATACTAGCTTTCCCTAACAGCTGTATTGTATCCACAAATGTCGAGGACATGTGTGACCTCTATTTAAAAATTTAATACCTTGTCGCACTATAGAGCGTTCACTACAAAAGTCATAAAACCTAAACACTAGTTTTCATACCCAAATTTATTTCATAATTCATACCTCTTAAACTAGCTTTCCCTAACAGCTGTATTGTATCCACATATGTCGAGGACATGTGTGACCTCTATTTAAAAATTTAATACCTTGTCGCACTAGAGAGCGTTCACTACAAAAGTCATAAAACCTTAACACCAGTTTTCATGCCCAAATTTATTTCATAATCCATATGTCCTATACTAGCTTTCCCTAACAGCTGTATTGTATCCACAAATGTCAAGGACATGTCTGACCTTAATTTAAAAATAATTTAATACCTTGTCGCACTAGAGAGCGTTCTCTACAAAAGTCATAAAACCTTAACACTAGTTTTCATACCCAAATTTATTTCATAATTCATATCTCCTAAACTAGCTTTCCCTAACAGCTGTATTGTATCTACAAATTTCGAGGACATGTGTGAACTCCATTTAAAAATTTAATACCTTGTCGCACTAGAGAGCGTTCAATACAAAATACATAAAACCTTAACACCAGTTTTCATGCCCAAATTTATTTCATAATTCATATGTCCTAAACTAGCTTTCCCTAACAGCTGTATTGTATCCACTAATGTCGAGGACATGTGTGACCTTTATTTAAAAATTTAATACGTTGTCGCACTAGAGAGCGTTCACTACAAAAGTCATAAAACCTTAACACCAGTTTTCATACCCAAATTTATTACATTATTCATATCTCCTAAACTAGCTTTCCCTAACAGCTGTATTGTATCTACAAATGTCGACGACATGTGTGACCTTTATTTAAAAATTTAATACCTTGTCGCACTAGAGAGCGTTCACTACAAAAGTCATAAAACCTTTACACCAGTTTTCATACCCAAATTTATTACATTATTCATATCTCCTAAACTAGCTTTTCCTAACAGCTGTTTCATATCCACAAAATGTCGAGGACATGTGTGACCTCTATTTAAAAATTTAATACCTTGACGCACTAGAGAGCGTTCACTACAAAAGTCATAAAACCTTAACACCAGTTTTCATGCCCAAATTTATTTCATAATTCATATGTCCTAAACTAGCTTTCCCTAACAGCTGTATCATATCCACAAATGTCGAGGACATGTGTGACCTCTATATAAAAATGTAGTGCCTTGTCGCACTAGAGAGCGTTCCCTACAAAAGTCTGAAAACCTTAACACTGGTTTTCATACCCAAATTTATTTTATAATTCATATCTCTTAAACTAGCTTTCCGTTACAGCTGCTGTGTTGTATCCACTAATGTCGAGGACATGTCTGACCTTTATTTAAAAATTTAATACCTTGTCGCACTAGAGAGCGTTCTCTACAAAAGTCATAAAACCTTAACACTAGTTTTCATACCCAAATTTTATTTTATAATTCACATCTCCTAAACTAGTTTCCCTAACAGCTGTATTGTATCCACAAATGTCGAGGACATGTGTGACCTCTATCTAAAAATGTAATACCTTGTCGCACTAGAGAGCGTTCACTACAAAAGTCATAAAACCTTAACACCAGTTTTCATACCCAAATTTATTACATAATTCATATCTCTTAAACTAGCTTTCCCTAACAGCTGTATTGTATCCACTAATGTCGAGGACATGTGTGACCTTTATTTAAAATTTAATACCTTGTCGCACTAGAGAGCGTTCTCTACAAAAGTCATAAAACCTTAACACTAGTTTTCATACCCAAATTTATTTCATAATTCACATCTCCTAAAATAGCTTTCCCTAACAGCTGTATTGTATCCACAAATGTCGAGGACATGTATGACCTTTATTTAAAAATTTAATACCTTGTCGCACTAGAGAGCGTTCTTTACAAAAGTCATAAAACCTTAACACTGCTTTTCATAACCAAATTTATTTCATAATTCATATCTCATAAACTAGCTTTCCCTAACAGCTGTATTGTATCCACAAATGTCGAGGACATGAATGACCTTTATTTAAAAATTTAATACCTTGTCGCACTAGAGAGCGTCCTCTACAAAAGTCATAAAACCTTAACACTGGTTTTCATATCATAATTTATTTTATAATTCATATCTCTTAATTTAGCTTTCCCTAACAGCTGTATTGTATCCACAAATGTCGAGGACATGTTTGACCTTTATTTAAAAATTTAATACCTTGTCGCACTAGAGAGCGTTCTCTACAAAAGTCGTAAAACCTTAACACTGCTTTTCATACCCAAATTTATTTCATAATTCACATCTCCTAAACTAGCTTTCCCTAACAGCTGTAATGTATCTACAAATGTCGAGGACATGTATGACCTTTATTTAAAAATTTAATACCTTGTCGCACTAGAGAGCGTTCACTACAAAAGTCATAAAACCTTAACACCAGTTTTCATACCCAAATTTATTTACTTTTACTTTATTTATTTAGGGTTACTTTATTTAAATTATTTTTATTTTATTTATTTAGCGTTACTTTGTTTAAATTATTTTTATTTTATTTATTTAGGGTTACTTTATTTAAATTTGGCTTATTTGATTTATTTTGGTTTACTTTATTTAGATTTGTTTTATTTTGTTTAGATTTGTATACTTTATTCAAGTTTGTGTTTTTGTATTAAGTTTTGAGTTACTTTATTTATTTTTTGGTTACTTAATTTAGTTTAAGGTTAATTTATTTAAATTTATATTGCTTTATTTATTTTTAGATTATTATATTTAAATTTGGGTTACTTTATTAATTTTTGGGTTAGTTTATTTAATTTAGTGTTACTTTATTTAATTAAGTGTTACTTTATTTATTTTAGTGTTACTTTATTTAATTTAGTGTTACTTTATTTAATTTAGTGTTACTTTATTTAATTTAGTGCATAAAATGCATTAAAAATTGGGAATGGACCAAAAATGGGTATAGACCAAAAAGTGGGTAAAACTTAACTAGAGTTCATATTGCTACGAGATTTTTCCTCCCACCGCCTGTCACTGGCTGTCTTAGAGACGTTCCCGCCGCTAGGTGGATTCTTGTAAAAGATTTTAGAGATAATGCCTCCAGTACCGGATTTGTAGATCAGCTGTTTCTTAAATCTATGACTTTGTTCACTCAAACTCCAGAATGTAATCTATTTAAATATTATCATGTAATTTATTTTATGTACCTATAGAATTATTATTTTATTTTTATTTTTCTACTCCTAGTGGACTACCGCGACAATAATCAGGCTTGGTACTATTTTGGCGGAACGATTGATACTACTGCCGGTATTGTCACGTACGAGGAGGCTTTGAAGGCTTACTATTACCAAACTCTGCAAGAGTTTTATGATGATAATGTCATGTATATTGAGAATAGAGGATTATTGGAATATGTAAGTAGGTCAGAGCAATTTAATCCAATTAGAAATAGAAACGAATAAATTAATTTTTTGAAATAGAATTATAGGCTGGACCAATCTGAATTGACACCTGAAGAGAGCTTAGCACTTTACAAAGAAGTAACTGATCAATTTATTGCTGATCATCCCGACTTTTGGGTACAAAATTTTTTTTTATTAATTTAATAATTAATTTGAATTGTAGCTACAAAACGTCTGTCATTTTACAGGGTGCTAAATTTATCATTACTCCCATTCGATACTACTCCAACCCAAAAATGGAAGAAATGTAAGACCATAGTTATCAGATGATTCATTTAAAATATACATTTAAAAAAATAGTAAATACAGAAAATATTTATTAATTATCTGTATAGGATCGATACTGCAATAAGACTCAAAAATTTATTCCCCACATTTTTTGCTGGATTTGATATTGTCGCTCATGAAGATGTGGGGCGACCTAATTTTGAATATATCCAGCAACTTCTAAAAGGAGCAGAAAATGGTCTGAAATTCTTTTTCCATGCTGGAGAATCGGGTAAAACTTTATTTTAACAAAAATCTACATCAAATCGTGACTTTATTAAATTACATAATAATTTATGTTAAGATTGGCACGGAACAAGAATAGACGACAACATCCTAGATGCCATTCTTCTGAATACAACTCGCATTGGCCATGGAACTGCCCTTACTGGTCGTCCATATCTCATGCAGAAGGCCGTGGAGCGTGGCATTGGAATAGAAGTATCACCCATTTCGGGACAGGTATAGAAAATAGTTATATAATTCACCTTCAATTATGGAAACTAGGTCAAATATCAAATGTTTTCATCCTTTAGGTTCTTAAACTTGCCAGTGAAGACTCAAGAACCAATCCTATGGTACCATTCCTTAGAAATGGATATCCGATTGTAGTCCACAGCGATAACCCTGGAGTATGTAAAATTATAACCATTCTTAAAAAGTCAATCTTGGGTTTAACATGCGTAAGAATCTATTTGGCATTAAAATGAATTTCAGATGTGGGGAGCGACAGGGTTATCCTATGACTTCTACTATGCATTCATGGGCATGGGGGGTGAAAGAGCCGACCTTCGCTTCTTGAAACAATTGGCTCTCAATTCCATTTTGTGAGTCTGCATTAATTATCTCTCGATATTATTCATACCATCACCTAGAAAAACTCTCAATAATATTTGTCTTGTCATAACAGATATAGTGCGATGAGTCCTGCTGAAAAAAGAATCGCTAACCGACGATGGCAGAATCAATACAATATCTTTCTGGAAAAAGTCATTGCTACATATTCAAGGAGACCTTAAAAGAAATATTCCTAAAGTAAAATTAACAATAATGGTGAAATTTTACTTTTAAAGGGAGAACAATGAAAATTATTTATTATTTTGTAAATATTTTGATTTTTAATTATCGAAATTAATAAATTGTCAATAAACTATTAAAGCAGCATTATATTCGATGTTTTTAATAGTAAAGGTATGCACTACTTATATGTCCCATGTGTAGATCTGCCTACATAAAATCTAAAATGTCATTGCATATCATTAAGCAATAAAATGTCTTAGTCTCGATTATTCCTTAAGTTATGCTGATTACTTGTGCAGTAGAAAATGTCACTTTTGAGAATAATGCTAAGTATTGCTAGGTTTAAGGTACAAGTGTGATATAACTGCACTTGCTGGAGTTATTATAAGAATGTCCTTCGTGTTCATGGCCGTGTATGTGGTTTATTACTACATGCTGTGAATTCGCTGGACAAAATTTCTCATATCCCGTGACACGCTTAAGCACATGTTTTGCTTCGTTAAACTTCCAGAATATCCAAAAATCTGGATGAAATATTCAATTTGTATCGTATATATTGTATTAATAAACAGTCTCATCCTGCATACTATACAGTTGTCACATAAAGGCTGATGAGACAGCAGCTGCACAACATACCGAGCACTTAATAGTTTTTGTTAATTTCGTTGTGATATCCTGTGCCATTTAGACCTGAGTTATTTCGCTCACTGGTAATTATTGTTTTTAACTGTACTATTCATTAAACTAGTTAGTTATTCGAGTTACTTACCAGTGTCATTAAAAAGAAATTATAATTACTACTAGATAATATAAGTTATATTTTAATGTCTACATAATATAAATCGTAGTAATAAGTAGCAGCCAACATTTTTCTACTAGCAACATTGAACATCTCCCACATACCGGTAAGAACTTTGATTATCATCTTTCGTGTAAATAAAAAATGTGGGATTTAAAATAAAAAATCATATGTATGTAGACGAATCGATAATTAGGTCAGCTATCAGTCAAATAATATATTCTGTACATGTGGTAATTGGTACCTTTTGTATTAAAAATCAGTTTATATTAAAACATCCTGGGACAGAGCCTTGGAAACTTTCAAATATATATCAATAGCAGATCATTATTTATTTTTCAGAAGACAATGCGCAGAATATTTGAATTATTACGCAAAATAATGCTTTAAAATACATAATACCCTAAAGTCGAAAGATTGCAAAATTGGTCACAAAACGTTCTGCACATATTGTATTGATTTCTAAGTGAAATTAGTTTACCGAATTGAACCACACTAACAAGTAATGTTTACGAGGCAATGTGAGAAGTCAGAAGTAGAAAAAATGCAGATTAAGCCAAATTCTCCTACACAAGTCACATTTTTCATTGATGCCTAACATGTTTGACAATATTGATAAAAGTTAAAGAAAAATTGATCCAATTTACTAGTAGAATTCATTTTTTGCATTGGTTTTCTGGTTTTTGGGAGTAGTCTCACAATGCCCATGTAAATGTGCAAATTGACATGGATAAGGATAATGGATAATATTATTTATGCAATGTATAAACTCACAAGTATGTATTTCGTACCAGTTTGTTTTAATGCAAACGGCCGTACTAGAAAATACGCATAATTTTATGCTTGTGGGATTAAAGCTGAAGATATTCATCTGCAAGTTAAATCCCACTCTTACATCATTTCCATACGATGTTTACAGATTTTCGCTTCCAGTTTTTTTGCCTGTCCAGTTTATTCTTGTCTCACGTTGTTATATAATACTTTTATTTTCCCATCGCTCGCACCAACCAAATTGAATCCAAGTCTCGCCTTAGCTAAGCAACTATGCTTAGAGTTGCCTCATTAGATATTCACATCGGCAACTGTAAAATCTGTCTGATGGAAATATCTGTTTGCAAATAGCATATCAAGTATTATGCTGTAGTTGCCTAATGTACCATGTAATGTGATGTACCTATGTGGGTCCAGGAAGAAGGCGGAAAACAAGTTTCTTTGCCTTGTGATAATATTGCCTTTTTTACTCGTCTAGGGACTAGTCTGACAATCTTTTATGTAACTCGTTAATACTCTCATCATAAATGCAGAGTCTGGATGAAGTATCTCTACTCTAGTGCGTGAGATTACTAACGAGCTACATAAAAGATTATCGAAGCTTCATTTATACACGTGTCAGTACAGAAAAGTGTCCAGTCTCACTTACTATTACCTAAACTATTGTTTGTAATAATATTCCCGATTTTGTGAAGGTAAAATCGAATTTTTATTTATCCTCTTTATTTTATGGCATTTACTATTATTTGACTGTTTATTTTCTCTATTATTAATGCTTTGTGGTTCTGACATAGGAAACAAATATTTATTATTAAGCGGAAATATAGGTTTTTGTATTGAACATAATTATCTATATGTCAGATATATATTTTATTATAGTTATGCGTTTGCCATGCAATGAAGTGTGTGAATTATTCTATCATTATTTATTTTTAAAACTATTGATTTTCATTATTTGTGCAGGTATATCAGAAATATAAGAAAATGGCTACAGTAACTGAAATAAATTTTGAGACAATCGACTTGGTCACAAAGGACCCAATGAAGTTGTTCGACATTTGGCGAAAAGAGGCTCATGACCTTCCTCTAAACTACACACCGGATGCAATGTCTGTAGCAACTGTCAAAAAGTACTGAAATAATAATTGCAAATAGCTTTAATGGATTTTGTAAAATGTTTTGTAATAATGATAATTGGTTGAAATGAAAAGGGACGGAAGTCCATCCGTTAGGGCTCTGCTGCTCCGAGGGGTTGACGAAAAAGGCTATCGCATGTTTTGTGACTACAGATCACCCAAAGGATTAGAAATTGTGAGTTTATACAATACAATACAGTAAATATTTTAATTAAATTGGCACGGCATTAATAATACAAATTCGTTCATTGCCAGGCTGGTGATAATCGAGCAGCAGTTGTTTTCGTTTGGGCTTTTCAAAATCCGAAAGGAGATTTAGGGTGGAGACAGGTAATTGATATTAAAACAGAAAATAAGGCGAAAATTTAAAAAGTAGGTACTAAAAGTGATTGTGATAGGTGAGAATCGAAGGAGTCGTTGAAAAGTTGACAGTTCAGGAAAATCAAGAGTATTTTGATTCCGAGCCAATTACAGCTAAACTCCGAGCTAATCTACATCAATCAAGAGTCATTACAGACAATCGTCAATCCATGCGAGATGAAACTAAACGCATTCTCGACTGTTATAACGCAGACCCTGACAATTTCAAGATTCCTATGCCGGAAACGTGGGGAGGATATCGAATTGTGCCAAACATGGTTCGTTTTTAAGTAGTAAAATACTTTTTCTTAACTAGTGACTCAAATTTTAATGTACAGAACTGATATGTTGTCTATTCAGATGGAATTTTATCAAGGAACAAGAAATGATTTTAATGATCGTATCCGGTTCAAGAAAATTAATGCTGACGAGCCCAACAATTTTACCGATCCTGAACCTGGAGTGCACATTGCTGAAAATGAATGGGTTTACATGCAATTAGAACCTTAAAATACGAAAACAATATCGGAATAAACCTTAGGGAGTTGAAAAGTCTGTATACTCAATACTCGATTGTTCATAATATTAATACTATGTTTAAAATCAATTTCAAAATAA
Organism: Tomocerus qinae; assembly: GCA_020055645.1. Lineage (NCBI taxonomy): Eukaryota > Metazoa > Arthropoda > Collembola > Entomobryomorpha > Tomoceridae > Tomocerus > Tomocerus qinae. Next base: position 127,910,480 of record CM034546.1, read on the forward strand.
GTTCTTTTAAGTTTAGGAGAGAATGTCCGTGAAGAGGGTCCAGAAAATTTACCACTTTACGAAACATTCATATTTTTGGAATATTTCATGTACAATTTGAATTTGTCAATAATAAAAACACTACTTCAAGTTTAGTTTCCAAAATTTACTGATCAATTCTCATAATCCATTGGTGGACAAATTGAAGTTGACAAGCCCTATTTCCCCGTTTATGCAAATTCAAATGATCATCAAAATACAGACTGCCATTTTCTGCAACTGGCTCAAAATCTGGAGTCTAATGTAGTTCATTTTAGTAATGGGAAACGTATAATTTTAAATCCGGCTGTTAAATCAATTTGATAATTTGAACCATTCAGGCAACGGATATTTAGTTTAGAGTCCGCTAGGGTAGACTATCTAAGATCGGGGACAGGGAAATAGTTTAGAGTCCAATGGGTAGACTGGAGGCAATCTGGAACTAGTTTAGAGTCCAATGGATAGACTGGAGACAATCTGGTAATAGTTTTAGAGTCCACTGAGTAGACTTAAGAAAACCGGGGAATAGTTTAGAGTCCACTGGATAGACTTAAGAAAACCGGGGAATAGTTTAAGAGTCCACTGGGTAGACTGAAAATAATCGGGGAATAGTTAAGAGTCCACTGGGTAGACTTAAGAAAATCGGGGAATATTTAGAGTCCACTAAGTAGACTTAAATTCGGGAAAATAGTTTAGAGTCCAATGGATAGACTGGAGACAATCGGGGAATAGTTTAGTGTCCACTGGGTAGACTTAGGAAAACCGGGGAATAGTTTAGAGTCCACTGGATAGACTTAAGAAAACCGGGGAATAGTTTAGAGTCCACTGGGTAGACTGAAAATAATCGGGGAATAGTTTAGAGTCCACTGGATAGACTTAAGAAAACCGGGAAATAGTTTAGAGTCCACTAAGTAGACTTAAATTCGGGAAAATAGTTTAGAGTCCAATGGATAGACTGGAGACAATCGGGGAATAGTTTAGTGTCCACTGGGTAGACTTAGGAAAACCTGGGAATAGTTTAGAGTCCACTGGATAGACTTAAGAAAACCCGGGGAATAGTTTAGAGTCCACTGGGTAGACTGAAAATAATCGGGGAATAGTTTAGAGTCCACTGGGTAGACTTAAGAAAACCGGGGAATAGTTTAGAGTCCACTAAGTAGACTTAAGAAATTCGGGAAAATAGTTTAGAGTCCAATGGATAGACTGGAGACAATCGGGGAATAGTTTAGCGTCCACTGGGTAGACTTAGGAAAACCTGGGAATAGTTTAGAGTCCACTGGATAGACTTAAGAAAACCCGGGGAATAGTTTAGAGTCCACTGGGTAGACTGAAAATAATCGGGGAATAGTTAAGAGTCCACTGGGTAGACTTAAGAAAATCGTTAGAGTCCAATGGATAGACTGGAGACAATCGGGGAATAGTTTAGCGTCCACTGGGTAGACTTAGGAAAACCTGGGAATAGTTTAGAGTCCACTGGATAGACTTAAGAAAATCGGGGAATAGTTTAGAGTCCACTGGGTAGACTGAAAATAATCGGGGAATAGTTTAGAGTCCAATGTGTAGACTTTATTTTAGTCTTGGCTCCATCCTCCAGAGAGTTCAGCTTAAGACTGATTTCAATGCTTTCAAGTTGGTCCCTTAAATACTCTCCACATTCCTTTGTCTTTGTTATCCCCCCCAACTCCTCCTGACACTGCCATTTGATGTTCATTCTCAATTTTGAATATATTTGCATAATTTACATTTTAATCCTAAATTTGAAAATTATCATTATCCATCCTCATTTGAATATTATTCTTATTCATCCTCATTTGAATATTATTCTTATTCATCCTCATTTGAATATTATTCTTGTTCATCCTCATTTGAATATTATTCTTGTTCATCCTCATTTGAATATTATTCTTGTTCATCCTCATTTGAATATTATTCTTATTCATCCTCATTTGAATAATATCATTCTTATTCATCCCAATTTGAATATTATTCTTGTTCATCCTCATTTGAATATTTTCATCCTTATTTAAGGCAATTATCCATTTTAATTTGAATATCGTTTATCCTAATTTACATATTTTTTCTCCTTTGTTCATACTCTTCATTCTTCTTTGTCTCCTATTTGAGTAACATGGAGAGACTGCATGGTACAGGACTATCGTATAATATATCACCTGATTGTCAACAAGAAAATTCCAGTATTCGGTGCCCGACTCTATTTGTTCTCCATGTCTTATAATGGAAAAGATGTGAGATTCTTTGTTCTGGAAAATCGTATAAAAAGGGAGGTTGGTGAGCCTGGAGAGTCACAATTCTGCCGATCTTCAGAGAAAACGGACCTCAAGGAAACTGTCCTGAACCTGCTGCCACTCTCCTTCACTCAACTCTGATCTGACCGAAATTCTCTCTTATATTTTGGATTCTGTACCGAAGTTCTCCTCCACTCCAAGATGAGCTACCCTCCTCCGACGCCTGAACCGATGGGAAGAGGACGAGCCCGAGGTCGAATACGAGCTGACTACCCCAGAACTGGATCTCCTCCTAGACGCCCGGGTGACTATTATGAAACTCCCGAGACAGGCATCGGCCGCTTGAACATCTCCGTCCAATCGTAAGTCATTTTTAATCACATCAATTAATTTTTGACATTACTTTTTCGAAAATTAACTATTAGATTCAATAAAAAGGTTCTATTACTTGCTAATTAAAAATTGATCACTAATTATTCCGATTGTATTTTGCAGAAAAAAATCGGAGGATATTTCTTCGTCGTCGTCATCTTCGAGTTCTCCTCAGTCATTGTTGTTGCAAGAGAAGGTGAGCGACCCGGAGGCGGTGGGAGATCGCGGTGCTCATCGTGGGAACCGACTTTTGGGACCGAATGTCTTTTTGGAGTCGACGGTGACACGACCGGAGGATTTGGCCACAAAGCAGGGGACTTCTGGGACGAAGATCGGGCTTGTGTCAAACTACTTTCGGTTGAGATGCCCTGCGGATTGGGCTCTTTATCAATACCGCGTGGACTTCAGGCCGCAAGAAGACCTGCTGGAAGTTCGGAAGGCGATTGTCCGTGGACAGCGAGCTGTGATTGGAGCGCACATCTTCGATGGAACTCTGCTCTACAAATCATCGCCCCTGAGTGAAGAGGAGGTCGTCACCCTGCCATGCATCAACAAGAAGGACGAGACCGAAGTTGTCATCAGGCTGAAGCTGGTCGGAAAAGTCCTTCCCTCGGACCCTGTCTACACGCAGTTCTACAACATCGTCGTCAGAAAATGTCTGTACGGAATGGAGCTGGAAGAGATGGGGCGGAATTTCTACGACAGACACGCCGCCATCACCGTCAACCAACACCGTCTCCAACTCTGGCCAGGTAATTTAATTATAATATATTAATCTCAATTAAATTCAATAAATAATTATATTAATATTAAATAAATTAAATAATTATAAATTATATTAAATCAGGTTACGTTACGTCAATGCGTATGCACGAGAGGGATGTTCTTCTGTGCGTGGAGTTGACCCACAAAGTACTTCGGCTGGACAACGTGCTGACGGTGGTGAAGAGTCTGAAAGGGTCGGCGAGGAATTTCGAAGAGGCGGTGGAGACGGAGCTGAAAGGGGCGATCGTGATGACTTACTACAACAGGAAGACGTACCGGGTGGACGACATCGACTTCAAGGCCAATCCACTGACGACTTTCGAGCAAGGAGGAAAAGCAATCACCTATGCTGCCTACTACAAAAATCGTTACAATATCGACATCTCGGACATGCAACAACCGCTGCTCCTCTCCCGCCCCTCCAAAAAAGAAATGCATCGTGGCCACACCAACAACATTCTTCTCATCCCCGAACTCTGCCAACTCACCGGACTCACCGACCAAATGAGAGCCAACTTCTCCCTCATGAAGGACCTCGCACAACATCTCCACATGCCACCCAACAAAAAGACACACGCCATTACCGCCTTCATCCAAAGACTCACCTCCACGCCTAAAGTAATTATCATTAATTAATTAATTATATTTAATTATTACATTTGTATTTAATTATTACATTTAATTATTATATTAATTAATATTATAATTATCAGGTCATGGAGGACATTATGCAGTGGGAAATCGGTTTCGACCAAAACTTGATTGATTGTCCAGGTCGCACTCTCCCTCGAGAGTCTATCCTTTTCGCCGACGGAACCAATGAACAAGCCAACGACAAAGCAGACTGGACCATGGCTTTTCGATGTAACTTTTTTTAGATTTAATTTAATTAAAAATAATTAAATTATAATAATTAATATTATAAATAATATTTTATTTCATTCACCAGCCAAGAAACTTCTGAACGCTGTCAACTTGGACCAATGGATAATCATCGTCCCTCAAAGAGATGCATCGGCAGTCGACAACTTGGTCCGCACTATGATGAAAGTCTCTGGACCTCTCAATTTCCAAATTCGCCAGCCTTTAGACATGTAAATCTTTCTATTTATTTGCATACACTTTAATTTATTTTTTTAATTATATTTTAATTAATTATATGCAGAGTGAAGCTGAATGACACTCGAATCCCGACTTACCTGAAAGCTATCGACAACGCTGAACAAAGTGGGAAGGACTTCCAAATGCTGTTTGTGATTCTGCCGAACAACAAACTGGACCTGTACTCGTCGGTCAAGAAACGCCTCAGCGTCGACATGGGCAGTAAGTGATTAGTTAATTAAAATAATAATGATTTAATAGAAGGGATCTAATGATGTTTGTTAATTTAGTTCCGTCGCAGTGCATGTTGGCGAAGAACGCGGTGTCGAAGGGTCTGATGTCGATCGCGACGAAGATGACAATTCAGATGTGTACGAAGTTGGGCGGGGAGCCGTGGTCCATCAAGTTGCCTCTCAAGAACTTAATGGTCGTTGGATTTGATGTCTACAGCGGCGCGAAAGGCTCTGGCTTCAGCATTGGGGCTACGGTCTGCACGACTTCCGCCTCCCTCGCATCCTACTTCTCCGTCACCTCCAACCACACCTCCAACGAAGAACTCTCCAAGAACCTCAACCTCGACATCAAAAGTTAATCTCTCTCCTTTTCATTTAATCTCTATTTAAATTTAATTCTTATTTTAATTAATTATATTAACTTTCTTGTATAGAATGCTGCAATGCCTACAAGATGAAGAACGGATTAATGCCCGACAGAATCATCCTATTCCGCGATGGAGTAGGTGAAGGTCAACTGGGCTACGTCAGAGAGTTGGAAGTGCAGCAAGTTCAGGTTGGTCTTATTTTTTCATAATTCGTTTACTATAATCATAAAAGAGATAATTAATTGAATTGTATTTAAATAGGCAGCGTTGCGTGAGTTGTACGCGGTTGAAGGAAAAGAGATTCCTAAGCTGACGTTTATCGTGGTGACCAAGAAGATCAACACTCGTCTGTTCACCAAAGGATTTGGGACTAAAGGAGCAGAGAATCCTCCACCAGGCACCGTCGTTGACGACGTCGTCACTTTGCCAGAAAGGTATTTAATTTAATATTACTTTCTACGTAAATGTATCCAGCAATCTCTATCTAAAATATTTCTTTCCATGTAAATACATCCAGCGTCCTTTTATCTTTTTTTGTACTAGACGTGAATTGACTCTAATTTCTTGTTTGTCTGTTGTTGATGCAGGTACGACTTTTTCCTGGTGTCGCAGACAGCTCGGCAAGGGACGGTGAGTCCGACGTCATTCAACGTTCTGTACGACAACCAAGGCCTCTCTCCGGATCGGATCCAGATTATCTCGTACAAAATGTGCCATCTCTACTTCAACTGGTCCGGCACTGTCGCCGTCCCTGCTCCTTGTCAATACGCACACAAGCTCGCTTTCTTGACTGGACTCTCCCTCGGAAAACACGCACACCGCGCTCTCGCCCACCATCTACACTTCTTGTAAACCCGCCCTTCCCCCCGCAGAAATATTATTATACCTTTTATTTTATTGACTTATTGACATGTAGTATTTAGTTGTTAGTTTAAAAATGTTACTGCATAGAATCTTTTGACAATTTTAAATTTTTACATTGTTACTTATCTTGTTTTTTGTTTTTGTATTTATAATCTCGTTTCAATACATACTTACTTATATACATACTTATATTATAATAATTGTTAATTAATGTCTCTTTGTTAATATGTCTACGTCCAATATGTAACGTAACCTGAATAATATGTTTCTTCTGTTTAATATTTGATAGATTTTAAAATATTCTTGTAGTGTTTACGCATATGACTGTGAGTATGTATGTTTGAGTTCTGTTTGTAATTAAGAATTATAGAATAAGATTATGAAAGTGGTTTACATTGTTACATTATCCTGTGAATGAATGTGTGTGAATGTTTGATGAGATGAAATTTTGCGTTTTAATTTTAATAAATGGGACAAATTTTCAGTTCCTTCACTTTGCATTCACTGATTACTGGTCTTTAATTCTTTGTTTTCATTACTGCATAAAACGTTTTAATCTCTTCAGCTGACATACTTAATAGAGGTCCTTTTATATCTATTGCATACAATTTTAAACTTAGTACATGTAAGTTCGATTTAATTTCATAAATTATGTGCATTTTATTGTTGTTAATTGCAAATGGTTGAAGACTACGTAAATATGGTTTTTACTTGCATTTTTCATTGATCTGGGGATCATAAAAATGGGCACTGCAAGGCAGCAGAAAACTTAACTATATATATTTCGGTTTTGCGATGTAAATTTTTTTTGGCTTCCTAAACTTAGTATTGGGGTTGATATTTTCTCAACTTGTTTTTCTTCCACCGTACTAGTTAGATAACTTTGATACCGTTATCCTATCCTCCTAACACCAGTTTTAAACAATGTATTGTTTTATCGCTTTGACCATTGATTACAAACACATTCATCCAAGGATGAGGATGAATAGAGTTATTGAAAGAGGGTCAGGTTTTACTGTGCTTAGCTACATGCTGTGAAATCTCACCTGGACATAATCTGTGATCTGACATCCCGCGATTGTCTACGCCCTCAATTTTTCTATATGATATTCCTTCTCATTATTAATTTTAATTCCCCATTTTTGCTTTAAGGGTAAGTCGGTAAGTTATATTTTATTAATCAAAATTAATTATAATTTATCTCAAACTTTGACTCAAATTAGGCATAGACTTATTGGCATGTAGCACATTTTATTAAAGTTGCCGAGATCAACAGGTGGTTACTTTTTTGTTTAGATGTATTGTATTCATCTTTATTTTAGTTAGATAACTTACATTTTATTACTATTTTCCATATAGATAGATAGTTGTGCGTTGTACCTACTTAAAATAACTGTTTTAGTAACAATTCTGAAAGAACTATTCATGCATTTTTCTACATCATCACTTGAGATCTGATCATTTCTATTTCTATATTTGAATTGCAGCATTTTAAATAATTAATATGGAATTTTATATACTCATCCCCGTTGTACTGCCAGTACTAGTTAGTACCACGATTCGCATAGGAAGATAGGTTAAAAGTTTTGATTTTAACAAGAAAGCTTTGTAAGATGTAATGAATTTCGAAATATTATTTAACCTAAAATGCAATGAGAAGGGTTCTTAACCCTCTTCTTCATCTTTCGTATTTAATTTAATGAGATCACCACAAAAATCTTAAACAGGACAGAATAATGAAATTAAGTAATTCATAGCATGGTGTTTGACTTATACAAAATCTGATTGATATGAATTCTCACACCTGTTCAAGGTATTTTCAATTGCAACAATTTGTTATAAAACATAAGTTAACAAATTGTAAGGTTGTGTTATCATGCGTTTATCATTTAACTGCTAAGTAAATAGAAAATAGTAAGTATCACATGCTTACCTAAACTGTTATCTCATTATCTCATCATTCATCATATTCTAAAGCGTTGGCAATGTAATGCATTATAATTCTAGCTCGGTAATATACAATACAATATGTGTATAGTATTCTAGTTTCCATATAAAGATCGCATTTTAGTTGACCTTCATTATAACGAACAGAGAGGGTATTTAATTGTTTCCTTATATCTCTTAAGTAAATCTATACTAAGTGTGAATATTATGAATGACAATAGTATTTATTTGGTGCTAGAGTCTACTTGTTTGGCTTGGTGAAAACCCAATGTATAACAGTTTATTTAAAAATAATTATTCAGTGCTAATAGCCTAATATACCTTATAGGATAACAAGTACATGTGCGTTTCATGAAAATATAATTTCTCGATTTGCATGATAATAGACAACAATAGGAAAATAAATTAGCTTAATTATGTCACATTTCTGTCGAGCTAACATCTCTCTGTGGTTTGGGAAAGTCTATTTAGGCAAGCTAAGCCACAAAAGTGCCATTGCCATCAGTTATACTTCTGTTTTTGTAGTGACGGACTTTTTTGACATAGTGCTGTGACGAGCAGACATGTTTACCGTACAAGCACGACATGCCATTGTGTTTGTTCTGCCTATTATACTATAGGAAATCATTTCAGTTGGTTCGTGTACATGAATAAATATGGATTATTCCTGTCGGCATGTTTAAAATCTTCTCACAAACATTTCGTCCTCCCTTTCATTTGGAGTCATCTACCTGTAGTTTTACATTGAAAATAAATTAGCTAAGTTTAAAAAGTGATTGACATAACAATGTACTCCAAAATGCACTTCATGACCTTTCTAACCATATTTTTCCTAACTCAGGACCAAGTTTTTTCAAATGTTAAAAACGTACTTATTTTTTATAATTACTAAAGTGGTTTAAGACTTAATTTACTGACTTATTACTAATTTAATTGAGAATTTAGGAACTTTAATATTTGTATTTAGTAGTTTTAGTATTTAAATGTATTTTTTAATTAATTGATTTGAATGAAGAATATTAATCATCATTAAATATTTATTTTGGACTAGTATAACTACAACAACATCCGAAGAAAATCTTCTCAGAGAGCAAAAGTCATGGAAATCCCATTTGAAACAATTGACCTGGTGACTAAAGATCCAATGAGACTGTTTGACCTTTGGAGGAATGAAGCTCATGGTCTTTCAACTAATACCCACCCTGACGCAATGTCTTTGGCAACTGTCAAAAGGTAATTTACATTTAAATTATTTTTTTGGAGACTTATTTTTTTAAAGTTGTAATTTCTTTCAACGAATAGAGATGGGAGTGCTTCTGTAAGAACGGTTTTGCTTAGAGGAATTGACGAGAGGGGCTACAAACTGTACACAGATTACAGGTCGCCCAAAGGAATGGAACTTGTAAGCTTTATTTTGAGAAATATTAATCTCGTCCAGAATATTCTTTATAGATAATAAAATTGAGTGTTGCGTGATATAGGACAGAGATAACAGAGCTGCTGTTGTTTTCGTGTGGTCGTTTCAAAAGGCGACAGGTGAAACGGGAACGAGACAAGTAATGACATAATTATTTAAATTATGAATGTAGTGCATAATATTGTAAGCATTAATTAACTTTTACAGGTACGAATAGAAGGAGTCGTTGAAAAATTATCATTCAAAGAAAGTCAAGATTATTTTAACTCTGAGCCAATTGTCGCTCAAATAAGAACAGCCGTACAAAATCAATCTAAAATAGTTACAGACGATCGGAGATTTTTAAGGGAGGAGAGATACCCAGCCACGTTGGCTTGGTGGAGTACTCAGTCGTCTGACTAATCAATGTGTGCTTCCACTGCCAGTTCGGTTCTTTGGCTGGGTGAAATGGCCGAGGGCTGTTTAAAGGCGAGTGTTTGAGTTGTAAATGTGGAATTAAGACAAAGGTTAAGCACGAACCTGCAATTACAAGGGCCGTCCTATTGATACCTCGTATGTGTCCACCGTACGTAGAGTAGCTTTGGATAACCTGTCTTTGTTGGGCTAGTAGACTTCCGTTAACAGTCCCACAACAGTGACTCGTAAAATGACAGCCTTTGGCTTCTCGGGTATTAATTAACAACAATACCAGTGTTGAGGGAGTTGGCAATGGGCCCGTATTTGAGGCCTGCGCCCAGTACTATCACTTTGTAGTGAGGCAGTACACCCCATATAACATACATACATACATACAAGGGAGGAGAGCCAACGGCTTTTGGATCGTTACAATGCAGATAATAGTTTCAGGATCCCAATGCCTAATACGTGGGGTGGATACCGAATTGTGCCAACTATGGTTTGTTTACAACATATTATCACAATTTTTCCTGTTGATGTGTATATTGCTAATATTATGATTATTGCGTCATTTCCAGATGGAATTTTATCAAGGAACAAGAGACGATTTTAATGACCGCATCCGATTCAAGAAAATTAATTTAGATGAACCACGATGTTTCCTCGAGCAAGGAGTGTACTACGGAGAAAACAATTGGGTTTACATGCAATTGGAACCATAATTGTTCTTCTGAAGGTAAATAATTCTTACATCTACGAAATTATGAATGAGTTAGTATACTAAGCGTATTACGTACCTATACATAATATATTTAACGCAGGTACAGATTTTATGGTTTAATTTATTGGACATAAGTATTTTTTAGTATCTAAATTCTGTACATAGAATTTTACCGGAAATTTTTCAACGAAATCAATTTACATGTGATTCTGTTGCACTTAGACTTTTATTCAATTTTGACATTATTAATTAATGGCATTGAAATTTTAATACAATCATAATTCATTCATTTAATGCAAACCAAGTTTCAATGCAAGTAATATTATCAATAAAAAATAATGCACATGCTATGGGTATTTAAATGCTATAATTAATGGTCATCAGCGCCTACTCTCAAGCGAGACCCTTTTACAATCAGTGTTTAAATCAGGGGATTGTAATTTTGCAGCCACAAGAGATAAACAACATTGATGAATTGGCAAACTTCCATGAATGGCCAAATTCTGCACGAAGATGGTTTCTTACATTTACATGAACAAGCTATTTCTTTCAATATTTAATTTACGGTTAAGCTTTACTTGTAAGGATATGACAAATATACTTAATGAACTTACCTAAGTAAAATGAAGATATTGTTGTACTTTTTGTAAGTAGTAAATATTTTATTGTTTTTCCTCATTGTTATTAAACATGTGAAATTCATGCTTCTATTCATTCAAAATGCACTTCTGTGCTTCTAGCTTGGTAATTAACTCGATCACAGTGTTTCTACTGACTTTGTTTTTGAGATTGCGTGAGGAGAGTAAACGTCGAAGGTCAATACTGAAGTTTACGCTCGTGTGGACCGGTAATAGTGGAAATAAAATGTGTTCGTTAGACTTAATGAGTTAAAACAAAAATATTTCAACACCACATCATAATAATATAATTATTTTTATTGATGCATTAAAGTATTCGTAATGTGATATGCATCAATATGCATGTTCGTAGGTAATGCATTTCACCCGGCAATTAATATTTTCAATAATGTACCCCAACGCATACCTTCATGTGCTAAATTTAGTACATGGAGGTAAAGGAGTTATGCGTTGGGGTACATTATTGAAAACATTAATATTATTGAATGGAATGTGAATCTTAGCTAGTAATTTGAAATTAATAAGTAATAGATGCATTTTTTCAGTTTTTATTGATAACATTAATTTAGAACAATTTTCCTGGAGTCTGGAAACCAGGTAAAATAACAATAGCTTTACAAACAATTTGGAGCGGGATCCTGAATTTATTTGATGGTGGCTTGATACTGCTAATTATTAATTAGATTAAAGATAAGTCTAAATGCGTTCAATTTAAAGCTTCCTCCTGCCTTTTCCATCTTCTCCAGAAACAGATGCTTTGAGGGAAAAGAGCTAAGTAATTTTCTGGAATAAAAGTTGGAGAAATGGGAAGCCACTCAGAGAACTTGGATCTAAAAGAAATTAAATGTGATATATAATTTCTACTTTAAACTTCAAGCGTTAACACTAAATATTATTCTTACTTTTGTAAAAATGGCATAATAAAAGGTAAATCGTAAGGGTCTTCAACTTTAACGTCTAAATCGTTATCATTTTTTGGTGGGGAAAACATTTTTTCCCATTCTTCTAATCCTCGCTCCTTTCGGGTTCCTGTTAAGAATTAATTTTCAATGAAATAGTTTCCCATATTGTTATTTTAAAAGATAAATTTTAATATAGGTAAATCACCCACCAGGGATAGTATTGTCTAAAACGAAACCGAAGAAACCTCCAAGAAACATTCCAGCGCTGAGTAAAGTTTCAACCATTTGAGTCAAGTTCTTGTTTCCGAGATCAATTACACCAGGATGATTTCGCACCCATTGAGAAACTGTCTGAATTGTCAAACGCCAAAATAATTATTTTGTTCACATTCCATAATTGTATATTTAAATACCATTGAAAAGAAAATGGAGAATCCGATGATGAATATATTTCTGGCGGAATTGAGGTCGACTCCTTTTAAATTGGAAAGGCCTACTGCAGTTACAATTGAGAACACAACGACGAGAAAGGCTCCAGCGATGGGTTCAGGGATGCTTACAAAAATAGCGTTCAATTTCCCAAACAGGGAAAAGAAAATCATAAGAAGTCCTCCTATTTGAGTGACTCTGCGTGATCCGACTTGAGTTACTCCGATGGCCCCGATATTTTCGCTGTAGGATGTCGTTCCATTTCCAGTGCCCCAGATTCCAGCTATAATGCATCCTAAACCTTCGACAAATATACCTCGGTTGACCGCATGTACAGGAGGCGCCCTAGATCCTATTTAAAACAACAATGCATTAACCTTCACACACTTATTGGGGAAATAGTTCAATATTTTTATCCAAATCTCTAGAATCGTAAATAATATTCAGTTCGTCATCAGAGTAACCTTGCAGATTTAAGATATATAATATGTTTCTGACGACAATAATAGTTTTTTTTACCAAAACCACGCTGACCACATTCCGTCTGGGATGACTAAGTTTAAGTTCCATACTTGTCATTGAAAATCAAGGGAAATTCTTCTAAGTTTAACATTATTGTACTTACCAATGATTCTAGCACAAGCATAGTAGTCTCCAATAGATTCAATAATCCCTGCAATGACCCCAGCAAGGATCCCCATGACTGCCCCAATTGATACAGTTGGAATTCCCCATTGAACTGTAATGTAAAAATGTTTTAACAAATGTATCTTCAATTAAAATTTACTAATAGAAGTTACTTACAGGGATAGGGAACGGCGAAATACGGAGCTTGTTGGATAACCTCTTGATTTAGATCAGTACGAGCTTTACTGCCTTCCGGAAAAACCCCGGCAGTTGTTAATATCAAACAAAAAATCCACATTACAGTCATCCCGAAGAGAATCTACGAAAAAGAACTCGAATTATTTTTGGACAATGGAAAATAAATAAAAAGCATTAATACCGGCAAATTTTGAAATATTTTGTAACTCTTCCATCCTGCTCTTTTTGGAGAACGAACAAACGGAATAGGAACTTTGACTTTTCGAAGATATTGAGAGAATAGGACGATAATGAAAATTGTTCTAAATGGAAATTAAATGCATTATTATTAATTGGCATCAAAATAATCCCTAGTTAATAATAATTAGGGGGTACCCTATTGCAACAGGCCAATGTGTCGAGGATGGATCTCCAGCAATTCCAAACAAAGACAACCCAATCATAGTAATCGAGGGAGCTATGGTCATTGGTGTTATGTATCGAAGGACCAGGCCAATAATTCCTAATGTAAATTTACCAGGTTAGTTTTAACTGACATTTAGAGGAATTAATTAACAATTTTTAGAATTTAAATACCAAAAAATCCAAAGAAGACTTGAAACAAAGATGCCACGATAATGGCTCCGGAGATTTCTCGCATCCGTTCCTGCCAAAGTTCGGTTTTCTCCTCTGGGGACAAAGCATCAATACTTTCTTGAGAAGGACATTTCCATGGGTCCGCCCTTAAGATGGCGAGAGTGGGGATCATAAATGCTGTACTTCCTCCTTGAACAATTGGAAGTCGTGTCCCGAAACTGCTTTGAAGAATTGTTATAATTCCAGAGACGAAAATAAAAGTAGACACAACATTGGCCCTGTTAACATCGTTATCTTGCATACACATTGCTCGAGACCATACGAAAGGTAGCGATAGTGTTGTTCCCGCCATCATCAAATATACCTTTGAATACAAAACAATACGTACAATTGTAAACCAATTAGAATTTTGGACTCATTGTTTTCTATTCCCTGGAGTTAAATGGCAATTAATAATTTATAATACTCAACGTTTTTTTATTCGGGAATTTTTATTTCTGTCACTAAATTGAAAATTCGAGATAAAAAGATGTCTGATTGGTCCTATTGAATTCCTCATTTAATTACCAAATAAAATTCTACTAGGAATCTTTCGAAAAAAGAACGCAATGATTTTTAAAGGTTAACGTTGATGTTTTTCTTAGCTTCTCATAAATATTTTGATTACCTGAAATCCCAAGATGAGTGTATCTAACCATGATGGCACATCTTCTAATTTATAGGTCATTTCCCACGCTCCGCTGGCATTAGGGTCGTTGTCGATATCGTCAAGACTAGACTTTGTTTCCACAGTTTTCTTAGACAATTCATCTTCGAAATTTTTGCCTCCTTTCAAAATTTCAATTTTCCCCTTGGAGTTTAGGTCGATATCTTCAACATCTATATCGTAATGAGGATTGTTAAAACCTCCGTGACCTTCCCCTATCGTTGAGGTCGAAGCCTGAGAAGATGGATGATTTTCGTAAATCGGAGACATCTGATTCTTAAAATGGAACGGGGTATTCTATACATACAAAAAATCATTCATTCTAAAGTCCAAATTTTAAAAACGGTAATTTACTGAAAACGTTGGTTTACCTGATATTTGTTTTCGTCCATATTTCGTGGACAAGTAAAATAAAGAACAACTATCCTACTCTAAAGTGGAAATAACAATGATATTTAGTGATTCATTTAAACTAGTTCACTCTACATTCACTGGCAAGAGGTAGAAGCATGTGTTTACCGTGGGGTTATTCCTTAAAAGGTTAGTAATCGTTACAAAGGTGGTTTTTTAGTAAAATCTCCTTGGGTGACTCAATTCTGAATATTTCTTATTTAATTGTAAACAGTTTATTTTCGTCCACTCTCCCATTTCCGTATATTCCTTTCCATTATGACCTTTTGTGGTTTTGCTCAATTCTTTAGAACTGGATACAGTTCTGATCCAGTTTCATTAACATTTTCTGGAACAAGCAGGAAATTATTCTTAAAACTTATATCTGTAAAAGAAGCTGTAATTAGTAATGAAAATATAGACTAGTAAAATTCTGAGGACATTTAATTATACAAGCAACAAAGTCTTTGGTTTTTAGGGAAATGTCAATGAAATCGTAATCGAGGTTCATCTACGTGAAGAAAAGCAAGGAAAAATCATGAATAAAGTGAACATTAATAGTGTCTTTGTACATCGAGTTATTTGTGTTTCACTATTGTACTATTTATTCATAGTTGTAATAAATATCCTTGGTTTAATATTTCTCCTTTATTGCACAGCACATTTTTTATATATTCCCCTAAAATTCAATGTAAGTATATGATACCTACGTAAACATGTTTTTTAAGTAATGAAGTGATTCAAAGAAGTCGAGGAAAACCAATAATTATTAGTAATCATGAATAGCTTTCCAGTTTTAACTAGATTTAAAAATAACGCAATCATTCTGGACTTTTCCTCGAGTGATGATGTAGTGACATTAACACCCATTTTCAATAAGACTCATTTTAATTGCAATGTTGGCATAGGTTTTTTACGGGTGACAATGCATTATTTCACGGTGCATTGCATATTTCTGTTAGCGTGTACATTTCAAACGCGTATTGGGCAAGTCTCTAGCCAAGATAATCAACATAACAGTAACGATAGTAAGAATCCCAGAAATTGGTTCGATTAAGTTTGAAATGCAAATAATATGATTTTCAGTATAAATATTTAAACTACATTTTTGTTTATTAGATTCTCCACCGCCCGAAGGACCTCCATTTTTTGTAACAGATAGTCCATCCAAATTTCAACTCCAAGAAGGTGTAAATGTAACCGAAGGAATTTTTTGCAGTGCTCGAGGAAATCCATTCCCAGCAAATATCAACTGGCAGAAAAATGGAAATTTAAGTTTGGTTAGTAAATATTATGTTTGGCCACTTTTTAGGTTAAGACTTTATTCACAGAAGTTTCTCTGTATGTGTACTAATTTCTGTCCGTCTGTCACTCCAGAAATCTCTGTGCACGATTACTTTCGAGCTAGAGTGTTTACATTCTCAGGGTACAATTTACAGGAAAGCAGAAAGGTCTAGTTTGTCAACGGGAAAAATCGGTTACACTCTTGACAGGGGGAGGGGTTCAAAATTAAAAGTAACTAAAAATCAATGTAACGTTGGTATACTTATTTATTGTACAAAGTGGTACAATAGCTCGATTGACAGCTGACAGGTCCACGGTCCACGGACACTATTAAATAGATTAATACCTTCTCCTGATAAGGGAAATAGATGAAAAACTTAAAAATAACTGAAAATCGATGTACCTCCTATTCTATTCATCATTCAAAGCCGTGAAATAGCTTATTCGATAACAAAAATGTTCTGGAACACTACTTAAATTATACAGTTACCCCCGACAGGGGAATTTGATTAAAAACAGAAAATATAAACATCTCTGCCATTATTTTCCGTTTTCCAATGATTTATTTGGTTATCAATAGTTTTTATTTTCTCCTACATGACAGGCCTCTTTGGGTGTTAAAGTGGATAAGAAAAAAGGCTTCGAAGATGAATACCATGTTGTTGCTACCCTTAAAATATTTAATCCGAATTTTACTCACGCTGGAAACTATACATGCACTGTGTCCAATTCAAAAGGAACGATTCGTAGAACCATCAGTATCACCGTCCGTGGTGGAAGTAAGTGGCAAAACTATTTAAAAACATTTCTATCCATGAATTTTTTAGTCTCAAAAACATATAATCGAAACCTATTCCTTCTTCGCAAAATAGTTGACCCCATGGGCCATGGGAGCTTTCAACGGGGTTCCGAAATTAAAATGTACATTTAAATTACAGTCTTAATTAACTTACACCCCTGTGGTCAACTAATAATTTTTGCACATAAAGTACACATGCATGGTTGAAAACAATCAACCCTTCATGGTAGCAATTGAATTGCGTTACTTATACGGTATTATTATAATTTTCGGAAACAGAAGCTTCTGCTGGGAATGGGGCGTTCATTGGAGGAATCTCTTTCACAATTGTCGTCGTCACTTTGCTTGTCGTATGGATATTTTTCGAGTTTTTCCACAAACCAAAGGTTGATCAATTTTATTTATGAATTTTTAATGTCATTCAACTATGATTACGGAACTTGATGTCTGATTTTTATTTAGAACGGATTGTCTAAAGCAGAAGTCAAAGAATTTTTATTGGGAAATGCGGAACTGGTTTCGGATGGACAGTATGCACATGAGAATGTCGTTCACATGCCATACAATAAGAATTATGAAATCCCTACAAGCAAACTCTACGTCAGTAAGTCCATTGCGATAATTAAATCAAAAGATTTGAAATATTTTAGATTTGAGTAATTTTTGATTTTGTTTGTGCAGACAAAAGAGATATTCTTGGGTCAGGTGCATTTGGACAAGTATTCAAAGGTCGTGTCAACAATAATATGGTCGCAGTGAAAACTTGCAAGCCTGGAGCTGACAAAATGTACCTCAAGTCATTATTAATGGAATTAAAAGTCATGATTTATCTGGGGCCACATCCAAATGTCATTAAACTCATTGGAGCGTCTACAGGGAAAGTTTCAAGCGGTAATTGCTAGAATAAATATTCTGTATTATACTGTATTCCCCAACTGTCTCATTTTGATTTGATTATCTAGGAATTGTGTACATCATTGTCGAGTGTTGTGAACTTGGGAATCTGGAAAAATATTTAAGGGACCATGAACAACATTATGTAGATTTATTTGACCACAATGGAAAATTATTTCCTATGCCTCAGTACGACTTAATAATTATTAATTAACTATTAATAAAAATTAATTTTGGTTAACATAAATGATGAAATTGTTGCAGGACCGAAACTAATGATCCTTTGAACACATACGACTTGCTAAATTGGTCATACCAAATTGCTAATGGTATGGAATTCTTGGGAAGTAAGAAGGTATTTAGAATTAAATTTTAATATGAAAAGGAATTCAGGAATTTTAATTATGTTACATAAAAAATTCAAAATTACCTTAATATGTGTAATGTTTAGGTCATTCATGGAGATTTGGCTTGCAGAAATATTCTTTTGACAAGTCGGAGCTCAGTTAAAATTACAGACTTTGGTTTAGCTAGGCAGTTGTACGATTATGCTAATTATGTCAAACGCAATATGGTAAATTCTTACATTATTCTAGAGTTGGCATAAAGCAGAGAACAAAAAATGCACTCCTTTTTTATAAAAAAGTAAAAAAAGTACTCAATTTTTTAAAAGAATCCTTTTTACCTTTTTTACCTTATTTACATGTAAAGTGGAAGTAAATGGGGCACGCTGATACATCAAAAAAGGTAAAAAGGCAAAAAAGGTAAAAAAAAGGTCCTTTTTTGTTCCCTGGCTTAAAACTTGTTTTTATTTGTATTAATATATTTAAATATATATAGGAACCTTTGCCTTGGCGTTGGATGGCCTATGAATCTCTTCGCGAATTGACATTTTCTACAATTACAGATGTTTGGTCGTTTGGAGTTACAATTTGGGAAGTATTTACGCTAGGTGAAGTTCCATATCCAGGCCTGGCGTGGAATAACGAATTTATGACCAGTTTGGAGAATAATTTTCGACTCGGGAAACCTAAGCATGCGTCTTTTGATTTGTAATAACCTATTCCGATTATACTTTAGTACATTGATATAGTTTAAATTTTCTAATATGTGTAAAATTATCTTCCAGATATGGCGAATTACTTCGTTGTTGGGAATTAAATGGAACAAAACGTCCTAATTTTGACTACTGGAAATTATATTTTCATAACAAATTTGGTACGATTCAATAAAATTTCACAATAAAATGAAGCACATACATGTTTTTAAGTTATAATTAAAGCTACTGTCTATTTTGATTTTCAGAACGCAAAGACTTTGACTACACAGTTTTAAACGATTACAAATTTGGGTTGTAATTGAAAAATAATTTTTATAACTTAAATTATATCAATAAAAATATTTGATAATAAATGCTTAGTTTAAAGTTTGGTGATATTTTTAGTACAAGAATTTTATTTGAACTATTCGGTAGCAAATTAATAATTTTGATTAAACATTAATTGGCCATTCCATTACTATACACTACGATAGAGAGCTTCAGCTCTTCAGCTCTTAGGTAAACTTTACAACCGCATAAACATTATACTTACTACGAGATTAGGTTTTAATGATTTGGCCTTTGAGAGCATCATGCAACTTTAACGTACCAAAGAAGGCATGGTAAATTTACGTAAACCACGGAAGTAGACTAAAATAGTAAAATAGTAATAGTAAATTCACATAAACAGATTAAGGTTACGAGTAAATATGGACGGAATTGGAACTACTATGCAGAAATTATTAATTTGTGATAATAAAAGACTAGAAGGTCCTTAACTTGGGTAAAGCAGGTGACACTATTAATTAAAACCCACAATTAAATATTCAATATACAATAACATAGAGCCTATATTATTATGGTATATCTATCTAACCCAGGTGTAGCATTTCATAATGTAATGATCATAAAATAGTAAAGATTAGCGTTTGCTATTTACCTTTATATATTATTAGCTATGAGTAGATAATAATTGATATGTTAAGTTCAATGCAGTACCGTATTTAGAAGTCGATTTCGGAGGGGGCAATGATATCATAGGACAATATATATTAGGCATAATCGCATTATTCGCATAATCGCATTATTAATCGCATTATAATCGCATTATTAATTCGCATAATCGCATAATCGCATAATCGCATTATTAGGCATAATAAAATTTTAGCTTATTTTGTCTAAAATGAGTCAAAAATAGCTTAAAAATCACATAAAATCGTGCGAAGCGCTAAATTTTTTGGTATTTTGAGAAAAAATTTCCTTTTTTTTGGATTTCGAGGGGGGGGGAATTGCTCCCAATGCTCCCCCCTCAATACAGCCTTGGTTCAATGCAATTTAAAGCGTTTAACTAACTCTATAAATAGTTATATCTACCTATTTATGAGGAATTAAGCATCAAGCATTGTTTTCAATTAATATTTTGAAAATTTGCAGAACGTTGTTGTTATAGAATCTAGAGAATCTTCAGATGCAATTTTACTGTCTCTATTTGAATGTAATGAGTGCAGTCATCAACCAAGCAATGGGGCTGTCGTAGAAATCGAATAGCCTTTATGGTTTGACGTTTCTCACAGGAGGGACTTGAACCCCGAAAGGAGCCAAAGACCTCAATAGTTTTTTATGTAGTTTAGATTTGAAAGATTTCTTGTTCTTTAAGGTCGAATTGGTGAGACTCTTAATCGACTTTGATGTACTCTTCCAAACTGAGGCCAATCCCAGGAGAATAAGTGTCATGGTCAGAGAAAATCCAAAAAAGGAAGCAGGGAATGTCGCATATGTGGCCGAGTCGAGTTCTCCAAAAAATCGGATTGAAGCAAAACTGCTGAACATAGAAATTGAGGAAAATACAAGCAAAAGAATGGGCTTTGCTAATGACAGGAAACTCTCATTGTATGCCTTGTTGAGAATTCGCATTCTGTTGTACACCTTAACCTTAACGTAATTCAATTTAGTTCCAATAAGGTTCAATCGTGAAGCAAAAATATCTGTGATGAACTAAGTATAACTTGAAACCTGATTTGATGCATCCAGTATGAGTTACGGATGAAATACATGAAGATGTAAACTCCCAGGATAGTTGAATGAAAACATGAATTGATCAGGATAATTGCTTGGAATAATTTAATTCCGAAAGGATACATCATGGAGTTTGGCAATAGGGTGTCGAGCCAAAAACGTTACCTGTTTTGGAAAAATAGAAAGTTGGTGACGACTAACGTCATTCGAATTTGAATTAATGGAGTTAGCCATTTTGCAATCCATCTCTCAACTTTCAAGTGTTTCGTTTCCTCTGCATCGGACACTATTTAGTTAAATTCGAATACTCTAGCAGTTAAAATCATTGATTGTATAAAATATATAATTAAGGGTGATTACATGCGGGGTAACTTGAGAATACACTTGGTGTGTATTACTTATGATTAGATGGGCATAGCCCGTATTTATTTACCAAAAGTCTCCAAAATTTCCAAAAAGTGGCGGAAGTTGAATACCTCCGACTTGTGGCTTATAATACTTATATGTTATGAATTATAAAGTTGGCGGGAAACATGTCTTCCCGTAAATGCTATAATTCAAAACGTGTAACATTTTTTCAATACTTCGAAGCCACAAGTCCGAGATATTCACCTTCCTCAAGTTTTTGGAAATTTTGAAGACTTTTGGTAAATTCCTAAGTAATACACACAAAGTGTATTCTCAGGGCACCCCGCTACTAACCGCCCTTAAATGAATTATTACCTTTTTCGTTGTGCATGGGCTGTGAGTATGTACAGTTCAAAAATGACATGAGTTCTTTTCCCCTCAAGTGTATGTAACCATAACAAGAGTATACAGTAGATGGATGTTCATCGCCAGAAAATTCTTCATGAGTTTCACAACTGCTGATTTTGCATCCTCATTTCGAATTATTGTTATGTTTTGGGCTTGAATTAGAATTGCGAATATCCCATTTAAAATCGTTAGCACTAATGGAACATTGTAGCGAGATTTAGTCATCACAAACTTTTCTGTGTGATAGTCCCATGATAACGGGGCACCTCCAAAATGTTGACATAAAATCCATATCTATGGAAATGATTGTCGTTCATTTTTATAGTTTCAATCATTCTATTTTTAATTGATACAAAATGTTTCCAAGAAAATACAAACATTTTGAGAAGGAAAGTCGTAAATCAATTTTAACTGCTAAAGTAAAATAAAATTACATTATGGCAACTTATATGGTAAGAAGTAAGGATACAAATGTTATGCATATACCTTCCCTAAAGTTGCAATTTGATTGAAACACAAAGCTCGCCAAGTCACAACATCTTTTCGTAAAGTGGGATTGATAATAAAAACCTAAATTTTTTTATGTACCAATATATAAGATGCCGTAACCACTTAAGGCATCAAATATGCAAAAGTGCTTTTTTTAGGATACGAAGTATTTTAAGACAGCCTATAGGGTCTTAACTTAATGTACGATAAATATTAGTAGAGCTCCCATTGTAACATGTGACCTGATTTGAAGATAAAATTTTTAATATTAATTCTGGTAATTTAGTTTAAAGTAAATTTTTTAATAATTAATTTGGGCATTAATTAATATCCAAGAATTGCGTACTACTGTTGGTTGAGGATAAGATCTTAAAAAAGAGCATAAATTTAACAAACAGAATTAAGATTTCATTTTATGCCAGAGTCAGCCTAATGCAGTTTTAGCATTACAAACCATCTACTAAGTCCTATTGCATGGCGAATCTTGGTAATTTTCATATGCATATACAACGTATAATGCCGTTCACAATTAAAACACGCAGGTCAAATTCGACTATAGGATTGTTGTTATATAATACTAGCCGGTCACAGGATCTAGGCCCTGTTATAAATAAAGCTAGTGTGTATTCCGGGGGCAATATTGAACGATGATGAAAAGTACTTCCGATGCATAGCTTTTTCTAATTGAACTTTTCATGGTTTCTCATTTGGTGGGTCGGCTTCGGAGGTAGAGATTTTACATTGATAGGTATAGGGACTTTTGCTTTAGAAAACTGTCCGTATCTCCGGGCAGGGAGGGGGAGGAGGTACTTGTATCATAATTTCAACCAGGCACGTATCTAGAAATTTGTTCAAGGGGGGGGCGGAAGCAATAATTATACCAAAAAGAAGACTAATTCACGCGAAGCGCGAAAATTTTTTTCAATTTTAGGCCATTTTTGAGAAAAAATTCTAAATACGTGCTTGTCTTTGGTGCACACGCATAATTGAACCCCTTTTGTTTGTATGTATGTATGTATATCTTGGTAGGTCAAAGCCAAATGTATTATTACAAAAAAATGAACTACGCTCTATGTTCCTATTAGCATAATATTTTGAAATTCAATCAAAATTTTGACGCTTAAATCTTTCGAAATTCAATAGCAGCTCTGGTGTCCTAGTAGTAATGAGTACACCTTTTACCCTATCTCCATCTACTATCCTTTTTAGCAGTGAAACGAAACCTATTTATTTTATTACCTTCAAAATTCAAACCCACTTTTAAACCCCTTTTAAATCACTTAAGGGTAGTTAATAGCGGGGTAACTTGAACATACATTTTTTGTGTTTTAGTTAGGATTATAGTATTTACCAAAATATTTCAAAAGTTACAAAAAGTAGCGGAAGGTGACTGCCTGGGAACTGTGGCTCCGAACCATTGAAACAAGTTTTGAATTATAGCGTTGACGGGAAATCATGTTTTCCCGCCAACGCTATAATTCAAAACTTATTACATTCACCTTCCGCCCAAGATTCCTCTATAGCCATCAGGTTAGGCGAAGCGGGGGTTGGCAATTTAAAAATTCACTTTTTTCACCTCTATATTCACCTGCCTGTAATCACCATGGTAGTTAGTAATGGCAGTCCTTTATCCTATTCAAGCAGTGGAGGACAAATTATAGGATTAGTCCTCCAGAGGTGAAAAAAGTGAATTTTTAAATTGCCAACCCCCGCTTCGCCTAACCTCATCCCCGGAGAGGTACAGTTTCTATAGAAACCTTGCCTTCCGCCACTTTTAGGTAATTTTGAAAAATTTTGGTAAATAAATACGGGGTATAGTCTAATCTAATCCTAAGTAACACACAGAAAGTGTATGCTCAATTTACCCCGCAATTATCCACCCTTAAAACCATGACGGTTATCTTTTAAATAACATGTTAGTAGGCAACTAATAGATTCACAAGGCTGTTGACGACAATTGAAATTAAATTGATAGGACTGTTAGACACAAATGGGAAGTAATTGCCTAAGCAAACGATTATTGGAGATATAGAATGGAGCCACTTAGAATAATATTTTTGGCTACCAAATGTAATACGGACGAAATTCAAAAATTCTTTCGATGCTTCTGTCAAATTCGCAGAAAATGTCGATAGTAACACCAAATGCGATATTGCCAATGCTGAGGCAGCTGCTATAGCCGCTAAGGCCACAATTGGGAAACCAGAAGCATACTTAATCATTGTGAATAGTGACATGATCGTTAAAATACAAACAAATGTCGTTGTCAATGGAATTACTGTATTGCAAAATAAGTAGCTATACAAATTGTGCATCAGTTGAATTTTCCTGTAGCAATCAAACTCGTTCTTTGTGGAAGTGTTTTTCTCTGAAGGTTGTGCCAAAACCTTTTGATCAGGGCATTTCTCAACATTTATATCGTTCCGTTGGTTTGATCCATTTTCATATACACCAATATGATTTCTGTCAAGGAATAATTGTATATATTATTATTCTATTAGGCATCTTAGTTGGTATATTAACTTCTAACACAACAGGAAACAAAAAGGTATCATTTTTCACAAAAATTTAAAAAGTAGTACTTTTTTTTAAAGCAGTCCTTTTTACCTATTTTAGTTATTTACATGTAAAGTGTAAGTAAATGGGGCACGCTGCTACATCAAGAAAGGCAAAAAGGACTGCTTTTTAAAAATCTTACTCCTACCTTTCTTATAAAAAAGGCAAAAGAGGTTCGTTTTTGTTTCCTGTAACACCTGTTTTGTTTCCTGTTTCCTGTAACTTATTAGCAGCCATAGATATTCAGCAAAATATTTTATACTAATAGTTTTAGGTTCATTTTTAATATAAATATCTTTGACATAAATTCAAATGGAATTTAGCTATTTTAATATAGATTTGATAAGAATTTAATTTTTACAAATTTTTAATAGCTCTACACATCTAATTGTTTTCTAGGTATAATATTTATATATACACTTACTTGATGGCAATTAGCCATGTGGTGGCAGTTGACGGGTAAGATTGCAACGTGAGAGCGTAAAGGATGACATGTGAGTAATCATTCATTATTCCAAGGGCTGTTAAACCATATGCCATGATAGTCCAAAAACGATTTAAAGTTCCATATCGACTGTATAATGTGATTTCAGCGAATTTAATACTCTTAGGAAAAAGCAACAAAGCTGGAAAGGTGGCTAAGGAAGCCAGACATGGAATATAGCAAATAAATTGGGAAAGTCGTTCAAATGTATTTTCTTTCTGGTGGGCATTGGGAAACTTCTTTTCTGTATTACACAAAAACAAATACTTAATATTTTTGCATTTACATAAACCTACATATTGCAAATAGTGTCTCACCAATCTTAGAATTTAGCTTGAAAAAGTTGTTGTAGTAGTGCTCCAGTTGTGTTTGGGAAAACAATGTGTTGATGTGGCATGTTATGCCAACGAGATTTGTCATCACGTAAAATAAATAGAACATAATGATGCCCATGCTGATGCTTTTGTTTGTTGTTATTTGATGCAATATAGCTAATACTTCAGTTCCTCTGGTAAGTATGGTAAGTAGAATTACGTTTAATATGTAGTAACTATATTTTCTTTTGTTCTGCAGCAGTACTAGTTTACGATTTGTGACGTTCCACTCGAAAGGAGAATTTCTCATAAACAATGTCCACTTAAATGCAAATGAAAATGCCTTCAATGATTTCGGTCCACACATTTTCTTTTTGTCTTGCTTTAAGGAATGAAACTAACACTCTTTCTGATAGTTGAATTGCAAATTCTTTTTAGCAATATAGCAATGGCCATATAATATAATATAGGTTTGGGTTTGACACACTAACAACTAAAAGTCTACCAACATAGAGGAATAATTTAAACAATATCAGATGATAAATTCATTTGGAGCCTAAATTTGTAGTGAATAATAACGACGTCTGCATTTGTCGTCGCCATTTGGAAAATATTATATTCAATGAATACACCTTTTAATGCGCGATTACGGAAGTCTTTAGGGAAAAGTCAGTCTGGTGTCCAAAAGTACATATTATAGACTATAGACCTAATATTGATCCAACTGCTCGTCATTCGCCTGATTATATCTCTACATTACTTACACCTTTCAAGAATTCTGTTCCAAGAATTCATATAAAAAATTTAGCAGTTGTTTATCTTAATGAATGTAAGGACTCGTGAATAATATATTGTAAACCAAAGCCTCTATGCCTTCAGCTTTAGGCCTTGTCTAACAATACAGTTTAGATGTGGGACAGCAGCGGCGTCCCGCAGGAAGCGTCAATCACCTTAACTAAACAGCGTAAATTAACAATTTAACCAATCAAATTCATACTACAAAACCTACAGCAAGCCGTAACAGAAGCTCGCCTGATTAAAGGTTAACGTGTACACATTTTGGTAGACGAAAAGTACTCGCACGTAGCACAAAACCGAGCGTACGGATTTTGACAAAACTTTCAGAATTGGGTCTTTATATATGTAGCTATGACATATTAAAAATTCAGACATTGATATTATAAGGAAACGAAGCTATATATATTATTTGAAAAATCAACAAAAAATCATAATTGATTAATGTTGACTATGAAAATCAACAGAAAATCAAACTTCATTAATGGTGACTATGAAAATCAACAGAAAATCGAAATTGATTAATGTTGACTATGAAAATCAACAGAAAATCAAAATTGATTAATATTGACTATGAAAATCAACAGAAAATCAAAATTGATTAATATTGACAATGAAAATCAACAGCAAATCAAAATTGATTAATATTGACTATGAAAATCAACAGAAAATCAAAATTGATTAATGTTGACTATGAAAATCAACAGATATTTAATCTTGATTGATTATGAGTATTAAAATCTACAGAAAATTGAAATCGGTTAATAATGATTATTTTAATTTAAAGGAAATCAAAAAATGGAAATTTGACTATAAAATTGAATAAAAATCCAAAATAGATTTTTTCCATCGTCTAATAGTTATTTTCCGGTTTAATTTGCTTTATTATAAAATCTCAAATTTGGTAGAAGCGGATTGATATATTTTATACTGTCCTCTAACAATTTATAGGAAACGCCATTGAACTTTTTAATGTCCATTTAATGCCAAATTTTCACGTTGACTATCAAAATGAAGACAAAGTGAGCGCGCGTTATCTCAGTAACCAATGCACCGATTTACCCCCAATTCAATAGGGATCGTCAGTGGTCCATAGGCATTGTTTTTGCAAAGTTTGGTCAATATCCGTCATTGCTTTCGAAAGTTATCGCGGGGACGGACGGACGGACGCACGGACAGACTGTGTGGTTCTATAAGCTGCCTTATTCAGGCGAGCTAAAACAAACACTATTGTTATGTGGTTCGCACTTCCTGCGGGTCGTCTAATAGGCAATTATCCAACCGCCTGGCTCGCTTCCTCCTTCTAGCCTTATATTATTATAATTACTCATCTATTTCTGTGTTTTAAACCATATTTTGCCACTCATTATAATTCTTATACGAGAAAAGTTTTTAAAATGTGTTTTAAACACGTAATGTTTACGTCAATATGTTTTTGCCAAAAAGAAAGAAAGAAAATATTTAAATGAAAATGACATTTTTGATTTTCCAAAGCAAAAAGGAGGATTCTATCATAGCCAGCCTAAAATCATATACTAAAATTAAGCCTGAAACAGCTTAATATGGCCAAAGTCTACGTTTCATTTGATGCCATCTCTCATAATTTAATCATTACTATTGGCTAGTTAACAGTTAGTCAATAGTTAGTAATAGATAGTCAATGACAATGACTAAATTATATGAGCACCTCTGAAAAGCCTTTTCTGCTATGAATACTTAGTCTATATACTAAAACATATTGCTCATCAAACTAAACAATTTTTATTTATAGTCAGGATATTAACCCACCCACCACCCGCGACTACTTTGCATAATGCAGCGGAGTGGCTACAGCAGGAGTTCACTTAACATTCCAGTTTGAGTCATATTCTTTGTGTATAAATATTTACTACTAAATAGTAGGTCCCAAGTCCCAGCTTGAGTGTCTTAATTTCAAAAGCCTCCAGCATAATCATGGGTATTGGTCATTGGTATTGGTGGTGCATATTATGAATATGAAACTAATATTGCATAGGCAATCTACCTTCCACACAAAAATACATAAGTACATACATCGGTAGGTAAATTTCTTCAAGTCTGTGGTTGAAATATAAAAGAAGAGATTATTAGCCATAGGCCACAGATTTTAAGTCTCATATTACCGAATTAAATGCAAACTTTTAATTTCGTTAAAACAGTGATATTAAACCAGTTCCCCATAAATTAGGTACTTTTCATTCATTATACTAAAAATACAAAGTTTTAATAATTATTATATTATCAATTATCCATTCTGATGCCAATTTTTTGACTAAGTACGTTTTATTCAATTGATTTTCTGCGTTTAAAATGGAGACATGTTGCAAATACCATTATGTCATCCCAAAGTTTGACTGACAGCTAAGTATGTCAGTGCTAAACATTATTTTTGTTCACTTCAGGGACAATTTAAAATGATAAACGAATCTGCATTGCGTATTGAATAAATCTGCTGGCCACAATTGTATAATAATTGTTATCACAAACACTTGATTATTACAGTAAAATTCAATCACGGCCACGGTTCATAAATACTCAATTCCAAGCAGCAAGCACGTATCCAGGAATTTGACCTAGGGGCCCACCAAAATATATTGATAAAAACATGGCATATTCGCGCGAAGCGCGAAAATTTTTTGGATTTTTAACCTTTTTTGACAAAAAAATCGCCTTTTACTGGCCACTTAGGCCTTTGGATACGTGCTTGATTTCAACAATGTAAATGGGAATTTCAACCCGCACCTGCTTTGTTGTTTGTTATAAAATGTACGGACTTGTTGGGATTTACCACATTAACATGATATAAACAAATAAACCTACGGAATTTTTCACTGTAAAGTAAAGTAGAGTAAAGTAATTAATTAATATTATAGAAATAGATTATTAGCAATAAAATCAATAAGCACTTAAAGCCCGTCCTATATTATTCCTTTGACACAGCGCATTGGCTATACAGTACTCTGTAGAATACACGAGAATTCATGGTGTGTTCAAATTAAATATATACTCCAATGTTTGTTTGTATAGGCATCATGTAATTTAGAATTGTAGATTGTAGATTGAATTCATAATAGAGGTTTCCCACAATTGGGTCTTTATAAATAAATAGTACTCATTTAAGTTGACATAAAGAAAAGTATACGAATTAACTGTTTATTTTTGAATGTCTATTGGTTTGGTGTTACAAAAATATAATTAAGGGTCGACTTAATATTTTGTTTAATAAGCGGGTGTTTCGATGAGATGTGCTGGTTGGTAAGCGGGTAAGATAGGTGCGGCATAGGCGTTTGTGAGGAGGGCGGGTTGTTGGCAGAGTCCCTTGGTGAGTGTTGGGTGGTATCCGGTCTCGTCGGCGGTGTAAGTCAAAGTGAATCGGAGTCCTTCGGGACTGCACCAGGAAGTCTCTCCACTCTTGGTCTGCGCAGCTCCAACTACTTCTTCTACCCGGGTATTTCCGTATCCGTATCCGTCACTCACTACACGCCCAACTGACACTCCCTTCAAGAATCCTGACTCACGACTCACGATTCCATTCGCTCCAGCGAAACTACAAATCAATTCAAATTATTAAATCTAATTACTATTAACCATCTTTATTTAAATACTTACTCGAAAGAGTACTCTCCGGCCGCGGGATTGATCACGTGGTTGAATCGGGTAATTGGAATATCATCTACAACGCGCAGGGCCGGTCTCTCCACAACTCGGAGTTGTCTGTCCATAACTGGAACTTGTCGGAGTCTTAGGGGAGCTATTTCGGGGACACTGATCAAAGGTCTGTTCTCAACTACCCGGGTGAGTTGGGGAACTTCTTCCACCAATCGCTGTCCACCGTATCCAGAATCCAATCGGACTAATTCAGCTCCATTTCCGATGGAGTAAGATCCACAGGCAACTCCAGCCACCAACATGCACAAAACTGCGATCTAAATACAAAATAAAATCAATTTTTTAGAAATTTTAACCAAAGAAGATTTAACGAAGCAAATCGTGATTTTACCGATTTCATTTTTGATAGTTTCTTTGACTTGAATTGCTATTTGAAGAAACTGTTCTGTGTTAATGATGCTGGTCCGTAAGGATCTCATCTATTTTATACCAAAGTTGGAATAAAGAACCAAAATAGATTCTAGTTATTTTAGTCAAATGTGGTACCTTTTGCCCCTCTGATTTTCATGTTTGTGGTTACTATTTCATTTGAGAACCTTATTATTGTATGTAGGAGCAAGTACCTAAGATATTTATTTTAACCCATTCTCAATACAATTGAAGGTTAAGAATTGCCCTGTGAGTTGATCTTGTTACCTGAGAAGGTTTTCAGCGGGCGAAAAACAAATTAAGAAGCCAAACCAGTTTGTCGACTACACAATGTCTGCAAATGAAAACCTCGACCCAGTATTACATAATAGCATTGATTTTCGTTTTCAATGCAGTCAGGTAGTTCAGGTTCATCTTTGGATGGTACAGACTAACCCGTTAGCGTTAATCCTTGAGATTAATAGGTACCGACCTATCGAAAGAAAGATACTGTAAAGAATGGCTCTTTCAAGGTCCCTAATACGCATCAAACCCAAGAGGTCAAAATTAAATGTGCATGGCCAGTTTAAATAAAAATAATTTATATAGATGATTAAATGTCCGAATGCCCCGAAAACCTCCTAAACTGTAAGCAGGAATAATAGTGCAATTAACAGAATCTGTCTATAGGAATTTTAATATCAAAATTTCCTCCAAAATCTGATTTTGTATTGTCAATGAAACTTAAACTCTTGCGGTAACTGTTTTGAGTTTGAATATTAATCTTTAAAGTGGCTGACAATTAACTTCGAAGTCTCCCTGAAATCTCCTGGTTAGATCAGGTATGGATTAAAAGTAGCAAATAAATCTAATATAATTTTCAAAACCAGGATGCAGCATTTTGTATAATTTATATAAATTTATTAAGCAATATTTAATTAATTTTACTTGTTAACAACATTTTATTAAAATTGATTATAATCATTAAGTTGGGAAAGTAAGCCCATTATTCTAATTAAAGGTAGGAGATGCAGCTGAAGATAGAGCCAGAAAGAAATGTTATAATTAAACACAAAACCAAGGAAAAATTCATCTTAACAAAAAAAATTAATTAGGATCCAAAACCGACAATAGAAAAAATCAACAAGGAAAGAAATGGAACACATTTGAATTAAATGGTATGTGACGTGGTCAGTTCCCCCTTGAATTTCAGAAGAAAAAGGAGCCTCGTTTGGGGGTAGAAGAAAGTAATTTCTCTTGGTGGGCGGAGCAGTAAGCTTCCATCTGATATTTGAGAAAGTCGGTGAAATAGATTCCGGATTGGACAGTCGGGAGGCGGGAGAAGCCTTTCCTTCCCTCACTCTCCAAAATGGCAATATCAGCTGCAGTCCACGTGAAATTCTTCTCCAAACGGTGAAAGTCTTTGGGTGCCAGTTTTCCAGCCTCGACAGCCGCCTTGCGATGGGCCTCTACTAACACCTTTTCTTTCTCCTCAGCTTCCGTCGGCGTCTTGTCCGGAAATGCTTTGTTAAAGTAACTAATGTCAACCTGCTCTGGTTTCGGTCCATCAATATATTTCTGATATTCTTCACGGATTCGTTTCTTCTCCAATTCCTCTCTCTTTTCTAAAATATCCTTGACATTCTTCTAAAACAGATAACAAAAAATAATTGGACAACTCGGGAATATCACAGAAATAGATTTAATTGTGTACATGATTTACAAAAGGACGTTGATATTATAACTATAGTTAACCTTTGCTTCTTCAAAAAATTCGTAGTTGCTATCGCCATCATTTGCAGAAATGATTTTACTATAATCAGGTTCAACAAATTCTGCGTCTGCTGGGAAATCTCCGTATCCATATTCATTGCTGCTACACTCTGGCTTTTTAGCCTACAAGAATATTTTTGAAAATTAGGCAATCTAACATTAAAATGATAATTAAAAAACTCTACCTGGTTGACAATCTTCCTCTCCTCCACTCCAAACTCGACGACGAAATAAGGTCCGATGTCTGGGGTTTGAATTAGATATTTCTTCTCAAATTCTGCAACATCTAAATCAATGCCATTTGGGCCAATTACGACATTCTTTCTAAGTTCTCGTACGGGTTCCAAGATTCCTTCGTAAATATTTGACTGTGAATCCTGAATTCCATATAATTTGTCATCAATTTACTTAACATTTATGATGTTTAGAGTTTTTGAGTTAGTATACCTAACCTTTGCGTGGATTTTGATTTTGGCGTAAAACTGTGAATACTGATAATTATGAACGTAGCCATCTTCGATCATGTTAATCCAAAAGTGAATCCTGTCAGAATCCTTTTTAATTGCAGGAATGAATTTCCGAACGTTTCCAAGGTCAAAGACAAACGGAGTCAAAATAATTCCTATAGAAAGATTGCTTGTCATTGGGGAAATGCACTTTTCAACGCAGTTTTAATTTTTATTTAATACAGGAAAGTGTTTGAGATAGGGAAGGATTAAATTACCTTTTGTTAATCCTTTGTATGGAATTTTGAGGGATTGCTCACTGGGTGTTTCATTTATGTATTTCTTGGTAGATTCGTGAAGTGACTCCATATGACCATCAATGAAACCCCAGTAGATTTTGAATGGGGATGATTCGCAGCCATTTATGAAACATTTGATAAAACCCCTAAGACAATCAGTCCAAAGCATGCAAATATTTAGGTTGGGTAAATAAATAAAAAAGTAATTAGCCAACATAGCCTATTTTGTTTCAATTGTATACAAGCCACACCATAAATTAGAAAATAAATAAATAATTTAATACTTTACCTGTATGAGCATTTAGACTGGAAATGATCCACATAATTGTTGGTATGAATCAGACGAGAGCAACCCAAATGAAGGCGGTCACAATGGACAGGTTCCTTCAACCTGAATTCCTGATCATAGGGGAGGAGTTTTCTCAACTGGATCTTCTCGGTCGGATGTTTCGAAGAACAAAACTCGGAGTACGCAGCACAGCGAAAACAAAAGAGGTGACCCTTGGAGCA
This sequence comes from Tomocerus qinae, assembly GCA_020055645.1. Taxonomy (NCBI): domain Eukaryota; kingdom Metazoa; phylum Arthropoda; class Collembola; order Entomobryomorpha; family Tomoceridae; genus Tomocerus; species Tomocerus qinae. Next base: position 127,943,883 of record CM034546.1, read on the forward strand.
GAAGTAGACGGGCGAATGGCAAAATGATTGACAGTTCCAGCAGTTCATGAAATCGAACTTCGGTCCATCGTACTTGAATTCTTGTTCTTGGCTGGATAAGCTTAACGCTTCCAACTGGCAGTCTGGATCAGGATCTTCAGGATCCACAAACGGATTGACCCGCTCTGGGAAACTTGCATACCAACCATCATTCCCCGCCATGATGCTAAATAGGAACAACGAACGAGTGCAGTTGGAATTGGGAATCGAAACCCTAAATAGTCTAAAATAAATGACAATAGAAGGAATCGATGCGAACTTTTATACAAAGTAAAGTTTTTTGAAGTCAAATCGAAATTCTCAAAGCAGTAGCTGATATTGGCAAAGTCAGTTTAAAATGATTCCTAAACGTATTTCCATTCCTTTGACTACTCAAACAACGATAACGGCTACAGACATTTAGACAAGAAATGAAAACCAGAAGAGAGACACGATCCAATTCCTAAGAAAACTCGCCTGTCTTCTGCCTTGAGCTTACAGTGCAGTTTTAGCCATTTAACAACTGATGAAATGTGCGAAATGTCATTTCAACACAAATCACAAAACGAAAAATGGATTTAGGCTATTTTGTACACAAAACGAAAAATGGATTTTGGCTATTTTGTACACAAAACAAAAAATAGATTTAGGCTATTTGTGCATAAAAATTAGGATTTAGGCTAAATGGTTCCTTAAGGGACGATATGATATACATTTCTCAAAACTGAAATATTTTGCAATGAATTTTTGTCGAGAAATGAAAATGTTCACTCACGCGGCATTTAATTTATTTCAAATGATCTTAAAAATAATATATATCTTTTGTTTTAGTCTGAAATTATTCGAAATTGATGTAATCTATACTACAATAAATCTATCAAACTATGGAATAGGTAGATAGTGGAGTGGAGGTGAGACCCCTTGTTAAATTGCGTAAATATCTGTATTAGTTTAGGTAAAACCACGCCCCTGTATTAATCCATCACATAAAACAATATAGTAGCCCAAACCCCGAATTGCTTATATAATCATCACTTATATTATAAACACCGTCTTAGATAAAGCAATAAATTTACCTACCTATGTATGTCACTATATGTGGTAGGTCGAACTCAGGCACGTAACCAGAAATTTGGTCAAATGGGGGCGCCACAAATGGTTATGCAAGAACGTAATATATTCGTGCGAACTGCCAAAAATGTTTACGGGATAGGTCTTTTTGGGAAAAACTTTTCTAGGGGGGTTGCTGCAGCCCCTCCACCCCCTCTACTGGTTACGTGCTTGAGCGAGCTAGGATAATACCAAAAATCAAATGGAAATGTTTCATAATCAGCAACCTCGACTCTCGACTGCGTGAAAATGAAAAGTGTTTTGCTAATGTCTTGGGCATGGTTGGTGCGGTTAGATTTAAAGTTTCGTTTTTGACTGCTTATTATAATACTCACATAATTTGTAATTAAGGTTATACGTGGCATTTCCAATTTAATCTGAGTAATAGGTAGTTCGTAATGATCGTAATGTGGCTTATTAAATAGGATTTAAAAACTTTTAATACAAATTGGTTATGCTATATCGACAAACTTAATATTTTTTAGTAGAGCTGGGTTTACGTTTTTACTATCCTCTTGATTCTTTTGGCAGTTGGCACACCTATTTGTAGAATTAAATAACAATACTGGTTAACTAACTTTTCTTTAAAAATATTTATTCGTAAGTAATTTTTCAAAAATGGAGTCTTTCATTTTTCCCTGCATTTGAATCTACGATCAACAGTTATTATTTTGGTTTAGGAAATTCCTATTTATCATGAAGTTGGGGCTGCAGCTAATTTATCCCCCACTATAGATTAAAGTATTTTAATTTAAATATACTTTGGTTTACAAGGTTAACATAATAACCAAATGGGATTGTTTTTATTGCTGTGAAGCGTGGCCTGCTGAATTTCTCTTCAGTGCTAGATTTGCCCCTTAGCTGGGTTCACTAGTATACCATAATATTGTTAGTACTATTATGGGTCAATTTATTCTTTACCAACAGGTTTGAAAAGTTGGTTAAACATTTGTATACAGGGAAAGGTTTCAAAGTTGCGTTAGGAAGCAGAATATATCTATAGTACAATAACTATATACTCAAATGGGTTTGATGAAAAGAAAAACAAAATCTGTTTATTTAGAGCAAGAAGAATGTCAAGTTGAATTAAGGATATTTATATTTATGAGGTTGTTTATCAAAGTTCCCCGATCTTCAACAGAAAAGTAGTCATAACTATTTTTATTATATTTATCTATATACTTCCCATATAAACAACTACAACTTACATACAATAATAAAATATAGTAATATTTAAAACTTTATTAACAAAACGTAGGGAATAATTTATTCACATCATCGAACAACACTTCTTCCGTGTTTAATTACAACTTTAATTAAATTACCAGATTAGAACACAATTCCAAAAGACTAAGACGCTAATAAATAATGAAGCATTGTGAGTATCTTGTGTTGGAAAGCAGTCTCGACCTGATGTGTACTCATTTGGCACTTTAATAAAGCAATATTAATATTATTATAATAATTTATATTAGTAAATTATGAGAAAATCCACTTTTCTGATGGGCGAGAAATTATTAAATTCGGCGATACAAAGCATGCATAAATGCGAACATAGTTACATACATAGAAATCGATGATTTATATAAAGATGAGGGATACAATATTTTAGATACAAATTGGGAGCTTATACATTAAAATCTGCTCCTTACTAAGATATTTTTATTTCCACCAGAATCGTGACCATGACCATGCAGAAACAACCATACATTTTATGTCCATTTTATAACTGTGGGCCAAATCGGAATTATACAATTTTCTAGATTTATAATTGAATTAAGATACAGATTAAGATAAGATACCATAAGGTTTGAGGTACCTTTAGTTCAAAACAATAGGAAGTAAAACAAACAGCAAGAGTAGGCATAGGTATCGATAATCGTATCATTGTATTTTTAGTTTTTTCCTTTCAAGAGTTTATTTCATTTGAAATACTTTTTACCGTATTTGACGTATTTCTAGATGGCTGAACATCTCACTGGGATCAAACGTTGACCCCTAAAATTAGGTTAATGGTATGGCAAATGACTAGAGACATAAAAGTGGCCATTGTTGATTTAGAAATAAAAAAGAATGGACCGATTTCGATCCGTAAATGACGAGAGCTCTTTAGCCATTTTCTCACATATAGATCGCCAAGAATTTGCCATTTCAGAGAAAATTCTTGAGATAAATATACGATTTGTGCAGCCTTGTCAAATAAAATAATTTCTGCTAGAAGGAAAAACATATTAACAAAAGGAAATAAGATATAGTAAGGCATTTGGAATATTCCAAACAAACTAATCATAGCAAATGCAGAAATTACGTGAATTACAAGAATAATCCCAAGACCGATTGGCGCAACTACATAAATAACTTTATTGAAGTTAATATTTGCTAATCGCATCATTGTAGTCATTTCCATCGTCAAATGTTGGATATTTGAGATCCCATTATATTTAAAGGATGAATCGTTAGCTAAAGCATTAGGGATGAATGTGGACACAAAGAATAGCCAATCCTTGGTTATGGTACCGTAAATGACCATCACAATCAAAGCAAATAATAATGAATACATAGCAAAACCTGATACTACGAACACCAGAATAAATACCCCAAAATTGATCCACGGATTTTCAGATAAAAATTCGGGAAGAATGGAATGGATAATGATGTACAGTGGGTTTTCCTGGTGAAAGATGCATAGTGCTCCAAGGATTAGTAGTACGAATGGAAAGATCGGTGTCAACGCACAAAGAAGCAGTCCGACGAAATCAAAATTAAACTTTTTCCATTTGGGAAACGTTTCTGAAAATTTTGAATGATAATATATACTAAAAATATTCATTATATTAAATAGATATTAGATAAAGATATTTGCTTACTTTCAAACAAAGATTCCACTCTGAAGTAATCGTTGACAATGGCAATCATATACTTCAATTGGAAGAAAATTGAATAGCACAATACCAGTCCCAACAAAGCGCACAAATCAAACATAATCAAAAATAATATTTTGCGGACGTTCATCGTGGGATCGGGTTGAAATAAGTTTTTGAGTAAAATCCCCGTGTAGACTATAGCACATATTAAGACTATGGACGAACATATTACTGCGTTGACTAATTTTAATTTTGAGTCACTGTATTTAAGAGTCAATGTTTTCGGATTGAATTCCAAGGGGAAAAGTTTAAACCGATGAATTACAGAGCAACAAAGTTCAAGTGCTTTTATAGTCAATTTTGGCAACATTGTTACAACTCGAAGAAAAATTGAAACCAAAACAGTTAAACTGTTTATTTTTGTTCGGTTTGTTCAAATGCGTAGAAATTGACCCAACTATGCAGTGTGATAGTCTATGGAGTAGTGGTGTCTATTTTAGGACATCCAAGTAGGTAAAATTTAGGTATCTCTTAATATGCTATCCTACAACATGTTCAATTTAATGAGATTTTGTCATCGCTTTAATGTAGCTCTATAAATACACTAAAATAAAGGGGCCAGTTTAGCTATAATATTAGCTATATTATATGCCAACCAGATTTAGCGAAGCTAACCTAATATAAATCAAAAAATAATTAAACCTTTAACCAGTCTTTACTGCCACACCCCTTTTCGCGCCGGCTATCTGTGGGTTGAATCCAATTTAAACAAAACAACGGTCAAAGGCTTTACAGTCAGCTTTGATATTTATAGTTATTGTTATAAAATAGACTCTACTAATACGTCCCAACTGAGAGAGAAAAGCTGAAAATACTTTAGCTTATAGCTAGTCAGAAAATTGTTATTCTTTGCTAAATTTTATAAATATATTTGTAGAGACAAGGAGTATCATCTACAAGAATAATATACACATAATTTAATAGTAAACAGCACGCAAATTTATAGGATGTTGTCTGTTTAAGGATATCGATGTTTGTAAAACTCTTTACTCTTTTGATATATGATCGGATAATAGAACAATAACAATTTTTTGTTATTGTTCTGTTCTAGCATTGCTCTATAAGTTCATAATAATAATTTGTAAAAAGATTCTTTACGTGAAGGAACCTCTGGACATTTGCTTGTAAAAATTTGGAATTTAGACTACGAGACCTATACAACTACTTGACTCGGGCAAAATTGTGGGAGGGGGGGCAAACCTGAGTTTTCATAGACAACAACCTTCTTAAGGCTGACCCGACATCTAACCTATAGGCCGTTCCGTTTTCGAATTGATTAAGTCCGTAGCCTATTTTGTTATAAATTCGAAGTTCTATATCACATGAGAAAGAAAAGTTCCCAAATAACCTAACAAAAGTCAAACAAGGGTTGTGGAAGAAAAGGTCATTGTTTTTTAAATACAGTTGCGTTTTTAACTATTGGTTATAAACATATGCATGGCCCCTGGCTCTAAGAGTTTAGACGTCGAAAGAAGTGCTTAGAAGTCAAAAATATTGTATAATAGGCTGAATAATACGTAGCAAATGATTTTGCGAAATAATTGTCTATTTTTTTATTTTCATGATCTTACAAAAATATAATTAAGGGTCATTTTAATATGTTATTTAATAAGCGGGTGTTTCGATGAGACGTGCTGGTTGGTAAGCGGGTAAGATGGGAGCGGCATAGGCGAGGGCGGGTTGTTGGCAGAGTCCCTTGGTGAGTGTTGGGTGGTATCCGGTCTCGTCGGCGGTGTAAGTCAAAGTGAATCGGAGTCCTTCGGGACTGCACCAGGAAGTCTCTCCACTCTTGGTCTGCGCAGCTCCAACTACTTCTTCTACCCGGGTATTTCCGTATCCGTATCCGTCACTCACTACACGCCCAACTGACACTCCCTTCAAGAATCCTGACTCACGACTCACGATTCCATTCGCTCCAGCGAAACTACAAATCAATTCAAATTATTAAATCTAATTACTATTAACCATCTTTATTTAAATACTTACTCGAAAGAGTACTCTCCGGCCGCGGGATTGATCACGTGGTTGAATCGGGTAATTGGGGCATCATCTACAACGCGCACGGCCGGTCTCTCCACAACTCGGAGTTGTTGTCCATAAGAAGACTCGAGTCTGAGTGGGGCTGCTGCGATCACTCTTTTCAAAGGTCTGTCCTCAACTACCCGGGTGAGTTGGGGAACTTCCTCCACCAATCGCTGTCCACCGTATCCAGAATCCAATCGGACTAATTCAGCTCCGTTTCCGATGGAGTAAGATCCACAGGCAACTCCAGCCACCAACATACACAAAACTGCGATCTAAATACAAATTATGAAAGAATATTTAAAAATTCTTCTGCTCTAAAATATTAAAGTAAATAAAAAAGTAACTTACCGATTTCATAGTAAACGATTTTATTAGGTAGAAAACTATTATTTCTTATTATTATGAAACTGTGCTGAGTCTGCTGAGACACTGATGCTCTTCCACAGTTCTCTTCCGTCTTTTATACCAAAAGTGAGACTTGTTGCACCAAAAATAAACCATGTTGCTGTACCCATTGCCCATTGCTATCCATCAATGTTTCCAATGTCAAAGTGCATGTAAATATATGTATGCATATAACTTAGATAGAGATATCATATACAGAATACCGTCATCAATAATTCGTTCGATGTACTTAATTTACTTGGTGTGACTTAATATCTTCGGTAATTTCTGACTTGGAAATCTCAGTTTGGTTTTGCTGCATCTCATTTGTAAGGCTTTAACTACTAACATGAATTTTAGTCTAGTCTAAATTAATCCGCGTAGAACTATTTTATGACCTTTGGTTAAAATTAGGTTGAAGGGTACATATCGATCATAAGTACCTGGTTGAAAAACTAAAGGTGAACCGGTTTCCTGATCTAGTTTAAGCCAAAGACTATTTAGCCTGTTGACGACTTGGAGGAGGGTCCAGAATCTCCTAATTGTAAATCAGTGTAATAATAATTATTTAATATCAATACCACTGAAAAGGTATTTCAATATTTACACTCGCTATTGTATTATATATCAGCTAAAATTATAATGATGTACATATACCTATATGAACTACCTATCTAGACATTACAGGGCTATTTTTGGTGACTTTGAGATTTAAGACTATTAGAGTTATTCATTTTGTTTTCTTTTGAAGGTTAAGGGTTCACTGAAATAACAAAAGCCATACAAATAATGTCAGGTGACCCTTGTAGAAAACGGGTTTTTATAGTAAGCATCGATTAATAGTATATTATTGTAAAAATAAATCAATTGTCTATATAATAAATCAATCGCTTAGCGATTATCAAAATACATACAATAGTAACAAATTTTAATTATTTTAGCTGTGAAAATTTTTTTATGCCGAAGATAAGTAAATAAGGTATTTAATACGAGACTACGCGATTGATTATTAATTTAAACACTGTGAGTAAATATAAACGGACGCTATTCAGGTGCAATGCGCATACACGCTAATGCATTTAAAGTCAGGGAGGTAATTACAGTGTTATTCGAATAGAGATAGTCAAGTTACGATGATTTAAATGTAGGAAAATAAACATAGCCAGTTAATATAGGCAGGTGTACAACACCTCTGATTCGTTTTATGTGGATAGATGGTCAGTTAGCAGTTCTTAAACCAAACGTGAGTTTAAATCGCTCATTATACTCCAGTGTGGAAAAAATCTCAAGGCCATCAACATAATATCAGAACAAGTTCATGAAAGGGTTATTCTGCTCTGGCTTTACAGATAATATATAGCGTGTATATAGTAGTTGGTGAGATTCGTCTTGTGTTCAGTATACTATTCCCACTTAATAAAAGAGTGCTGCTCGGTCCCATTTACAAATGTAGCTTAGTGCAAATAAGTTTTGATTTAGTCTGTAATGCATCGTCATATCGCAATTCCAGAAAATTATGTTATGTACATTGATTATAATAGACAAGATAACCGTTTAAATCCATTTAAAACGCAACCGCAAGTATTCAACTAAAATTAAAATTATTTCATTTAAAAAAATGCATTTAGAATGATGATATAAAGTTTCAGAATTAATTTAATAATGTCCTTATTGTGTTATGCAAACCAAAACTGAAAATATAACTAAATCTAAAAGGCATATTTAAGGGGGCGCCGTAGTGGTGTTTTCCTACTCAAGGAAATCATGGATAAGTCACCTAATTTTCAATCAATCTGAAGATAGTTAGTCTCGAAATTTAGACTGAAGACTCTGAAGGGTCACAAGTTTCAGACATGTTATGATTTTGACCTACAAAGGTTACAGTGGCCATTCTACCAAAAAGTTCTTTATTTTTTTTGGCGGGATAGGTTTATAATTTTTTTTAAATAACTAAAATACTTTTTGAACTACACGGAAACTTGTGACCCTCCAGGACCCTGTACGAATATTAGGTACAAAATCAAGATTGGAAACCGAAACGGTTCTGAGTTTTCTTTGATTTCCTAAAAAAGTAAAATTTGAATGTTTTTGTATTCAACTCAATGTAAATTCATCGAGTTCATGCAAAATTACGCTAGATATCTCGACGGAGGGGTGCGCCCCCTTAAGGGTTGTGTACAAACATCAAAATTCATAAAAAGTTGCTACGGGCTTGCTTCATGGCTCAGAATCTTCGAAAGTACCAGGCAACTCTGCCTAAAATGCAATGAGTGTGACCCAATCATTTCTATTTCATTTCATGCTTTGTATAACGCTCAACAACCACTACAGCTGGGGACAGTAAAGGTTTTAGAATCATTTCAATCAAATATACTTGACACGATATAATATAGCACGTGTAAAAGACCGAAATGGTTTTATTATTTCTTAGATACCCGAATTGTGGCACATGCAGATTACATGTGGGAAGCAAATATAATACGTAATTAAATTTTTATTAACTCCAACTTCTTTTCCCGTGTAAACTGGAGTAAATACATGCAAAACGAAGATTTTACTGCTTTCTATTTGTCAAAATGACTTCTACTCTGGAATTATCCTAGCCACAATCTCAATGGGATAAAGTGATTGCATTTTTTGGAAATGACGATTTCAATTTACGAGTCTGGGGAACGTTTTTAGTGTCCATGTCTGTCTATTGGGGCATTGGCGTATTTTTTACATTTGTGGATCTTACTGGGCGACCAAAATTTATGCTCAAGTACAAAGTGCAGGAAAACTTCAAAGTTTATCCGGTAATTGTTATTTTTGAGTATTTTCCAAGCCATAGAAAATGAAAATAACGTAACTACAAATTATAATTATTACAAATTATATTAATTATATTTGTTAACACTGCTATGTCATTATAATTTCTGCAGTTATCCAAAAGTCAAGTAGTGGATCTGATTCAAGTCGTTCTAATGAATCAGTTTTTGTCAATACCGCTAGCAATGTTGTCATTCTACAGTGATCAACGGAGAGGGATTCTAGTTGTTCGAGAACTGCCGGATTTTTTAACCTGCATTATTCATTTGGTCTCATTTTTTCTGATTCGTGAAATCGCTTTCTACTATTCCCACCGATTACTTCATCATCCCTCTATTTACAAATCAATCCATAAGAAGCATCACACATGGATTTCCCCAGTTGCCATTTCCGCTGCTTATTGTCATCCGGTTGAACATGTCGTCTCTAATGTCATCCCAGTTGTACTTGGTAAAATAAGATCAATTCTTACAAAAAACCTTTTTATTTCTGTGAATGCATTCAATGATAAATTGTCTCAATTTCTTCCTTCCTCAATTCAGGCCCAGCTCTGCTCAACTCCCACACAATATTGCTCTGGCTATTCATTGCAGTTTTAACCGTAGAAACGCTCACAACGCACAGCGGATTTCATCTGCCTTTCTTCATATCACCAGAATTTCATGACTTTCACCATTTAAAGTAATTTACTAATATAATAAGGCTTCCTTATTTTTATATGAGTAATCTATAAGTATATTATAATATGCATTGTTTAGATAGTTTAGTACTGCATAATTAATTCGACATATTTATTGTACTCAGGTTTAATTACAATTATGGAGCTTTGGGTATTTTGGACTATTTCCACCAGACGGATTCTCTATTCCGAAAATCTAAGCAATCTTTAAGACATAAAATCTTCTGGACTCTAACTCCTCCTAAAATCTTGATTCCTGGAGAAAAGGATTGAATTTGCCTCAGCCATCTGTCAAAATTCCAGGTATTCCATATAGCAGGATATTATACTGTCAAATAATTTCATTGAAATTATATTTATAGCATTTCTTAATCTTGCTTTCATTATCTTGAATTTTTGCAGATATTATGAAATCCAAGACTGATTAGATACTTTTTGGCACATTATGTGAAGTATTGAATCTTTAGTGCATTTTTGGAGTCAACACTATCTGTAAATCAATCGGGAAGCTTTATAAAGTAGTTGCTATACATCGTACTATTTAGATTACCATAAAACATCCATTTATTTTGTGGTGTAAGATTAGTTAAGGCGGTTTTCTACGGTTACGGTATCAACCACTGACAATAAGCTGGACTGTTTGTTCCTATATTTGATATTAAAACTGTATCATTAAGATAGTCTTTGTATTTTAATCTACTTGTAGGAGGTAGATAACCTTATACTGTGATATATTATGTTCTGCGTTAATTTGATTGACTCTGTTACTATGCATAGTAAAAACACTACCTAAATATTGTTGTCTCATTCATATAGTACGCATGGCCATAGATTGTACATAGCAGTACACAACAGTCTCAATATAAAACATGAGTTGAAATCGCCCAATGCTTTAAAGTATGGAAAACATTCAAGGCCATAAATATCTTTTCAATCTCAACTCTCGACAACTACCATGAATGATTGTACGCATCGTATAAATAATATAGGAATGGGTTAGTTGTGGTGATTTTGTGGTGTGTATTCAAAGGATGAGTGTTGTAATTATCATTATGCATAACTATACTACCCATTTATAACTGTTAAAAGAGAGCTGCTCGGTCTCAGTCTCAACCAATACTTTTCACACACATTAGTAGTGACTCCAATTTCAGGTTAAATTGGAAAATCATTTAGTTTGAAAATAATACTTGTTAGGATCGAAGCTTTGCTTAGTATCCTTATGAATTTGTCGCCGTCACTCTGTCCGATCGTCTGGGTGTCTGGTCGTCTGGTCGTCCACTATTAAAAAGGAGCAACTATATTTTTGCAGTGGCATAACTTATTTCAAATCTGATTTTTGCATATGGTAGCAAATGTATTCAGGAGCAACTAGTTATCATTAGAATTCAAATTTGATGCATCCCCTGGTTTGTGGAAATTATATAAATACAGAAGGTGAGGCAGACAGTAATAGTACGGCAGGTGAGACAGACGGCGTAGTAGCATAGAGGACTGACTACACACCGCGCTGGTATTAACATGCTCTGAAACTGCGGGAGACAAATGCAATATAAAATAGCTTCTCTTTAGTGCAACGATTAGTTGAATACAATTTTCGTTTCATTGCAACAATATTGTCACTGCATTGTAACCCAAAAGTGAAAATTGGCTAAAGAAGAGGATTTTTGTCCATTGTGATTAGTTAAATACAGTTTTGAAACATTTTATCGTAAAAATTGTCAAAATATAAGAGTTTGAAACATTTTAACGTGAAAATTGTCAAAATATAATGGAAATGGCTTCACTTCATTATAAATACACGTGTGGGATTCATCAGTGGTGAGTGCAGTTAACTATAATTATCACAAATCACTATTTAGGTATTGTTTAAATCACAATACTACATTCAATTTGTATTGAAATCCAAAAAATTATTAATCGGGTACAATTCTAATCGTAACACTCGATTCTTTCCAGCTTTACAGTCACCTGGTGCGGAATTGATTGGGTTGTGATCAGTTTGAAACAATTTATTTTAAAAATTGTCAAAATATAATGGATACGTCCATCGTCATTTCATTAAAAATACACGTGTGGGATTCATCAGTGGTGAGTGCAGTTAACTGCAATTATCACAAATCACTATTTAGGTATTGTTTAAATCACAATACTACATTCAATTTGTATTGTAATCCAAAAAATTATTAATCGGGTATAATCCTAATCGTAACACTCGATTCTTTCCAGCTTTACAGTCACCTGGTGCGGAATTGATTGGGTTGTGATTAGTTTGAAACATTTTATCGTAAAAATTGTCAAAATATAATGGAAATGGTCGTCCATCGTCACTCCATTATAAATACACGTGTGGGATTCATCAGTGGTGAGTGAAGTTAACTACAGTTGTCACAAATCATTATTTAGGTATTGTTTAAATCATAATACTATATTCAATTTGTATTGAAACCCAAAAAATTATTAATCGGGTATAAACCTAATCGTGATACTCGATTCTTTCCAGCTTTACAGTCACCTGGTGCGGAATTGATTGAGTTCTGCATGTTGACTCCAAACTTGTATGAATACTCTAATACCAATACCATTAACTCCCGCCCAGACTGTTGGACCAAAGACTCTCCTACTGTAACCCTAGATTTTAGATGGCGTAGTAAGTGGAATCTACAAAATCAACAAGATATTACTATTTAGGTATTGTTTATGTCACGTTACTATATTGAATTTGTATTTCCAGCTGACTTGCCGAATGCATCCCTACTCATTATTAAATGACATATTCCATTCTTTCCAGCTTTACAGTCTACTAGGAATTGATTGAGTTCTGCATGTTGACACATGGTGAAGAATTGAAGTTCACTATTTGGAATAAACATTTTATCGTGGAATCCAAAGTGATTTGAATGTTTCCAGGGCTCCGCCCTCAGGGACAAAGTGACGACATGCTCCAGAAAACTGGTGTCCCTCAACCAAAGTAGTTGGAAAGAACTGGTTGGGGGAAACCAGTTTTCTGGAGCATGTCGTCACCTTGCCCCTGAGAGGCGTAGCCATGGGACCAATCAAGGCATCTTGGTGGAATCTAAAAATCGACAAGATATCACTATTTAGCTTGGTGTTAATTGACTCCTGAAGGGTGGATATTCATGACTACCAGCAGTTTGATCTGGAACAGAAATGGGATTCCGGAATGGGACTAATTCAAAAGAAAGTCCCATATAAAATTTCAAACTATTTTATAGGACTTTCTCTACAGAACCCAGCTGATACGGGCAGGGGAAGGGGGGAGGAAGGGGCGGGAATCTGTCTATTTGTCTTGATTCTAATGGTGGCTGAATACATGTGCTACCATATGCAAAAAGCAGATTTGAAACAAGTTATGTCGTTCCAAAATATGCGTGCATTTTATTATCGAAGGACAACCAGACCATCAGAATTTTTTTTAAATCTCCCGCTTCGATCCTGCGTATACGCCTGTTGCCAACAGTTTATTGGTATTTTAATTTACAGCATTTTTAATATTATAAACCCTTTAAATACATGTTTGTACATTTTAAAGTTCAACATTTCATTTAAATGTACCCCTTTTTATATGTAATGCTTAATAGATGCAGTATAAGTCCTTTAATGCATACCACTTGTAAAGCGTTTCATAAAATCATATATGAGAGTACACGCAGAAACTTTCTTAAGGTTCAATTGTTAGAAAACCTTTAATGATTTCTCATTTAGGTTATAGGCAAACTGTGTACCAGGCAACTCTCTCGAAGCGAATGTGGTTCTGTCAATTCCATTTAGTTTTATAGCTGTTATCGCTCAGCAGCTGAGGGCGAGGGCAAACAAGTTTTTCATCATATTCGATCAAAAGACTGGACAGAGATAGATGCAATAATAATAATCTTTATCAGATTCAACATGTAAAAGGTGAAGTGTTTTAATTAAATTATTAGTGAGTACGAGGTTGAGATTTATGAAAAATTCAAACGTAGGATGTTCAGTATGTGTTAACTGATATTGTACCTAATTGTATTTTAAACAGTGAAGAAGAGCACAACAATTCAATTTATAGTAGGTGTGTAACCTGCAGGGAGAGTACAGAATTATTTTAAGGTCCTCAATACGGATCGGTGTTTGCGAAAATGAATCCAACTCTAGAACTATCCTGGCCACAATCCCAATGGGATAGAGTGATTGCATTTTTTGGAAATGACGATTTCAATTTACGAGTGTGGGGAACGTTTTTAGTGTCCATGTCGGTCTATTGGGGCATTGGCGTGTTTTTTACATTTGTTGATATTACCGGGCGTCCAAAATTTATGCTCAAGTACAAAGTGCAGGAAAACTTCAAAGTTTATCCGGTTAGGATACAATTTTGTTTTTTCATATTCTGGTGTCAAATATTAATTGGCTAAGGAAATTTAATCTAATGGAATTATATTGGAAATTGTATTTTAAGTCGTAATCGTAAGTACTACTACTTTAAGCTATTATGCAACTAATCGCACTATGTCCATGATTTCCGCAGTTGTCCAAAAGCCAAGTAGTGGATCTGATTCAAGTCGTCCTAACAAATCAATTTTTGTCATTACCGCTAGCAATGTTGTCATTCTACAGTGATCAAAGAAGGGGAATTCCAGTTATTCGAGAACTGCCGGATTTATCAACCTGCATTATTCATTTAATCATATTTTTTGTGATTCGTGAAATCACTTTCTACTATTCTCACCGGTTGCTTCATCATCCGTCTATTTACAAATCTATCCATAAGAAGCATCACACGTGGATTTCGCCAGTTGCCATTTCCGCTGCTTATTGTCATCCGGTTGAACATGTCGTCTCTAATGTCCTCCCAATCGTATTGGGTAAATATATTGGATGAACTAGATTTTATGATTTAATGATTGTTCTTATCCTCACCGATGGCAATATATATATATTTTTGTTTAGGTCCAGCTCTGCTCAAGTCGCATACAATTTTACTCTGGCTCTACATAACAATTTCCACCATAGAAACTCTTACAGTTCACAGCGGATTCCATCTACCCTTCTTTACTTCACCCGAATTCCATGATTTTCACCATTTAAAGTAATTTTTTTAAATGTATCTTTTTTTGTAAATATTTTTTTCTCTGAAATACTAATAACATTTATTATTTATCATCAGGTTTAATTACAACTATGGGTTTTTGGGAATAATGGATTATTTACACCAAACGGATTCCTTATTTCGAAAATCAAAACAGTTCCAGAGACATAAAAGATTTTGGACTCTGACTCCTCCGAAAGTCTTAATCCCGGATGAAAAGGATTGAATACTTAATATTAAAATCATCTGCCAGTTATTCCTCGTTCACATTTATAAGTGCTACTCTGCTACTTAATCATTGTAAAAACAAATTAATTCATGTCGTCGTTTTCCATGAATTGAGTAAAAATTGTATGCGTAACTTTATCTATTATAATTTATTTTATTAGTGGTAATGTCTTAAAAGTAAATATTTTTGTAGCATAACTTATGCATGATATTTTCCTAAGCGTACATCGAAATTGTGCTTCTAAGGACGGCTATTATTAGTGCTTTATTTATTAAAGGGTCTTGTTATAGTGCCATACATAAAGAGAGGGACAATGACAATCTCCTTGATCTTGACAAAAACTAACACAGAGCACAAATTGTCAAAAATAATCTTGAGACATAACTATTATAAAACATATTTACACAATTCTAATACAAATACTACCCAATCAGAAATTTATTGATCCTATACAGCTGAACTTGTAGGATTAGATTTTAGTTCTCTGCCTAAATGTCTGTGTTGAAGAGGAGTTGTAGAAAGACTATTATTAATTATTAATTATTATTACATTATGTGACCTCACAACAAATGGTCTCTTGTGTTAGAAGTAAATAGAACTTGCATGGGCTATCAATTTAGCAATGTGAAAATGAAAACAGGTGTGCCATTTAGTATTGCAATATTTTGGCTTGTTTTGAAATTCTCTGTTGCAACTTCTTACACTTTAACTAGCTCTCCGATCCAAATCGTGGATTTCAGTCCTTTTAAAAGAATTCGGTCAATTCCACGTTTTACTCTCTATCAAAAATATAGTAAATATACCAACATATTGATACCTGCAAAAAACTGCCTAAATTCTCTCGCATTGGTTGTTCTTGTATTAAAGGTAATTCGGATATTCGTTTTAACTTGATTAATCCTTCCTTGATGAATTTTGGTTTTTTAAACATTATTTCTTCGTAGAGTTGCAGCCGATCAACAGATACACTTCATCTTGCTGTATTTATTGATGATAATAGTCTGCATAACTTAGACAATGATTTATGCCAATGTCTATTCTCTGAAAATGGATCTTTCTTCCCAACACGCGGAATAACTCACTCAGTACAAAATGGTATCCAGACCAAAGCCCGTCATTTTTGTAAAACGATTCATCCTAAAAAAGACTATTTCTGGACTAATTATTCTGGTATCTCTTATTAATCTTTATAGGTAATTGAATTAAAAGTTAGATATAAACTAACAAGTATTTGAATCTTTTTGCAGCTCATTCATTGGTAGTTGCAAATCAGTTCAGCTTAAAAAATTGGCAAGAATTGAAAAAAGTTGAACAAGTATTGTTGCCCACTAGAGATATACGGTCCAGTGCAAGAATGGCCGCTGATAGAGATATCCAGGAATTCTCAACGTCTATCATTTGCTTACATTTGTCGAAAAAGTGTAACAACAAGATGAAGGTCCATTACTTAATAATATAACTCATTAGTACTGAAATGACATCAGCAAGACTAAAAGACTCCTTTCTTAGATTCTGGCCAACCCTAAAAACCTATTTAATCTAATTTCAAATAATCTAACCTAAACTATGTCTATAAGGATGGCGCTGGTTCATTTTTAGTCATGTCGATGTTAATGAGCGTCATTATTCTTGAAATTTTAATTTAAAAATTGCAGACGATAAATAATACATCATCGATTACGAGTCTCCTTCAAGGGAATGTAGATGTTGTTGTCTATGTACTTCCCAAGTCTAATCATCCATGGGAAGTGGAGCTTTCACCTGCTGTATATTTTGATCAGTTGATATTCACAATCAAAAAGGAATGGATGCACAGTGAAAATATCAAGTTTGTAAAATCCTTCAGGTCGGAATTATGGGCATTTCTCTCAGCTTTCATAGCTTTTGTAACAGCATTACTCCTCGTTTTGGGTTGTATTAAAAACAAAATTAATACTGAAAACTATTATTCAGGTAAAATAATTTTCCTTAAATAATTCTCTACGTTTTAATAATAAAGGTAAGTAATATGAGGATTCCGCCAACAAAGTTTTTGAGAATCATCAGTATCAATCAGTAATTAAAAAAGGTACAATTTTTTGCAAAAAAGCAAAAATGTACTGCTTTAAAAAAATGCTTTTTTTGCATTTTTAACGGTTTTTGCTTTTATTCACATGTTAGGTAAAAGTACATGAAACAAATTGTAAGATAAAAAAGGCAAAAAAGGACTACTTTTTATAAACTTTTACCTTTTTTATAAAAAAGGGTAAAAAGGCCATTTTTTGTTTCCTGGTATTAATTCCATATTTGTTACATCATTCATCATTTAAGTTTATTTAAACCTTGAGACATGAATTTTTTTTATTTTCAACTTATATGTGTCACCTGCCCTACTTTGTTTGATCTCAAGTGCTTTATCTGCCATAAGCAAACAAAACGCTCCAGTAATTTATTACTAAATAAATACAAAGCTAACATAAGCTTCATAGTTTCACTAAGGAGGACATGCTGATGTGTTAAAGATATTTTTCTGATTTAGAGTCTTGGTCGATTGAACTAGTTTGTTTTTCACTCGTCGTTTCCCTACTTGAACAACCAATAAAGATCTTCGCTCGACATATTGAAGTGTATATGCTTTTGGGATTTTGGTTCTTGGTCCTGACAAGTTTGACAACAGCTTACAAGAGTAAATTGGTGGAGAACCTTATCAAGCGAGAACAAATACTCCTTCCGTCTACTATTGATGAGCTACTGAATAGTTCCCAGTTTCGGATATCCCACAATCTTCTGCTAGGAACGGCGCAGGCAGTTACAGGAATTGGTTCGATTTTAAAATCCATTCAAATATTTTAAATGCTATCAAATTTTGACTAAATTAAAAATGATAGGAGGGGCGAAAGTAAGTGCAGCAATTAATCGGAGTGAATTGGTCAAAGTTGGGCAGAACCAAATGGCTTGTCTTGCCTACACTCTCGTTGACAACATTGCATGTCTAACATTGGAAAATGCCAACAAACTAGACGCAACGCTCCTCTCGACGTCTCTTAGACTTGCTAATGGCCCCCTCAGCAAAATTTGGCATTTTTCTGAAAGAAGTACAGGTATTTATGCCATGTGGGGTTACCGTAAAGGATTTCCATTAAAAGAAAAATTTAATGATGCGCTAGGAAGGATCAGTCAAGCGGGACTGCTAGGAAAATGGTACATTTTAATCTATAGCGTCAGGAATCTTAATCTGTATTTTGACACATGTTTTCTGAAATTAATTGTAAATAAACATTAATTCGAAGCCTCAACATTACCATTAACAGTTTCGATATTGTTTTCAGGTTCAAAACTGTCTTGTCGCTAACAAAATGGTTTCGCAATGACGATTTTAATATAAGCACCATATTTCCTGTAAATACTACAAAGGAATATGGAGATAAGTTGAAAAACTACATAAAAAGAAACAGATCACGTTCCCCCGACTCTGAACTTTTAGTAATGAAACACATTCGTCCAGTTTTCAAATTGTGTTCTATTGTATTGTGTTTTTCGATCTTGATTTTCATGACGGAGCTTATAATAAGTAAATGTACAGCTTCAAAAACGACACGAGTCGTTAAATTCCAAAAAAATATGGTAATTAAAGTTTTCGTGGTACATTGTTATGATACTACGAATTGATTAATTAAATGCTGCCATGTATAATAAGTATCTAATTTGATCTATTAAATAAATTGCCTTTAGATTTGGAGAAAATATTATTTGATTGAAATATAACTTCTGTATGAAACATTTGCACTTGCATTTATTATGATCATATAGGTTACCTTTAGATATAGTTATTTATATAAAAACTCTCAAACGAGAAAAATGCAATTTTCCGGGTTACAAATTGCATTTACTCTAAAGTATATTATTGATAGTTTTCAAGAACATTAAATCAATGAACACGTAAATCTTTTAAAATTCAATAGCAGTACTGGTGGCCTAGTTTAGGAGTGTAGGAGTCTCAGTCGTCTCACCTAATTCTCGATCTCATTTCAATCGCATCGCGTGAACAATTCCTTGATTGTTTGAGGAAACGTGGGAATTCTGAGTCAGAGACAATGGTTAAAACACAACGTGAGTAACTTGATAGCAGTGGATAACTGCGACCAGCCGCCACTACTAAACAATTTTCTCAGCTGTTTTGTAATTGTAAAATTGTGATGTACACATAGGCTATTATTATTTACGTATGATACTAATAATGAGTGAATTTGAGATACTCGGACTTTATTTAATCTCAAAAAAAATCAAAAATGTTAAAAACCATAATAAGAAGTGGTTTAGGAATTTTTTGAGCCCCTTTCCAGAAGTACGACTAAAAACCAGAAAGTCATGTGTGAATGTGTGATTAAATACTGACAAGGTTATGTATTTCGGTAATGGTGTATGATAATTAATAATAGTATGAATATGTTTTAAAGAGGCAGTAGTAGATTTACCCTATTACCGTTTTCACCTACTATTTTTCGGAAAAACTTCTGAAAACTTTCAATCCTACCCGTAACAGAAGCTCGGCTGAGTGAAGGAAACCGTGAACAAATCTTTGGTAAAGAAATAGTAGATATGACTACCTTAAATGAATTGAAATTCGAAGTCCATTATTAGCTCGCCTGAATAATGCAGCTTATTATTACTCATCAATTACCAACAGAAATCAAAAGTTGATTAATAATGACTACCAAAATGTGAAATGAACTTTTAATTAAAAGTACATTGATTATCAAAACCAACAGGATATCGAAATTGGTTAATACTGATTATTGATTAATAAAATCAAATCGATTAATAATGAGTACCAAAATGAAAAGAAAATTTAAATGGATTACTACTGGCTATCTAATCAAAAGAAATCGAAACTTTCATACAACGTTCATATAACGAGTACTTTCTGGTTTTAGTTGCTTTACTATAAAATCGAATTTCGTTAGAAGCGGTGTGGCATATTTTATAGTATCTTGGTAGCAATTTATAACTTTTTAATGCCTATTTTCTACTTTGACTACCAAAATGAAGAGAAAGTAAGTGCGTGGTATTTCAGCAAATTATGGACTGATTTAAATCAAAATTAATAGGGTTCGTCTTCGGTCCATGTGCATTGTTTTTGCCAAGTTTGGTAAATTTCCTTCATTGTTAGTTATCTTAAGTCATAGTCATCGTAATTTATCGTAAGACAGACGTACGAACAGAGTGTGCGGTTATTTCAGCTGATTTACTTTAAAACGTGCCAAAAACACAAATCAAGTAAACTTGCATCGAAAACACGAAATCGGACGTAACAGATGCCTTTTTGCCGTAATTACTGCAAAGTAACAATTATTAAAATTATTTTTATGGCGGCTGGTGGCCGCGATTTCTCACTACTATTATCATAACCAAAGCTCTATATCTTCACGGTAATATTTTCAATTTTAGAATCCTTCCCTTTCCCTCCTCCTTCTGACACTTGATTCAAGACTCTTGACGGGGCTCAAGAGCAAAGCTTTATTTTTAATGTGCTGAGCGCGTACAAAATTTGAAATACTATCAACTGTTTGAAACTCTGCCTTAGAATCAGCGAAATTAAAAGTTAAGTTTGTGGTTTTATATGTGAGTCATGAGTGATAAAATTTGTTTTATTGTTAATATTATTATTTTTATTTCTCAGTTATGATTCACATTCACAGCATTTGCATTAGAAATATTGAACTAATTAAATAATCAGCTGTAAATTTAGCATAAGTATAAGTCGTCAATCTTGAATAAGTGAATGGAAGTGAAGATATAAACTACAAAATGTATTTTGATTTTACTTAATTGACTTGATTTTTATTAAACTAATCTTTATTAATGTTTCGTATCTTGCAGTTTTGGAGCATTATAAATAAGCAATGAAAACCCGAAAGAAAATGTCTCAAAGTTGTAAATTATGTTCAATGCCCATGTGCCAGTCGAGGAATCAGACAAATAGACCATTAAAATTGTGTCAGAAGATTCTCAAAAATTGCAAAGAATATTTAGACGAAAATGACCTTGTGGAAATTTTTGCCAATTTGGATTGTAAACGTGAGCCGTTGCCATTTTGCTCTAGGTGTTTTGTGACCACTGAAAAGCTAAGTGAATTAAATGATAAACTGGAAGAAATTCGGGCTGAAATATTAGACTTAGTAGAATCCTTTAAATTGGAGTTTCTCAAGTCAAGAGAAATAGTATCTATTTACAATTCTACTAAAACCAAAAATAAAGGTAACTTTCATCCTCCATTTTTAAAGGAATCATTAATTAAAACCACTATTAATAAAATTAAAATGAATTAAAATATTTCATTTTCAAAATCTTTATTTTGGTACACAGGTAATAACAGTTTAGTCGAAAACACGAACGAGGTAGTAGAAATAAAGGAGGAAACAATTTCAGACGACAGCTGTCCCGATAGTCCCGATCCCGAGTCTTTAAAAGGAAACTACGGTCTTATAAATCCAATTCTCGTTAAAATTCAAAATTCTTCAATTGAAGGTATTCAGACCTTGGAATGTGCTCCAGATCTGACAGAACTTGACGGACGAGGTAAAAATATCTACACAACTCACTCAATTTAGTATATAATATAGTACTCAATTTGTTAATAAAATTAAATATTTATTCAAATAATTCAAAAATTCCAGATTCATAAAAATACGAATATTTTGTACTAGTACTAGTTCAAAGTTGTTGTTGTTGAATCAGACATTTGAATTGATCATTCACTTTACATTATTTATTTTAAATAAAATTGTAAATTTGGAAATGCTCACAAGTAGAATACACCCAAAATAAGTCGAGGAAAAGAAAATCAAGTGATGCCGACGACTCAAGTGATTTACTGTCGGACGACGAGAAGAGTAATGTGGAAGAACAGGAAGATTCAACAAAAAAATGGGATTCGTCTGATTCGGCAGAGGAAGAATCGTTGTTCGCAAAGCCGAAGAAGAGAAAGAAAAGATATAAGCGAAAAAAGAGGGAATGTGAGGAACTTTACCAAAAGCCAAATTTCATAATGAGACCGGAAATTGCGGAGAATTTTATATATAAAGGTCATGTGGTGGATTCGCAAATGCTTGTTCTCACTTGCAAATATTGTCGTCAAGACAAACGGGGAGGAAAAACAGGAGATCTTGGCAATTTCAGAAGACATTTAAAAGTAAACATTACTGGAGTATACATTTTATATATTTCAATTAATTTTTGTTGGAATTTAACTTGAATTTTGACTTTAGATTAAACATGCTGATAAAATAGACGTATCCGCGCCCGAATTCCAGCCGAAGGGCACCAGAAATAGAAAAAGTCACCAGAAAGACGACGAAGACGTACATTAAAGCTTTATTTACAATAATAATATAATTGAATCACAATATTCATCAGAGATAAGAAATATTTCTGACAATTATTCATTTATTTAATGTGGTAAATGTCGAAATTCAATTTGTTGTTCAAAAAGTTACAAAATTATGTTATGAAAGAAGTACTATTTTTTTGCTAAAAGTTACGATTTCAGAATCTATCAGGAAACCAATTCTAACCTGGACAAAGTTTGCAGCCCATTTTTGTATTCCATTTTATGTAATGCATAATGGTGTGAAAATCAATTTTTTTAAACTATTTATTTATATTGATTTAAGCAAATAGAGCAGACACTAGATATGTGGTTTAATATAATATAACGTCATAATAATGATATTATGTAGTGTAGGTCTACGAACTTAATTGGATTTGTTCGTTTGTGTATTCTTTAAAAAATTCGTTCTCTTTGAAAATAAAATAACGACGATTGTTTCAGAATTTCTGCTGCACTACATTAATGAATGTAGATTTAGAAATGGTATTGGATGACAAAATAATTGTTTTAGGCATATATTTTGGAATCATTTTTGTATTTCGTCAACAAGTCATTCTGGGAATTGATATTGAAACATAAATTGTAAATAAAAACTCTAGAGTTTGCATTTGTGTTTCATAATCAAAAATTTTTCATAATTTAATTATTATTTAAAAAACTTTTGAATGTTCTGAAAAATTTATCTCAAGCTGATATGTTAAGGTATTTTAGGCAATATAACTTCTGAAGCAAAATATCGAATCTATTTAATTTCAATTTAAATGTTATGTTATTTTTATTATTTAATTCATAAAATAATAATTAAAACAACAAAACTAATAATTGCCCAACCTCAAAAATACAAATAATTAAAAACAAAAATACTAATAACCTCAAAAACAATCAGCACTGATACTGATACTGAACTCTGTGGGTTACTCCTTGTCTCACTACACCCTGACATTCCTTGCTGGTTTTGCGGGAAATATGCTGATCGCATCTTCTGCAATAACATTAACTTTCACCAGAGAGCGAGTTAAATACAAAATAGTTTATAATTTCATTATAATTCAAAATTGTTTTTATTATTTAAGCCCACTGTAATATCAGCAGTTTTAAGAACCTTGCTCACCTACCAGCTATTATAATAGGTAAGTAGTTTATATAAATACGATAATAATATTGTGTTTGGTAACGATAAAATGTGCCGAAACCAAGTTAATTAAACAAAACCAGCATAATATGCAGTTTACTCGTTAGTTGCTAATCTATTATGCATGTAATAACAACAATATTTTAGTAACAATTTTAAATGTAATTTTGATTTTGTTAAATATTTCCAGTGCAAACAGTTCAGTGCAGAAACAATGGAAACTAGAACCCGAAAAAGTCAAAATATGTCTTTAAGTTGCATTTTATGTTCCATGACGTATACGGATAACCCAAGGAATCAAGCAAATCGACCATTACAGTTGTGTGAAAAAATTCTCAAAAGTTGTAAAGAATACATGGACGAAGATGATCTTGGAGACTCTTTTATGAAATTAAATTGCAAACGGAAGCCACTGCCGTTTTGCTCCAGGTGTTTTGTGACCACTGAAAAGCTGAGTGAATTAAATGATAGACTGGAAGAAATTCGTGCGGAAATAATGGATTTAGTAACTTCCTTCAAATTAGAGTTTATCAAGTCACGCGAAGTAATGTCCATCTATAATTCCAGAAGTACTACAAATAAAAGTAATACTTAAATCTAATAAAAAAATACAAATAATATAATCTCTATACTTTGTTGTGACTAATCATGAAATTGCTGTTTTATTGTAATAGATGATAATAGACGTACTGCTGAAAAATCTCCAGTTCCAGTCAGAATAAAGGAGGAAGTAATTGTAGAAGAGAGTCCAGACTCAGACCGAGAACCTTTAGAAAATGACACCAATGTTGAAAATAATGAAGATATTCCGGTAACAGGGAATTGGCCAAATCTATTACCACTGGATGTTCAAGGTTCAAAATGATTAATTGGAATATTATTACACAATAAACAAAACGAAATAATATCCAATTAAAACGTGTCATTTTTATTTTACAATTGCAGAAAGTACCGTTAGGGCATCTACAAAGAGAGTATTTAGTGATGTTGACGACACTGACTCAGAGTTGAACAGCGACAATGATGATGGAGTACCCGGGAGAAAATGGGACTCGTCGGACTCTTCAGATGAGAAATCGACATCTGTGACCAAGAGAACGAAAAAGAAAGTCATTAAAAGAGAAAGCACGGCAAATAGGAGTTCAAACAGCAATGAACTTTATATTAAAACGAATTTTGAATTGAAACCAGATATAGCAGAACATTTTATATACAAAGGTCACGTAGTCGGAGCTGACTTCCTTGTTGTAACATGTAAGATTTGTAAACAGGACAAACGAGGAGCTAAAAATGACCTTTGCAATTTTAGAAGACATTTTAAGGTGAATTATTTTTCATATTATTCGTTTATAATAATAATTTCTTTGTAAAAATATAGTTTTTCATTTTACAGATTAAACATAGTGGTAGTAAGGTGGAACGAGGGAATACACCTATTAAACAAAAGCCAAAAGTCAGTGAAAGTGGAAGCGCTTTGGTGAAACGACCGTTTAAAATTTTAGAAAAAATTTCCGATCATTTTGTGTACAGAGGCCACATTGGTGATACCAAAAATTTCATTATGACTTGCAAATATTGTGAACAAGATAAAAAAGGTCAAGACGTACACAACTTCAAAAGACACCTAATGGTAATTCATATTTTATTTATAATTTATTAAACGATTAGTGCTATTTTAGAATCATTGTCATTTTTGAGTACACATTATACATACACAAGTTTAACCTAAGACTGTATTTAATGGCTGTACATTATTTTTTATTTTTAGCTAGCTAGTTTTTTGACTCTTAATCAGTATATGATGTACTGTTGTGCAATTCGAACTCTTACTATGGCCAAAATTTCAATTAAATAGTTAAAACCGATTCTGTTTTCGAATTTTGATGTTAAGAATTTATTTTAGAAACGTCAAAAATTACCAATAAAATATTAATACGTATTTCTGCCGTATACGGAAGCCATTATCTTCCCAACCTTTGAATCATTTAAGATTAAGGCAGAATTTTTTTTCACAATTTAGAACAGAGGTTATCTTTAGATGTATTGGTATTGCTACTTATACTATTTATCTTTAAAACATTTCTTATTCCACTAAGTTTTACAGAATAGCATACCACGTAATAGTAATTTATTTGACTTTTCAACATAAATCTCGAAATCTGATGGGGGCAATGTTACTGTTATTTAGTTTAGCATAGTTAAAATAGTACATTAATTAATACCTTCTATTAAATATATATCCATATTCGTGTGTAAATCTTATAAAATATGCAAACCTAATTTACAATAACATTTTGGTTTACAATGTAGAAAATGCACAGGGAAAAGTACACCGAACTGATACAAGACCCTGTCACAACAGTTGAATAGGATTCCGGGACAAGATGAAGAAATGTATAGTTTCTGCTTACATATTTACCCTTTATGACAGTACATTCTGTACAGTGTACAAATATACCATTGGTAAAAAGTGGTAAAATTGCAGGAGGCTCATGTGCAAAAATACCAATGTGATGGTAAAAAATCCTGAAAAGTGGCTTTAGTATGCTGATTCTGTATCCTTTGTTAAACATAAATGTTAAATTAAATATATAATATATATTTATATTTAGTACCTACTATAACATTTTTCACTACCTTCTAGAAAGAATTAATAATAAACTACACTGAACTTTTACTTCATCATTTAAAAATGTACAGCTTGAAATTTTGTTTGATAAATTACAGCGAATAGAATTTGATATGAAATTATAGTTTTGGTTTTTTCATAGATATCAGATTCAGTTAGTTATTTCATCACAGTCACAATACAAAGCTACTTATTTATTATTATATATTGGATAGTGAAAAAAAATATTACCAACTGGGCTGTGATGGATTTTCGATTTCGTTGTAACGATTTATTCTCTTCATATTTGTTTGTTCACTGAATATTAAGCATGAAATTTTATTATTAATAATTAAAATGTATTTGAAATTAGGCTGTTTAAATTTTCCAACAGGCTTTGTTTGGAATTAGTAGTACATAGGGTAATTGGGCCTCATAGCCTCATATTTGAGTAATGATTTAGTGCAATTTCTTCCTATCATTAAATTTGTGTGTACGTGAATATAATTGTAGTTAATTGTCAGAAACTGCATGAGTGATACTGACGGTGACAGCCACTCATTTTACATTTCACGGATTCATTTATCTTAAAGTTAAGAAAATTGCCATGAACTTGAAACTTTGTATATTAATTCGGCATATTGATTTAGGATTTAATTATAGTTTCCTAATATTTAAGACCAGGTTGAAAGACAGACAGCTTTGAGTTAACAACTTCCACCTTTTATGCCTTTCTAAACATTTCCGGGTAAATTGCATAAAAGGGAAAGTCCAAATCGAAATATATTTCATCTGGTTTTGTCTTTGCAAGTGATTACGCCATTCTATTCTTGCACATTTTTTTCTCCTAATCGAATTTATCAGAATATATCCATTCATAAGAATTATGAACTCGTTTAATAAAAATAGCTAACCTACTACTTATCATAAATTAGAGGACTGGCTGAAATAATAAAACTATACATTCAGCTCAGCTCACAAAAATGTGATTCATTAATAATTATATTTTTTTTGTATTTATCGATATACTTTCTATAAAGATGAGTAGTTGTTTTACTTTGCTGAAAAACAAGGCAGTAGAATTTAATTCAAAATCCAAACGAAATCATTTTTATTGGTTTGGAAAATATATCAATTTGGCCTATAAAATAAAATGCGTCCCATTCTACTGGGACAATGAAAGGGAGGAATTCGTTTTCGCTAATTCCAAAAAAAGATTTCAAAAGCTGTTAGTGATCTTGACATGGGCATTTGTCATTCTAAGCGCCCTACAGCTAATTTCTAATTTTCTGAAAAGTGAATTCAAAGCAGCGAATATGGCCCCACTCACTCAAATGTTTGTAGTATTGAATTTTCAAATCATTTTTGGACTCTCGGTTTTAAGCATTTCCAACAAAGGACAACTTGTGCAACTGCTACTGAACTGCTTATTTTCAGGGGAAATTAGCTACCCAAAAGTTAAGTCTTAGAATTAAAATTCAATAAATAAATAATCTATCATTATATTATATCTGTACTTTAATTTATTAAATCATTATTTTTTTATTTTTTTTTTTGACTTTGTATTGCAGTTCAAAGTGGTTATATGAAACATGGAAAAATTGAGGAAACGGATCATCAAAAAGTTGAGGCTTGGATAATGAAGTTTATTATACCAGTTATGATGTTGCCCATTGCTTTGGGCACAATATTCGTTGTCTCTCTCCAGCAAAATAATTATTTTTTGCCCATAATCTTGGCTTCGGTTGTGTACTGTCTGAGATTAATTCATGCTGTAATCTTATTTGATGCGTCATTTGTAGCCTATTTACTTTTGGTGTACACACTCATCACATTTGTTCGCATTTTTTACTGGCTGCACCAAATCAGGTTTGTCTGACACTTTTTGAATGTAGATAATTGTGAATCATTTATATAAATTGATTTTCTGATAACAATTGCAGGACTACTGAAGGCAATTTGGAATCCAAGATTAAAGTCTACAATAGAATGAGCCTTCTTTTCATTTCATTCCAACACAGCTTTTTATCAGCTGGATATCCTATCGCCCTGACCGTTTTGTCATTCGCCGTCATTTTTTCTACATCAGCC
This sequence comes from Tomocerus qinae, assembly GCA_020055645.1. NCBI lineage: Eukaryota > Metazoa > Arthropoda > Collembola > Entomobryomorpha > Tomoceridae > Tomocerus > Tomocerus qinae. The sequence goes on from CM034546.1 coordinate 127,972,341, forward strand.
ACAATTAAACTGTACCACGCCATGGATTTTGCAGTGTATGCTATTTTCCCTACCTTTGGTGTAATAAATTTTGTGATACTAGTATTGGTACTGTCATTCTTTGGCAATCTGTGGAAAAGTTCTGTAATGTCATTGAGAATATTAAATTTAGATATAGCAAATTTAACTGAAAGAAACGAAAAGCTCTATTATAGCAAAGTAGTTAAAGGGCTCCAGCCAATAGGTATGCAACTTGGACCCCTGAGGAATATTAGACATGAAAAGGCCTTCGAATTTTATAACTGCTTAGTCAATTGGGTAGTATCTTGTCTGATTATGTTTGAGTAGCGAAATCAAGGTCTCTCTACGAACAATTTTGATGTTTGAACATTTTTAAGTAAGAAACATAGCTACAAGTTTTGTAATTATAAAATGCTTTTAGTATGTTACTTTCTATAATTATTTCATTAATATTTTATATTCATTATGTTATAATATTTTCCAATCAATATCAGTCAATAAATCAGACAATCAATATGATTTTTGTATTTGCCGACATACTAAGATGTACTTAAATATTATTCACACTTGTTTGACGTTAAGTGGTAAGTTAAGCTACTTATATAGAGGCGTGGTCCTAGTGAACCTGCAAGCTGTTGTGTTTCAATTTGAAAATACTATATACCAAATACTAAAACAAATATTTAGACGACAAACAAGTATGTATTGATTCTACGAGCAAAGCAAAATTCATAACACTTTCTCAAAAATTGTAATTTTTTTCCAAGAAAAAAACTACTGCATGCTGTAACAAAAGCCCCCCTGATTAAAGAGAGTTGTGTACACACTTTTTCTAGAAAAGGATAGTATAGAAGGAGTTGACTATATAAGAGAAATAGAAAGACAAAGATTCAATTTTTGACTATCAAAGTCAAACTAACCAACATTATAACTATCAAAATCAAAAGAAAATCAAAATAGAATAATATATTGACTATCAAAGTCATCAAAATTAGAAAAGCTTTTTCAAAATTGTTTTTTTTCCTCTCAGGATCTGGGATTGGGTTAGGATTTAGGAAGGTCTGCTGGAATCTACAAGCACTGCATAAAATAAGCACAGTTGGGTATGACAGCCAAAGTCGAATCGTATTCTAAGAATGCACCCGGCACCGATTAGTTGTAGTACAGGTGCAAGTAAATAAATACAAATACTACTTATTACTTTTATTTTCTAACCTTGGAGCCTTGGAGTGATGACATTTGTATTTAAATTGGATGTATACACAAATGCACCTGCTTCGATTTATCATAAAAATAGATATATTTTAGTACTAATCGTAAGTGTTATGATAAATTTATTAATTTGTCATGCCTCAGCAGGATTTCATGTATCAGCGAGCCATATTTAAGTGAATAATAAAACTTTAGTGTTATTACACTCTTTTGGTTTGTAATTAAAACTGTTATGGACCATTCCGTAATAAAGAAATGAGTATTTTGAACTCTTTAGTACTGGGCTTGATTTGTGGATTAGTCCAAGGAATTCCAGGAGTAAATCCTTCAAAAGTAAAAGTTAGTAGATTAAAGTTTTGCGGTTTTGAAAACTTTGATTTCTTATTAATATTTTTCGAAGGGAATACAGAAGGAATCAACGAGTGGATTTACCTGTCGCTAATTAGCAAAACATTACATAATCCTTGGATTCTAAGATTTTTAGGTCAAACGGAGAAATTAAGAAATTTACCTAAATTGTCTAAACGAGGTGTTGTAAATTTTATTTGGAAACCCGAGAACCGATATAATTTCCATGAAACTATATCAGAACAGCATTGGGGAACAATTAAAAACAATGCATTAGTAATTGCGTTAATGGATGGAAATTTTCGAATGGCGAGTGACAACGGATTCAGTTGGACTGAGATTCGATACATGACCACGAAATATTTGATGATCCCCGTAGATTCGATTCGGGGGAATGCGTCCCGAATATATTTACCGCATTTTTGGAGAACAAAAGGCTGGAGTGAAGTCTCTCTGGATAAAATAATGGATGATGGAATCCTGACACGGGATTATTTAGAATCTATTTGGCAACGAGAATACAGGAATCTATATCAGAGAAATGTTCGTCTTTGTTTTGAAACTTGGTACATGGTGGATATTACGGTATGTTTAAGACCAACTCAACATCACTACAAAGAATGTTACGGAAATCATCGGGTTTTGGCAAATTTGGCAGATCAATACAATTTCACGGTGGATTTTTCAATGAGTACGGTTTACGATAGATGCACGGCAACAGCTGATATCTTTATCATTACCGATGGATATTTGACTCAAAGGAACGACAATCAATTCATGTACATTGACAAAGGTCAGAAACTGATGTACTGCAGAAAGACAGATTTATTTTCATCGTCTATAACTTGGACGGAGTGGATTCAGCCATTTGACTTTGAAACTTGGGGATGCACCGTTTTGACATTTTTTATTAGCGGAATTGTTTTTGCTTTTCAAAAATCAATTATTGAAGGACAGGTTACCATCCGAAGGATCTTGGACGCTTTATTTGGTGTTTTCTCACAACTTGTCCGCCAACACGTGCCAAGTCGAAGAAAAAACTGGAACGTGCTTCTTACATTTATGACGATCGTTCTGACAACGATTTATGAAACTATTATCACAAGCTACGTCATTGCGCCCCATGACAAAACAGTATTTGAAGATCTTGGAGAATTATTACAGGCTGGGTACAAAATTCTAATTGACGATCAATACGAAGTGAAATACGATGACAGAGATATTTATTATAGAGCGTTTGCCCAGTATCATCTGATAGACAGATTGAACGATAGCTTCACTACTTTCCCAGTTGAAACTCAATTTAATGACAGAGTGAAACTCCCGACAAATTTGTCCGTTAAAACGGCATTCCCTGTTGAAGACCATTTTCTCGGCTGGGCCAAAGCAGAAATGGAAGTCGCTGATAACATTTCATCAATTCGTTGTCATCATGTAGTTCAGAGTTTTGCGAAAATTCCAAAAGGATGGCTATTTCATGGGGCATTTGTTCAGAATATGCTGGAACTAATGTCAATCTTTTTCCAGGAAGGACTCATGATCTTCTGGTATGATATCAGCTACTGGCATCACAACTTCAATGGCAGTGTCCACAAAGAAATTGTGGAATGGAGAGAGAAACAACCTGTCCCACTTAATCTCGATTTAAAATTCGACTCAATATTTTACATTTGGGCCATTTTGTTAGCTTTTTGCGTTCTGTGCTTCGTTTTTGAAAACATTTTTACCAAAAAGAAACGCAAGAAATTGCACTTATTCCTTAGTTGTAGAATTGTTTATTTGTGACGGTATTTTAACATATTAATGGCCTTTCTCAATCTTTTCTTAATAAAAGTACCCATCTTTAACTCTTATTTTTGTATACATTATTTCATAGAAATTTTCCCCTTTTTTCCTCCTAATAACCAGTTCCTGTAGTCAGTACTCATTTTTCCATTTCATATTCATAAGCATATTGTCTACTTTTGTAGATGTAAGGGCTAACTTATTCACAATTCATTTGTCATTCCAAGCAAATCTCAAGTGCATATTCAATTGTTCGGATGTTAATGATTTATTTGTAAAGGAGGAAGAATAGGACACAATGTATGGCATGTGTACCGTTAAATGGTTAAGTATAATGTAGTGCATGATTATGCAAATATAATATCCAAAAATGTGGTGCTCCTGTTTATACACAGATGCTACATGATGATATTACCTATTTTTTCGATTTCAGAGCATGAAATTGTTTTAGCTGAGTTTAGTTACTAGCTGGAACTTCTAAGGTGCCTAAAACAATTTTTTGCTACATTTTTGGTTTCATGAGATACGATTAATTTTTATGTCCAATTCGATTTAACAATTTATCTTTTGTTTAACACTTTCAATCAACTTAAATTCACAATTTCAGCAAAATAAATTCTAAAGGTCTATTAAATAAAACCCTTACTTATTCTATGTTATTGTTTAAGATGATTTCCTTACTGCAAAATTTGTTGATTGCTACACTCCTTTACAAAAGCAATGCTTCTCCAGTACAAAATTTACAATTAACTGACGGATTTTGGCATCCAAGCAGTACGTTTTGAATTATTATTTTACAGTTTATTTAAATTATATCAAAATTTTTTTTAAAATCTCAATTAATCAAAACCTTACATATTTTTTATTTACTAGGTGTGGATGCTGTGATAAGGTATATAAAATATTTTGCGATAGATTAGGTAAATTGTAATGTGATGTAGCTATTTAAATATGTTTTACTGATTTTACATAGAGGGGAACACGAATATGAAGAGGCAATCGGCCCATACAATTACAAAGTTATCTACGGTGGTGGTCAAAAGGTGAATTTTAAAATCATTTGATGAAAAGAATTAATGGAGAAGGTATTTAAAGGCGTTTTTTTATTTTCCACAAAATTAGCTATCTTGGATAAAAGCTTTCCAAAAATGCAAATCAATTGGATACAATTTAGTTGATGTGGAGAACCACGACGAACTTGCTATCATTAGAGATTTCATTATCAGATCAAGTAATAAAAGAATAGTAAATTTACAATTTTAATATATTGAAAAAAATACAAAAATTAATCTCATTATTTATCGCAAAGAGTCTCTGCTAAAGTCATTGCCAGAAGGAGCGGCTGGAAACTCGAGAGATGGGCCTGGATTCTGGACAGCTGGGTCTGACATGTACAGGGAAGGCTACTATGTATGGATGTCTTCAGGATACAATGTTGATAGTGACTTATGGAATGAAATATTACGGGAACCAAGTAACAACGGTGGAAAAGAACACTGCATCCAATTGAACTACCGTGGCAGTGCGTTTATAATGAATGATGTTCCTTGCACTGACAAGTTGAATTACATTTGCAAGCGGGCTGCTGACCCTGTACCAGTAGCTGCTGAGAGCTCATCTAATTCACAAAAATCATTGCTCGGTTCTGAAATGGGATTACTAACTCACAAAATTGCATAAATCGAAGACAATAAAAATATTATCAATTTCTGTTTCAAAACCTAAAATGCTAACAGATGAAAATTGACGAAATTCTTTATTGCATTTTAAAAGGTATCGACATTTAAGCACGCATCCAGTAGGGGGCAAGGGGGCAACACCCCCTTAGAAAAAAAGATTTTTCCCAAAATAGGTCAAAAAATGCAAAAATGTTTTTTGACATTATTTTTGGTTGCGCCCCGATTAACTAAATTTCTGTGTACGCGCCTATCATCATTCAATTAATTTTTTCATCCAATTTATATGCTAGAACAATCCATGTAATAGAGATAGAAATTTTTTCGGTAACTGCGCGGAAATATTCCCTGGGCATTAAATTTATACTGGCAATCATAATAGCTACATTTATTCTATCCTGATATGCTACGTCATAAGTGGAGTCAACGACAAGTTAATTAGCTATATATGGTTTCCTGGATGCATACATTTATACCTCTTCCGGGTTCAATCATGACAAAATGAATGAATGGTGATGCTCCCATATTTAACTAAGGATATTAAAATTTGTTACTAAACAATGTACACTTCCAACCCAACTCAGGATCGAATAGAAACGTAAAAAATTATTTCTGGGAGTTTTTAAGAAAAATTATCGCAAAATACTTTCAAAGCTATCAATGAAAGGATGATTTCAATATATTATTATAAGAAATAAAATGTATACATCGAAAGGGCTCATTCTAAAAGAGTTAAATACAATACAATAACATGAAGCTTTTCATAAAATACATTACATACTAAAGTAAACTTATTTTACAGACAATCTTTTTTATAATTTACAATCTTGTGTACTATAAACATACCGAATTTTATTTTGCAGTCATTTACACGTGGTTTAAAAAAATTAGCATAGTTTAAGCTATACATGCTTGCTATACAATGTTTTAGGCATAAAGTCATGACTTGTATTCTAGTATATTTATGATACTAATTTTCTCGATTAACACAAGAATAATATTACAATCTCCGATATATTCTAGTATATAGTAAAGACTTTTGCAGGACTGATTTTCTCAGTTTGCTTTTCCACATCTGATTTAGTATGGTTATCAACGGGTTGTATTGTTTCCTCCATTTCCGCCTCCATGCTCATTGCTATTGTTCTAAGGATTTTGAAGCAATAGAAGAGGCCAATAAGGGAGCAAATCGTAGAAAAGGCTACTATCATCAATATGACTTGAATTTGCCTAATTTCAGTTTCTTGATTCTTGAATTTCTCTCCCAGATGCTTGAGAATTGCTTCATAATCCACGGGTCTGTTTGATTCTTTCCAAAACTCAATTTCATCGGCCCATCTCCATTCAAATAAACTCCATATGGTGAATGTTGCTTTCTTAGAGTTTTCGCCGTTGGCAGATGGAATAGCTAATGACAGCGACAGTATCCATAATAATTTGAAAATGCCCATCCTACAATAACAAAGAAATCTAGAAATGAAAACAAAATTCGTCTAAATATTTATAATTAATAATGCCGAGTAAAATAAATTAACAAAAGTATTAAATGCTTACATTTTGAATTCAAACAAAAACGTTATGCTGAATGTTCCAATACTTTTCTCTTTTCCAGAAGTTGCAATTTAATGTTTAATGTTCAATGCTTTGCCTCTCGGTTAACTATGGATGGTGAATTTGGTGAACCAGGAAATATTGAGGTCATCGGACATGAGTTGGCAAAATTCCAACAACAAAGAGATTTCCTCAAATTTAATGGATGACTTTGGAATATTTGAACAGATCGAAAAATTTGATTTTTGTACCTTTTAATATTAAATGATTGTTCTTTTATGATCGATGCCCCTCTGGTTGAACTATTTTTAGCATGTCATGTTGAACAATTGCCAATTGAAAAACGATAAAAGAAAACACAATCCACAGCGACAAATGTCAAAGCGTAATTGATGTGTCTTTTCACTGACACGCCTTACAGAATTTGGTTTGGTGGGTCAAGCATAAAAAATGACTTTCTGATCGTTGATCGTATAAGTAATTTTAAAGAGGTGGAATTCCTCAGACGTTCTTGAAAGATTTTCTTAACTTTTCAAAGAACATATCATTTCAGTATCCCGAATTACAAGCTGTATAATATAATATAGGGGTATACCCTTACATACAACTGCATATGTTATCATAATTTCTATGTAATGTAAGAATATGTAAAATAGCTGCCACTGCTAACAGTTTTATCTGAAATACGATTCCTTATTGCAAAGGGAGTAACTCAAATTAGCAAACAGCTTTTGGTGTAATACTCTAAAAATATTATTACCTATGTTTAAAATGTCATTATTTGTAAATTTTCTCAATTAAAGGGTATTCCGAATTAATAGTTATCTTTATTAACATGAAAGAATGTACAGGTATACGAATGAAACGGTTTTTTATGTCGTCCCAATTCAAAGAATAGCTGCTGTGAAAGCCTAGAAAAATGAAGACATTTAATTAAATGTTTACCCTTCACTTTGAGTACAAATAGTAATTAAAGGTATATGGTAACTTACTTCCATTCCACTTTGGGTTGTTCCTGCATTGATAAGTTCCAGGGGTCCAGCGTAATAAATACCGAATTGACTGAGGGCGTTTCTATTGTTGAGTTGGATACTTTCTCCTTGTTTAGCAATGTATTGAGTGTATGGCCTGGTGATCAGATTTCTGTTCAGTTCTGCAAGATGACGCATGAAAATGCCCTTGAACGAGATCTGATTGCAGTCGCAGCCCTCGGAACGGCAAGGCTCTGTTAGAATGCCGTTGGGACTCAACCTAGTGCTGTTCACGACAGCGTCCGCGATTGACTTTGCATCTGCCAAATAATTGGCCTGTCCAGTAGCCTTGTACAATTCAACAAGTCCTCCGAGAATGACTCCTTGATTATACTAAAAATACAAAATATTTGTTAATCAACTAACATAAGAATATCTGTATTGATCCAGGGAACAGAAAAGGACATTTTTTACCATTTTTATAAAAAAAATGGAGTTTTTTAAGTAGTTCTTTTTTGCCTTTCTACCTTTTATGATGCAGCATTTTGCCCCCATTTACTTCCATTGTACACGTAAATAAGGTAAAAAAGCAAAAAAGTAGTACTTTTTTGTAAAAAAGGAGTACCTTTTTGTAAAAAAGGAGTACCTTTTTGTAAAAAAGGAGTACCTTTTTGTAAAAAAGGAGTACCTTTTTGTAAAAAAGGAGTACCTTTTTGTAAAAAAGGAGTACCTTTTTGTAAAAGAGTACCTTTTTGTAAAAAGGAGTACCTTTTTGTAAAAAAGGAGTACCTTTTTGTAAAAAAGGAGTACCTTTTTGTAAAAAAGGAGTACCTTTTTGTAAAAAAGGAGTACCTTTTTGTAAAAAAGGAGTACCTTTTTGTAAAAAAGGAGTACCTTTTTGTAAAAAAGGAGTACCTTTTTGTAAAAAAGGAGTACCTTTTTGTAAAAAAGGAGTACCTGTTTACTTTTTTGTAAAAAATGAGTACGTGTTTGCTTTTTTGTAAAAATGGAGTAACTTTTTGTTCCTTGTATTGATTAAAAGTTTAATTCTACACCGTCCAAGTAGTATCGTTATTGTTCTCGCATCTGTCTGTGAGTCCATCATTGATGAGATAGTCTTTGTTGATCATCCCACTATTCTTGAACCAAGTCCAGAGTTCAATTGCTTGTCGCAAGAATTTTGCATCTCCTGGAATTCGGTTGTGTAAAGCAGCTGCTATTTGGATGTACAATTCATTCGTGATCGCGTTCTTGTAGGTCTAAACCAATTCAAATAAGAAAAGCAATCTTGAGATGCATACTACAATCTAATAATAAAACATATTAAGCATAAATAAAAATATTACTTTGTAAATATTCCACCAGAGTCCACCCCCGCAAACATTGTCAACGTATTGGTAAATGTAATCAGCGTCAAGGATAGCCATATCCAGGTATTTCTGTTCACCAGTCAAATCATAAGCATCAATCCATGCTAAGGCCCACCATTCTGTATCATCCAATGCATCGCTTGTGAAATTTCCATCCCATCCATCAAGATTCCTCTCGTATGTTGCATTCACCACGTAAAAATGATCTCGGGAACCTAAACCAATTAAAAACTTGCTCATTTCTCTTCCGTATAACAAAAAAAATTACTTTCGTTCATTTTCTAATTTTTTTAAATAAAATTGGTAGATAAAATGATTTTATGATAATCTGACCAGACTTAAAAGCAAAACATCTTTACCTGAGAGTCTCATGTACTGAATGAGGGCGGTGAGTGCGTTTGCAGAATTCCACCAGCCGATTGTGTGCCACAATTGTCCATCATAGTACTGCATGAGTGCCGTGGCAGCAGCATCCAAGTTTGTTTCAGCCAGAACAGTAGATCGTGCCCATTCCGTGCAGACTACATCTCCGACACCTCCAGGTTTCCCACAAGCCCTCAAGGCTCCTAATCCATTTGTCTCCGGATCGTCTACGTTGTACATCAGAGTCGTGGCATTTGTAGCACTTATAGAAATTAAAACGTGTCCCAATTTGGAACCGTTTGCCCAGGAAAGACCAGCATCGAATGAACGATCCAGCCAGACTTCATCCCCAGCCATGCCATTCGAAATCGTTGCAAATGCCATGTTATCAGCATCTGAGAAATGCAGTCTGATCTGCCTGTCGAGGATTATGGAAGAGACTGGGGATCTTGTACCATTGCTTGCAAGGGACGAGTTTCTTCCATCGCAGTGAATATTACAGATTTCTGTAGCTCTGACAATGGGGGAATGCGAATTCCTCGCAAATCCACAACGAAGATCTTTTGAACTCCGAGGAATTCCTTTAGCAATAGTTAGTGCAGCTAAGACACAAAAAACTGAAAACCCTAAAAGCCCCTTCATTTTTCAATAATTGCAATCTCGTCAGTTGCAACAGACTGAATTAAATTTACATTGAGAATGAGACCTTTTGATCATTTATTATTATCTTATCGTCATTAATTAATTCGTTCAAGTATATATACGTTACACTTGATAAGGATGAATTCAAGGATCAGGGAATCAACTTGAATAATTTGTAATTCTACTTCAGTGCATGCATGTTTTTCATTCTATTCTGTAGCTATAACATTACATAATAGGCCGGTTGATGTTTTTAGGTTTTATTTTTTACCACTTATTCACTCTCTATCATGACTTTGTCATTTCTGGTATATGTTTTAATATGATTCAAAATAATATATGGTATTCATTACAATGCTTTTAAACTGAGACAAAATGCACTACAATCAAAATACAGTTATGAAGGAAATGTTAAAAACAATGTCAGCCTTTCTTAGAGCACCAGCCCGACTTCGACAGAACAATATTTTGATGATATTGTTCGTAGACTTGACAATTTCCATTATCAGCATACGACAGTCATGTAAGTATTTTTGCAAGAGAGATGATGGATATGTATTGAGTATTGACACTAGATCGACATGATCGATCAGCCTCTTAAAAACAACTTTTATGTTGAACTAGTAGCTCCCAGCTGCGTGACTCAATTTCAGAAGGTAGGCCTCCAGCATAGCCATATGTATTGGTTAATTTCGAAATACAGCTAACCCGTGGTATGGGCTTATTGTACTATGCATACTCGTTTCAGCATATTGCAACAAAAAGCAGCAAAGTCCAGGGTGTAGGACACAGAGATGCAATATGCATACATGCGACATAAGTACAATCAGCTTTATGTATTGTGAAAAGAGATGTACGGATAATATAATAACACTAGATATTATGTACTAGTATTTACTTCATGTGCATATCTGTGTAGAACCTATTCAATGTTGGAAGAAGTTCAGCACAGCTAGATATACACTGCCGGAATCTCGGGATCGGTTGGGATTTTGACAATATTATAACTACAAGCATTTGCTCTCTACCTTTACCTGGTTATATAGCAAATATAGCATATAAATATTTACTTACCATATTAAAGTGACCTAATGTTTTTAGCAGTTAAAATTAGCAAATATTATCGTAGTAGTCAGATTTGTGGAAAGGTGGTGGAAGGGCGGTTCTGGGGGCATCTCTATCTAGATGCTCCCAGAGCCGCCCGTCCAAATTAGTGACTAAGTTGCACGTCCAGTCAACTTGGTCACTAATTTGAAAAGACGGGCGGTTCTAGAGGACACCTATATCCGGATAGATATAATGTCTTCTAGGATCGCCCGCCAGGCCGACTTGGTCACCAAGTTGGACAGGTGGGCGACTCTATATAGAATCCCCCAGAGCTGCCCATCCGGCCAACGTGGTCACTAATTGGGACGGGCGGTTATAGATCTAGATAGATATGTCCCCTAAGGTCGCCCTCCCAGTCTTATATCCTTAACTTTTCCTGCACCTGCGCCTCACGGGCGGTGCCAATCTCGGGACATTTCCATCTAGATGTTTTTAGCCCCACCCGGGCGGCTCTATGAGTTCCCGACTTGGTCACCAATTTTGACGTACGGCCCTGGGGGACATCTAGATAGAGATGGACTTGCCAATGACTGGGACTGGACCATGATATTGGTATTGCCGTCGCTATTGGTTAAGATTTTATTACCATTTTCTACTTCAAAATTATTCTTGAAGGCCCTTTTCTACATCAAAATGAAATTGTTCATCGTGTTTCTTCTCACAGTACTTCCAACTCTTTGTTTTGGTAAGAGAAACAGTTGAAATATAGTTTCTAAAATGAGTCTTTAATCACTTATATTATAGGACTCAATCAAATGTTACGTCTGTGAAGATGAGAATGATAAGACATGCTGGAAAGGACTGCAAGAATTAAGGATCAAGTCCAAAATATTCCTTATATCTGGCAAAACTTGCTCCAATAGTAGTGTCGTTTTAAAAATACCTATAGTACTCCAAAGAATTGGGAATCAACTATAAGATTCAATAGTAAATAAAGGATGTACAACACTTCAAGGTACTTTGCGATAAGGGTTTTTGTATCGGCGGTGGTACTCGTTCTGTCAGTGGTAATGGTAGTACTGGGTGTGGAAAAACCAATTCAATAGCTCTCGTGTCATGGGCCATCATTGAATTGGTTTTCTGTCACTGTCCTATATGATGCCAATGATGCCTTGGATCAAACCTAATAAATTAAGCAATATCTAAATGCTATTTCAAAGGATTTCGCTTTCAATCCAAGTTTTCTCTAAATGATTTTTTGCAAACAAATTGTTTCACTTGCGATGTTATTAGTCAGGCTACCGAAACAGGAGAAACATAACGGGCGACTAAAGTATTAGACAAACTAAAATCTAAAGTTCGCATCTCAATTCGACACGAATTGATGCATCTCATAAGGGGCTGAATTTAGGCAGCGGAATCTCGTTTCATCCGTTTTCTCCAAGATGCCACATAACCTATTATCCTAACATATTGCCACCCGTCACTATTGTTGCCCCTTTTCTGACCTAACTTAATTAAATATTAACTTTTTTGTTGAAACAGGCAACATTATTTGTTTATTTGAAAATTCACCAATTTGTTTTTATTAGGTTAGGTCAGAAAAGAGGCAACGGATGTTAAGGTAAGTTTGGAGGAAGCGGATAATAGGTTATGTGGCATCTTGGAGGAAACAGAATTGGAGAAAAGGGGAAAATGGAGGAGGAGACGAGATCCCGCTGCCTAAATTCAGCCTCTCTCGGTATTTCATCGATTCATTAAAGCTGACATGTTTAGTTCAGATACAAATTCTACATCGATATCTGAACTAAATATGAAATTATTGACTACCATTATATAATCCATTATGATTGCCAGACATGGGGGACATCTTTATCTAGATGCCCCTATAGCCATAGTCGCCCGGGCGTCCAAATTAGTGACCAAGTTGCCCGCCTAGCCGACTTGGTCACTAATTTGGACAGACGGGCGGCTCTAGAGTCCCCCAAAGAGCTGCCCGTACGCTCAACTTGGTCACTAATTTGGAAGGCCGGGTGGAGGGGACACCTAGATCTAGATAGATATGTCTCCTAGGGCTGTCCTCCCAATCAGATATCCTTGTCTTTTCCTACAGCCTCACGGGTGGTTCGGCTCTGGGGAGATTTCAATCTAGATGCTCATTAGCCCCAACAAGGGTGCTCTACGAGTTCCCCAGAACCGCACGACTTGGTCACCTATTTGGACGTGCGACCCTGGGGGACATCTAGACAGAAATGGACTTGCCACTGACTACGACTTGACCATTATATTATAGTATTGCTGTTGCTGTTTTCTACTCCAAAATTATTCTTGAAGGCTCTTTTCTACATCAAAATGAATTTTTCATCGTGATTATGCTCACAGTATTTGTTTTGTTATTTTGGTATAAGAAAAATGTTGAAATTTGGTTTTATAACAAGTCTCCAATCACCTATGTCTATATAATAGGACTCAAATGTTACGTTTGTGAAGATGAGAAAGATAAGACATGCTGGATAGCCGTTGAAAAGGACTACAGCAAGGATGAAATCCAAAATATTCCGGATGGCAATAGTAATGTGTTTTTAAAGTTCCTGTTTTTTCAAAGAATTGGGAATCAGGAGATTCAATAGTAAATAAAGGATGTACAACACTTCAAGTCAGGAGCACCGTGCACCGTGGGGCTGCGAAGATGTTGAGAACGACTTAAAATGAAAAAAACCTACCATTGCAACAAGAATTTTTGTACCGGCGGTGAAACTTGTCCTGTTGATGGTATTCGTCCTACTAGTGGTCCTGGGATTTGTACTGGTCCGCGTACTGGGTGTGGAAAAACCAATTCAATAGCTTTCGTGTCATGTATCTTGGATCAAGAGTCAAGCCTAACAAATGAAGCCATATCTAAATGCTATTTCAAAGGATTGCCATTTTCCATTACATATGATATAGGTATTCTATGATATATTGCCAATGTTTTCTTTAAAAGATAAAATAAATTAATCTCTTCTTAAGGTCGCAATTCGACACGTATTTGTGCATTTCATAATGGGCTGAATTTAGGCAGCGGTATCTAGTTTCATCCATTTCCTCCAAGATGCCACATAACCTATTATCCTAACATATTTCCACCCGTCACTATTTTTGTCCTCTTTCTGACCTAACTTAATAAAAAATTAACTTTTCTGTTGAAACCCAACAGTCAACATGTTTATTTGAAAATTAACTACCAACAATTTGTTTTTATTAGGTTAGGTCAGAAACGAGGCAACGGATACTAAGGTACATTTGAAGGAAACGGATAAAAGGTTATGTGGCACCTTGGAGGAAACGGGATTGGAGGAGAGGGTAAAATGGAGAGGAAACGAGATACCGCTGCCTAAATTCAGCCTCATTCGCGTTATTTCATCGATCTAGAATATTCTAGAGTTGCCCGTCCGGCCTACTTGGTCATGGTCACTTATTTGGACGGACAGGGGCATCTAGATAGAGATATCTCCTAAAGCTACCCTTCCGGGCGGTGCGGCTTTGAAGGAATTGTCGAGGCTCTAGAGTCCCCCAGAGCAGCCAGACTTTGTCTTGGTCACAATTTGGATGGGTAGGCATCCCTGGAGTCTGGAGGACACCTACATAGGAATGTCCCCAAGGCCGCCCTCCTGGGCGGTACGGCTTTGGGAGAGTTCCCGCTAGAGTCCCCCAGAGCCGTCCGACTTGGTCAATAATTTGAACGAGCGACCCTGGTGAACAACAAGATAGAGCCGCCCGCCCTTCTGGACCAAGGAATAAGAACAGTTTTGACTTCTATAGGACTTCCAATCCCACCCAAAGAAGTGTCTCATCATTATCATAGCTCCTTGTTGTCTATAAACTGCACTTCACACCTATTTTTTTGCACGAATATTATGAACTATTTATGGCACTGCATGCCGTCGATGTGTTGATAAAGGTTATATACATGTTTACTACCGCAAAATTATTCTTGAAAGCCCTTTTCTACATCAAAATGAAGGTGTTCATCGTGCTATTTTTCACATTTCTTTCAGCTCTTTGTTTTGGTAAGAATAAGAGTTGACATTTAGTCTAATATAATAAATCTGCTATAAAATAAATCAAGAAAATTAGTTTGTAATGATTTAATAATAAAATAGGACTCAAATGTAACGTCTGTGAAGATGAGAATGATAAGGTATGCTGGATAGCAGTTGAAAAGGACTGCAAGGATGAAGTCCAAAATATTCCGGAGGGCAAAACTTATGTATGCACCAACACTAGTGGCGTTTTGAAAGTACCTGTTATTCCAAAGAATTGGGAATCAGGAGATTCAGTAGTAATTAAAGGATGTACAACACGTTCTAGCCAGGAAGCACTTGGCTGCAAAGACGTCGATGACGACACAATAAAAGGAACAACCTGTCTTTGCGAAACGGATTTTTGTACCGGCAGTGGTACTCGTCCTGTTGATGGTATCCCTCCTACTAGGGGTCCTGAGGTTGGTACTGGTCCGCGTACTGGGTGCGGAAAAACCAATTCAATAGCTTTCGTGTCATGGGTCATCACTGGTTTTCTGTCCGTTTTCTATCTGATGCCTTGGATCAAGTACCAAACCTAACAAACGAAGCCATATCTAAATGCTATTTCAAAGGATTGCCATTTTTCCATTATATATATTTCCTAATATATTGTCAATGTCAATGTCTTCTTTAAAAGATTTAAAAAGAGGCTGAGATAAAATAAATGAATCTCTTCTTAAGTTTGCAATTCGCAGGAATTTCTGCATTTCATAAGGGGCTGAATTTAGCCTGCGGGATCTCGTTTCCCGCGTGTCCTCCTGATGCCACATAACCTATTATTCTAACGTATTGTCTTCCGTCACTAGCTTTGCTTCTTTTTTGACCTAACCTAATAAAAGTTCAACTTTTTTGTTGAAGCCTAAAGCTAACTTTCTTCATCACTTCACGCGGAACAATTAAGAACCATTCCGTTAATTATTTTGCCTAAAATTCCAAATCCCCTTACCTGGGGCAACGGCAATGTTTTATTTATGAATGTTCCTTTGTCAGTGAAGTGAAAAGAAAGTGACACTCACAACCTAGCTTAAGACCTGTTTTATACTTCTCACTTTTACTTCACTTTCACGTTTTCTGACGTAACTACAATTAATTTGTAACTAGCAAAAATTTGTTTCCAATTAGGTTTCTAACGTAAAGACGTAATTGTGACGTCACTAAACGTGAAAGTGAAAGTGAGAAGTATAAAACAGGCATAACAAAGTGAAAGGTTTACTTTCTATTTGGTTAGGTCAGAAAAGAGGGTGTTATGGTATTTTATTAAGTTTGGAGGAAACGTGTAATAGGTTACGTGGCACCTTGTAGGAAACAGGATTGCAAGAAAGGGGGAAGCGGAGGAGGAAACGAGATCTCGCTACCTAAATTCAGCCCCATTCTGTATTTCATCGATTCATCCCAATCTGATATCCTTAAGTTTTCTTACAACCGGTCTAAGGACATTTCTATTTAAATGTTTCTTATCCCCACCCGGGCGGCTCTACGAGTTCCCCACGGCTGCCCCACTTGGTCACCAATGTTGACGGGCGGACCTGGGGGACATCTAGATAGAGATGAACTTCCTTTGGGGACTTGCCACTGACTGGGACTGGACCATGATATTGGTATTTCCGTCGCTGTTGGTAAAGATTTTAATACTGTTTTCTGCTTCAAAATTATTCTTGAAGGCCCTTTTCTATATCAAAATGAAGTTGTTCATCGTGCTTTTTATCACAGTACTTCCAACTCTTTGTTTTGGTAAGAGAAAAAGTTGAAAATTTTCTATAATGAATCTTTCTTTAATCAATAATCACCTATATTATAGGACGTAACGTTTGTGAAGATGAGAATGATAAGACATGATTGAAAGGACTGCAACAATTAAGGATGCCCAAAATATTGGATTTTTTTACCGGCGGTGCTACTCGTCCAGTCAGTGGAACTGATGCTGGGACTGCATGGTACTGGGTGTGGAAAAACCAATTTCATAGCTCTCTGCTATTCTGGCTGGGGGCAACTTCCCTAGAACCGCCCGCCCGCCAAAATTAATGACCAAATCGAGCGGCTCTGGAGGATTCTAGAACCGGCTTACTTTGTCTCTAATTTGGACAGGCGAGGGCGGTTCTATAGGGCCGCCCACCTATCTGACTTGGTCACCAATTTGAACAGACTGGTGGCTCTAGAATCCCCCTGAGCAGCACATCCGACCAAATTGGTCACAAATTAGGACGGGCGGGCGGTTATGGATCTAGATAAAGACGTCTCCTAGGGCCGCCCGTCTAGCCGACGTCGCCGACTTGGTCACCAATTTGGACAGGTGGGCGACAGTCTGGAGTCATCATGAACTGCCCATCCGACCAAATTGGTCACAAATTTGGACAAGCGGGAGGTTCTGGATCTGGATAGGTATGTCCCATATGGCAGCCCTCCAAATCTGATATCCTCAACTTTTCCTACAATAGATAGAGATGGACTTGCCACTGACTGGGACTTGGCCATGATATAGTATTGCCGTCGCTGTTGGTAAAGATTTTATTACTGTTTTCTACTCCTAAATTATTCTTGAAGGTCCTTTTCTACATCAAAATGAAGTTGTTCATCGTGATTTTGCTCACAGTATTTGTTTTCTTCTTTTATTTCTTTCGGTAAGAAAAAAAGTTGAAATTTAGTCTCTATAAGAAAAGTCTTAAATCACCTATTATGTATATTTAATAGGAATCAAATGTTACGTTTGTGAAGATAAAAATGATAAGACATGCAGTAGCAGTTGAAAAGGACTGCAAGGATGAAGTCCAAAATATTCTGGAGGGCAAAACTTGCTCAAATAGTAGTGTGTTTTGAAAGAATATTCCAAAGAATTGGGATTCAGGAGATTCAGTAGTAACTAAAGGATGTACAACACTTCAAGTCAGGAGGAACTTGTCTGCAAAGAGGTCGACGACGAAGTATTAAATGGAACTACCTTCCTTTGAGACAAAGATTCTTGTATCGGTGATGGTATAATCGCCCTGTTAATGGTACTGACTGAGACTTCGACTGGTACTGGGTGTCGAAAAACCAATTCAATATCTCTCGTGTCATGGGTCATCACTGATTTTCTACTTGCCTATCTGATACCAATGATGTCTTGAATCAAGTATCAAACCTAACAAATTAAGCAATATCTAAATGCTATTTCAAAGGATATTGTTGATAATTTATGTCAATGTTTTCTTTAAAATATTTTTTCAAACAAATTGTGTTACTTAGGGCTATATTATGAACCTCGTCTCAGATTCTGAGGGCTCCTCAAGATTCGTTTTAAAATCGCTGATTGGTCCTCACCATGGTAATCGAGGACTTGAGGAGCCCTCAGAATCTGAGACGAGGTTCATAATATAGCCCTTAATTTGCCGTAGTTATTATAGTCATGTTTTACTATAAAATATTTGCACTGGGGGATGAAAATTTTAAAATAAGTGTAATAGGCTACTGGAACAGGAGAAGAACTGAGGAATTACATAAAATAAGATCTGAAGTTCGCAATTCAATACTCTCATCTCATAATGGACTGAATTTAGGCAGTGGTATCTAGTTTCCTCCATTTTCCCCATTTCTTCCAATCCTGTTTCCTCCAAGACGGCACATAACTTATTAACATAACATAATGCCTCCCGTCACTATTTTAGCCTCTTTTCTGACCTAACTTAATAAAAAAATGAATTGTTTTTTGTTGAAGCCTAACAAACAACATGTTTATTTTTATTAGGTTAGGTCAGAAATGAGGCAACGGAGGTTAATGTATTTTATTAAGTTTAGAGGACACGGATAATAAGTTATGTGGCACTTTGGAGGAAACAGGATTGGAAGAAAGATGAAAACGGAGGAAATATGGGAGGAGGAAACAAGATTCCGCTGTCTAAATCCAACCTCATTCATATTTCATCGATTGATCAGAGATGACATATTTAGTTCAGATACAATTCTACATCGGTATCTGAACCTACTTTTTCTTTTTGATGACTATTTATTGACCATGATGTAACAATTATGATTGCCAGACCTAGGAACGTAAGATAAAAACTTATTATGAATTTTTTTATAATTTATTATAATAATGAAATTACAAGAATCTTGACTCTTGAGGTTGACTTAACTACTATTCTGCTATGACGTGTTGTGAGTTATGTGTGTGACTTCAGTTGTTCTCAGTTCTAGCTCTACCTACACAAATGAGCTCAATTTGAGCACTGTATATTGGCTTACTTTCATAGCTTACTTACTTCTGTTCAACAGTATAAAATCAATAGCATTTAAGGACGTGTGTGGACTTTCAGCAAATATTATTTAAAGAAATCGGCTGAACGCACAGACGGTTTTCAGTTTCAAAATCTACCAATATTTTTACATGGAATGAAGGTCGATTTTCGAAAATTATCGAAATCATCTACAATTCAATTTGAAAATGATCGAATTTTTTCACATTCACAAACAGAAATTTAAAAAAGGCGCCTCATGCTCGCCATTATTTTCTTTTCTCTTTTTGAAATTTTTGTTATATTTTTACACTCCCAAAATACCAAAAAAAATCATATTTTTCTAATTTTAAATACGAAATTTATGATAACGATGCATGGTAGCAACTGAAATACGTTATGCAATACCAGGAAATACCGGTAGACAAATTACCCATTGGCAACCAAAGTCCCCACACGTCCTTAAAATATTTAAGATCATGACAATCGCAATCATATCAATTGTTTCAATTTCCCTGAAACTGTGAACGATAAGTGAGGATTGGTATTCAGTAGCTGAAGTATTATTATTGTAATGATAATATATTAATACATAAACAATGATTATCTTTATAGGTAAGAAATGTAATATCAACATCTTAGTGATAGTGACAACTGACAAGTGATAGACTTAGATTCCGTGCAGTGCAAGCAACCAAGAAATCGCTTACAACTTAATTCCTAAAATGAGATTAATACTATGGCCTATGATTAAGGACATTACGGTGAGTAAAGTTGACTGAGAAATCTTGAAGAACGGTCCGACCTGAATCCGTAAATGACTGTAGCCCTTGATCCATTTCCTCATGTACTGGTCTCCGTTAATTTGCCATTGCCTTGAGAATTCTTGAGACAAACGAAGAATTTGTCCAGAAGAGGTAATTAGTGTAACCTCAAAGAAGAGGAAAAACAAATTGGCCCAAGGGAATACAATGTAATATGGCATCTCGAAAACTCCGAATAATTTAACGATGGCGAATCCCGTGATTATGTGGATGACCAGAACAACCCCTAAAGCCGCAGGCACAATCAAAAATGTGATCTCGTTGAAGTAAATGTTTGCCACGCGGAGGGCTGAGATAGTTTTTCTCATCAAGGGTCTAATGTTGTTTAAGAGTACTTCCTTCGAGGGGAAGTACGTAGTGCTGTCAGTTGCCAAGAGATTGGGAATGTACGTAGACAAGAGAAATGCCCAATCACAAGTAATTTTGATGTAGGTGGAAACCAGAATCAAAGCGATGAGCAAGGAATACACCCCGAAGATAGCCAGCCAGGATACAAATATGAAAAGTCCAAACTTGACCCACTTGTTTTCTGCAACTTGCAACGGAACGATCGATTTTAGAAGGATGTACGCTGACGACTCAGGATGATACACACTAAATGCACTCAGAATCAACGAAAGCAATGGAAATACATAAGCCCATAAGCAGAAGAGTGCTCCAGGAACATCAAATGTGCTTTCGTTTCTCCACTCTGGAAAAATGGCTGAAAATGGAAAATGAATATAAATTATTTTGACCTGGAAATATTATTTTCATGTTTGATTATTAAAATTTGAGTATAATTTCTCCTACCTTCAAATTGCGAGTCCATACGGACAAATTTGTTCATAAGATTGATGGCACATTTCAGTTTGTATACAGTGACATAGGAGAGACAAATAGCGAAGCTATAAACGAGGTAGGCAGCAATGAATAGTACCACTATGCGGGGATTGAATGTCGGATCTGGCTGAAATATATTTTTCAATAAAACCACAGAGTGACAGGTGAAAACGATAATATAGACAATCGTGACTAGAATGGAGTTGACTAGTTTCAATTTTGAGGAACCGTACTTAAATGTAATTGTCTTAGAATCGAATTCAAAAGGGAAAAGATGGAGAGTGTTTATTACGCTGCAACAAAGTTCAATTGCTTTTATTGTTAACACGCTGAGCATTTTGGACGAGTTCTTGACTTGGCGAATTGCAACTTAAAGATTGAAGTACGGAGTAAGTTTTGCTGAAAACTCAATTTATTTAAGACCAGGAAAATATTCCTTTAATTATAATGTGTTATTACATTGCAAAAGTTTACCAAGAGAAAAAAATAATACTCGAGTTGTTTATTTCACCTGGAACCAAAGGAAATGTAAATACAAAAGAATATACGTGTAGGAATATAATATAATAGGCTGCAAATGTTTCTTAAATTAACATTAAATTATTTAAAGCTATTACTCTATTCATGACTTTCTTAGAAATGTCAACAACTTTCTTGTTCGTCACTTTTTTGCTGGCTGGTGAACCTATTATTCTTTCATACTAACGAATTTATAATCTTATGTCACCAGCAAATATACTAATTACTACACTACTAATATTATTGAATATTTTGAAAATTACGATTGGTAATTGGTAGTAGTAAAGTAGCAAGTGTCCAGCATTCTAAGTAATTTTAAAGTAATAAATAACATCAAATTATAGTAACTTGACAATTTTCAGGAATTCCGATTCTTATCCAAACGACTTCACTTTTTAATTCACCAAACACGTTCACTCTAAACACGGATTACCCCGATTTGTGATTGAACAAACGCCAACACTAATATACTAACTACTATATATATATAGCTACTATAGCTCTACCACTATTATATTCGAATCAAGTAGTACTAAATAGAAACACTATATTATTATAGTGAGTCTTTTGAGAAAGAATGAATGAGATCAATTTATTTAAGTAAATATAACCTTAAAGATATAATTTTCGCTATTTATATCAACTAATGTGTATAATGTTAATATTCGTGATCGCGATGGTATATGATAGCAGTAACTTAAAGTAAATAGGCATGGCATGGGCTGCTGGCTTCCGAGAAACATGCTGAATAAAACCTTAATGTTGATGATTGATTCATTGAACTTAAAAATAAATATGGATTGGTTGTCATTGGGTATAGCATTGAGTTTGAAAAATGTAAAGAAATGAATTAAAGACCGGGTTCCTAGTTACGGATAGATTTTCCGACTATCATATTCCTATTTAAATTACAAATACACTTTTTTTAGGAGAATCCCTAAGGATCTGGGACCATTGGTCCTACACCCATACATTAAATGTAAAAAAGATTCGTCGAAACCTATTCTATGCAGGACATATTGAAAAATTCACATTTTTGTCTTTGTTAAACCTTATATCTTGAAGTAGAAGACAAAAATGGGTATTTTTCAAAATGTCCTGCATAGAATAGGTTTCGACGAATCGTTTTTACATTTAATGTATGGGTGTAGGACCAATGGTCTCAGATCCTTAGGGATTCTCCTAAAAAAGTACGAATTTCGCATAAAATCGCGATTCACATTTATCCTCTACTAGTAGCTCCCAGCATATGCGACTCGATTTTAAAAGGTATTATTTAGTAATAAAATCCTTGGATCCACGAGGTAAAATTCAAATTTGCCCTACCAGACATACATAGTTATATAGGTAGGAAAATTTTTCTCAGTCTGCGATTATATATTGGATGAAAATTTTTGCTAGTTACCTAGCAACACTTGTGGCTAAGACAAAGAAAATATCCTGACCTTAACCGAGATTTTATATGACATTTTAATACACTATTTGAAATGAATTGGGCTAAATCTACAAATATTGAGAACAAAAATGCGTATACTTAATTTATTAACAGAACAAAAAACATTGTATCTTTTTTCTGCTGTGTATCACATTCCACAATGTGATCCACTATTGCACGACAAATATCTAATAATCTAATAATATCATATCTACTACATTGTTATTATATTTAATACTATATTATATATCAACGTCTATTGTTATATCTATCCATATATTTTCATTATATATGTAAGCTCTTATATAAAAATAAGATGTAAATGTCAGTATCCCTCAAAATTAATTTGTATGCTATATATTTTAACTTTTGTTCTATCACTCGTTCTAAAAATCCTAATTTGGCTATATTAATTCATATATTATTCTACTTTGTATTGCATCTAGAAAATATCAATAAAAAAATTCTTGTAATAATTCTACATTTGGTTTAGTTAGTAATTCAAGAAGTCCAAAAATGGAAAAAAATGTACATATTACAATAAAAAACATTTCGTAACAATAAATTATTTGACTAACGAAAACGAAATATGGAAAAGTTATGTACTTTCGTTACAGAATTTCTGAACAAAAATAATAACGGAAGCATATAAATTGATCACAATTAATAATTTGACTAAATATAAAATAACAACTATATTTTCTTTCCAAACAACAGAAATTCGGCATCAGTCTTGGAAGTCTACTTCAGAACGAGGTTGTAAAATCCTAATAATCTGAAATGAGAAATGACTCCGTTAAAACATTTTGTATGGATAATTTGGCTTATTCTGAGAATTGAAAATCTGTACAAATTCTTACCTCTTGGATTTTGAATTTCATCAGTCAAAATTTTGTCAGTCTCAACATCGAGGAATTGTAATAATAGCTTAGTTTTGGTAGGCAAAGCAATGGAGTTCAATGCAGTGCGGAGATCGTCAGTAATGTGTCCAAGGGCCATAGTGGACATTTCAGCTAAAGTAATGAGTGGTGGAGATTGAAGTTCCACTTGAAAATTGAGTAATCCAGTGATAGTGGGATGAAATTTGGGACCGACAGCAAAACGACAAATTTGGGCATTAGGTAACTCATGACATAAATTGTTGCGAGCTCCGGTTAACGCGACATGAGTAAGCAATTCTTTATCTTCTAAATGGAATACATATTGTTGAAAGTGACAAGTTGCCCATTTGTTATAAGGACATCTCTGTAGGAGCATTCGAATGAAGAATTTTCTTTGGGAAACGATTTTAGTGTTGATTTTGCCACGTTCATTGCCTTGGCTGTGAAAACACATGTGGATACAAAAACGACTGGAAAATAAAAATGTCAATAAAGATTCGCTGCCAAGAGGATACTCGACAAAGTCACAATTTGTGTGGTCCATTAAATATTTAAATAGTTTTATATTCCCAACGGGCTCTCCTTTCCCTCCGATAGCCATTCTTATCAAGGATGCAAGAATCGGAGGGGATGTTGAATCACCATGGTTGATATCATACTCTCTAGAAATATAATTCTTGGTCAAAGTCATCAGAGCATCAGAATCAAAATTTTGTTTTTCTGACAATTTATAAAATATGTAATCCAAAGCCGGAGCGTTGTTATCCATACGATCGAATTTGACCAGATGTCCCTCGGGGAGAAATTCAAATAGAAAATTTGCCATAGACAGATCATTATAATTGTTGAGGTAGAAACTATTGTGGATATCTCTCATGGCTAATATTCCTCCGTGACTCATTAATAGTTTGATCATTACTCTGTCTCTATTCATAATTGCGATAGTTAGGGGCGTTACTGTGTAGACTTGTTCGACTGCTGTGCTAGGCCAACTGATTTCTTCAATGCTGTCAATATTATCACAGGAGTTCTTTTTCAGACACGGAAGTTTCCTCCATAAATTCACAACATTCTTTTTCGGACCAGATTTCTCAACCAAAAGCTCCACAAATGCAGTAGAGCCCGAATTGACAGCAATGTGAATGGCCGAGGAGCCTTGACTAGTTTTGCGTCGAAAATCAGCTCCATGACTTAGAAATAATTCGACAAAAGAAACCACAGATAAATTGTTCGGACGATTCTTTGATTTAACAGACAAGGCCCAATATAATGGCGTCTGGTAACATTTATTAACTTGATCCACTGATTCTCGACCTCCTAATGTTATCATAACTTGAAAAAAGTTTTTCACCGACTCTGGCCCTGAAAATTTCAGTGAACGAGCTGCATAATGAAATAACCCATTTCCATTCGAGTCAACAGAATTCATTTCGAATCCTCTTGAGTGAAGAGTCTGCAAGACAAGAGCTTCTATGCTCTTATCTGTAAACGTAAGTTTGTAGTTCATTAGTTCTTCTTCAAAAAATAAATATTTTAAATTCGAGACATCAACAGTCCAACGAACCAATCTTAAATCACTCCACAACTCATTCAAAACCAAATGAGTTATCCGAAAGCTACCGGTTTTAAATGCCATTTCCACTTCTTCCGTTCCCAATGTCCGAGGTGTGACTAAATATGGGAATAAAAGAACCAAAAGTCCAGACTTTTTGTGCGCGAGGAGTATCTGAACTGCAGTTCTTGAATAAGCGTCGCATAAATGAAGAAAACGACGATTTGGGCGTCTTACTGGAGAATTTTTATTTGGCGGCAATGGAAGTTTGCTACCCCAAGTCATTCCATTGTTTTTGATAAAAGAAAATTTTTCCAGATTCATATTTGAGTGTTCGTTTTCTCCAAACATTCCCAGTAGGTAGTCGATTGTTAAAGATTGTGCACATTGGTAGTAATCCGAAAGAAGAGTAACATCAGCACCCCAATCTACTAATTCTTGACAAAAACTTGCGCTAAAAAATCGAATCGCCAGATGAAGAATTGTGTGACCTTTGAAACTGATTCCCTTTATTTGTTGATAGCGAGGCCATTTTGTATTTAGATCAAACTCCATTTCAATACATGTTCTAATGACCGTTCTGAGAAATCCTGGTGGACAATCTGTCATATCACTTTCCGCTAAATACTGCAGGATATGGAATGCAGCTGGCAAACTGCTAAAGAAACTAAAACTATCAGCTGTTTTTCCACTGACGTTTAAATTCTGGTCCAGCTTGATGATTTGACTAATTCTGTCTATATCTTGTTTTCTCAAGACATAATAAAGAGCGCAATCATTATCTGGAGACGTATTGTGCAGTCGACTATCTGCTCCGTACAGCAAGAGGTAATTGAATAAGTCATCGTAATTGTGCAGGAGAGCTTCATACATCATTGACCTCCCACTCCCATTCACACTATCAACATCTGCTCCGTTTTTTATAAGAGCTTTTGCAAAATTGATATTTTTTGATTCCGATGCCACTTGAAGAGGGTATTCATTTTCTTGCCTTGCATTTACACTGCAGCCGAGATGTTTGCAAATCGAGACAATATAATCACATTCTTCAAACGAATGGACTCGGGATACACATTTTGCTAAATAAATCAGTGTCGGTGATCCACAGATGGTTCGATAACGATAACAATTTACTTCTACACCCAGTTGGGCAGATTTCCAAGATGCAATATCCAGGATTCTCAATATTCCTTTAGCTGGATAACTTGAATGCCAATTCATAATGCTTCGTATATCGAAGTAGTTGGGACATAGGAACACAAGTTTTTCAAGTGCGACCCAATTTTCAGCCAAAATCGCACACTTGACATACGACTCTGGCACTGTTTCTCCACCTCCTTGTTCCAGCAAAAGGTTCAGAACGTCCATCGAACAATTCTTCTCTATACAATAGTTAATTGGCGATAAACTTGAATAATCTTCATAGCCATCTGGCACATTCCAATACTCTGCTCTGAAATTTATTCCCCATCTCGCAAATGCTTTCAAACTTTCCATCTTCTCATTCTTGATTGCATAAAATATCAGACGAGTTTTACTCGAATCCGTTCCATCTGGATATATTGGTCGTTCAATCAAACTTTTGTACAATTTCTTATAAAGATCTTCAAAATTGTTGTTGTCAACCAACTCCATGCATTCTATAGCTTCTTCGTCATTCAGATCACCTGTAATAACGTAACATATAATACATTTTACTTTTATATATAAGAATTTGGAGATTACTCATTAAATAAACAAATGTTAAGCGTATAAAAATAATAAAATCATGATTTTCCTTCTTTAGTTTTCTAACACTTATTTTTTGTAAGGCTGGCCAGAATTTGAGAGCTAATTCAAGTAGCACTCAACTGCTGGTGAAAAAATCTTTTTTTATTTCGACAATAAAAAGTGAATGAAAATTATGAACTTTAACCATCAGTGCTTAATCTTTTGTTTACTATCGAATAACATATTTTCTGAGTTAATAGTTAAGCATTACTTCATAAATCTCATTACCTGTAAACGGCAATCGAAATAACCTATTGTTTTACAATTAATTTTGTAATGTACTGTACTAAATCTGTTCTTATTAAATAAGCTGATTCCGAATTTGATGTCAGCGTCAGCTGAAATAAATAACTCCAAAAATAATTTAGTTAGCATTATGCGAAATGATCACATAAGCGTCAGGTCAACAAGAACGAGAACTCTTTTTTTTGCACTTTGAAACGACTTCCCCTTAGAATAGATGGTTCCATCCATTAATTGACGTAATTTGGTGGCAATTCAAGGTGTTAAAAAATTATAAAAACTGTAGTATTGTTTTATTCCACAATAGATGACTTGGTCTATGCTTGGACCGTTTCATTTAAAACGACAGCATAAAAATAACTGGCGAATGAGTTGTGTTGAAACTCCTGTCCGTGCACGTGCATGGACCAAGTCATATTTTATCATTTTTTAGTTATCTATTCTAATTCTAGGGTTCAGAGAAGATCATTAATGTGCTCTATTGCTATAGGTATGGTGTATACCAATGCATTTTACATGAATTTCAATTCCAATGGAGTATATTTTTAAAATTCTCAATCAGCTTATTCACTATAATGTCAGACTTACATTTCAGCCTTTTCCTGGGATGCATTTTTTCCGTTAGTTTTATTTTATATAGTTGATTCGTCAATAGGTAAAATTATATGATATCCTCCTCGGGGGTAAAATTCGCTGATCAACTGCAACTTCCAAATTCCAGGCCTGGCAGGAGATACCTGAAAATCATATTTTTAAAATTATTACTACTTTTAATTGAGAATATATTAAGACTTAATGACTGATGACAATAACACACGTGACACCTTAGTTTTCAAGGCCAAAACCGTCAGCTCTTCGGTCAACGACGAGTAATATGACTGCTAAAATTGAAATACTGCCAATTATCAACCCAATCAATCAATGATCAAGCGCATTAACTCATTTGGCTTTGTGCCAAACTTGGCAAACTGTTAATTATTGTATATTTAACATTATCCTAGCAAAATTAAAGTTTTCAGATAAAATTCAACCTCTATAAATTCGTAAATTTACAAATTAATACTAAATAGTCGATTGTCGATACTCTGATAAAATTAAATTCTGTTAGCAGTTGATTTGTTCTATAGTTAGTTAGTGACTATTTTATTTAACCTTTTACCTATGCGTAATTTGAATTAGTGTATTTCTGGCGCCCAAGCCTAAAGGGTGCAGCCAAATTTCTACCTACCCCGTCTTGTTACAGTCTCAAGTCAGACTGGCTGACATGGCATTTTCATTTATTGCGAATCCACACGAAGAGGAATTATTGCACAGTACAATTTGCTTTGCATTGCACCACACATTACATCAAGAACTGCAAATTTACATGAAGAAAATAGAATTTGTGTGAAGTTATGATGTGTACTACGTGCTACGTGCACCAGTAAGTAGTAATGGGAAATTATGTGCTGCGGCATGCAAAACGATACTACTGTGTAAGTGTATATTGGTGACTGTACATAATACATGATGACGTGAAGAATTCCAAGCCATTCCGATTTAATCAAAAAGTCTAACGAGCGCTTTGTACATCACTTTGCTTGGTCAGTATCAAACTACATAGGAAATTACATTGCTTTAAATAAAATAAATTATCAAGGCATATTGCTATCTGTCCTGTTGGCCATTGGAGTTCTTTCAAGTTACATTCACATAGAAAGTTTGAAGAGATTTGTGTAGAATTAACGAACTGAGATAACGTTGAACCAACGTTGAGCTAAGTTTAACTTTTGATGAAGACGTTGACCATTTTTTGCAACAGAAGCAGATGTTACTACTAGGTTATATAATTATCCTACTTTAGTTTGATTGAACCCTTATCAAAATAATAATAGTTTAAAATATATTATAGATAGGATGGATATAGAAGAAAACCTTTAATAAATTAAATCTCACTGGTTTTCAGGTCCAAGGACATTCAGCCAGACATCACAGACAACAGAGAATCATTGTCGATACTCATTCGTGAAGCGGGAGGAGGAAAACATCAACTACAAATTATTATGCAAATTGGATTAACGAATATCTTCATTCCTGTTCCAGCTACATTCGTTCACGTGTATTCATTGTCTGTCAAAATCGTCACCACACAGTCAAAATTGTTTGGAGTCAGGAGGTAATTGTTTTTAATTGACTCTGCTTTGAAGGCCATATACTTTTTTTGAAGGAAATAATTTGGAAGTCGTTTAATGTAAATTGATTTTAAATTGGGCCACTTATTTATGAGATGACTAAAATTTATAGTCAAGTCATAATACTGTGTTGCAAATTTTAATTCGTTTGCGGCCTTGCGGCGGTTAATGTCTTTTTGGCTTTAGACCCAGGAATAGGAAGGCGGAAAAATATCTTCCAGCCTGGGGTATATTAATACTTTATGAATGCAATCGGATTTAGGAAAAATTGTATCGCACATCCCTAAAGAACGAATATTTATGTAAAAAACTAGTAGAAAATGCTAGTTTTTAGAACCCATTCTCGGGGAGTCAGAATTTCCATGCTAGTCCTTTTTTGATTATTTCAAGGGCCCATGGATATTAACCAATGAGAACCTTTTAAAAATATTACATTTCTGAAAAATGAAATACGATAAATCCTTTAATAATATTTGTATAAACCTAAACGCTTTATTTGTTATGGATATAGGACTCTGTACTGGTAATATAAAACGAATAGCAGTGACGACAGTGAAAAATAAAACAAGAAATGGAATTAGAATTTCAACCTGGAGATATAATTCAAGACTACAGCGATGCGTTCGTTAAAATTCTCTTTGATTCACAAAAAGGTTATTAAAATTGTATTTTCGAATAGCACTTAATACAAAAACGTAAATTTATTTTGGCTTAATACTCATTATAATTACAACATAAACAAACATTAATTTTTTTCAGGTCGACGATGTGATAATTGTTTTAAGGGAAGCGCAAATCTTTCTCGTTGTAGTCGATGTCATCTGATGTTCTACTGCAACAAAGACTGTCAAGCAAAAGACTGGAAAGAAGGCCACAGTTTTGAATGCAAATCCAACTATTTCAAGAAGCCAATCGAAAAGGTTAATCAGCCAAGCGATTTCAAACGCCAAATTTGTAGACTATTTGCTTTGCTCAAGTTGCATCCTAAACGAGGGGGAAAGAAATATTCCCTGTACGACGGAAAAGTCAGATGTTTTGATGACTTGATTTCTCATCAAGCGGAACTCAAAAAAGAATTCTTGTTTACCTTGTTTTGTGAAGAAATGGCTAAAGAGTTAGGAGCGGAAGGAAGTTTAGTCAACAACGCCGAAAACGTCGAATATTTACTCCGTCTGGCCGGGGTATGGAAAACAAATGCATTTCCTATTTTAAATGAATATGAAACTGCGACTATTGGATCTGCCATTTTCATCGAGCCGTCTGTTTTCGATCATTCGTGCAAACCAAATGCTTTTTTTAATCTACAAGGCTGTAGAATGCAAATTCGTGCAATTGCTCCAATTGCCAAAGGGGAAAAGCCTTTCGTCACATATTTAGTAGGCCATAAGACCAAACAAGAGCGAGCTACTCTTTTGATGCAGAGATACAATTTCGTTTGCAAATGTGAACGATGCGTTTTGGAGGAGACTAAACATCTCATCGATTATGCCAAACTCAAGAGTCTTATTTCTTTGGCTTCGAATCAATACAATTGGAAAGATTATTTGAAGACCCACGACGAAATATTAACTCTGATGCGGAAATTATATCACGAATATGACGAACGAATCACCAATCGTGTCTTTCTTACATTCCAAGAGGCAAGCCAACTCGGTGCTTCGAAAGAAGTCGTTCGCAAATTAGGCAAAATTGCAAAAGAACACTTGTTTAACACTTTTGGAGCTCAGAGCCCAGACTACAAAAAATGTGTTCAACTTACTTCCTTTCTCTGAAACAAATGATTGGAACTTAGAACGTTGATCTGCTATGTTGCATAACCTGACCCTTAGTTTGCTTATGACTAAATAATTATGTAGGAATATTTCTCATGTGGACACATACCCAAATTGATTTTCTTGTTGAGTTAATAAGTTAATATTTTAGCAATTAGAGTTTGACAGTAAGTTTGATGGCAATGGCAATGGCAATAGTAGTAGTAATAATCTTAATAATAACAGTAATACCTATTTATATAATTCTCTGGTTCGTCGTGTAGCTTTTTTCACATTGTAAATATTGCTCTAGAATTACAAATGTATGATATAGCATACGAATAGAATATCTGAATTGAATAATATTCTTTTCTGAAACTTTTTAAAATTTGATTATTTTCTTTACAATTTCTTAACAAAAGTCTACGATCATGTAGTGATTGTAAATTTTCGGCGATTTTGATTTGGAGCGGTGCCGTCAGCAAATGGGAAGCTATTCTTACGCTTACAATACAAACAAGTAATCAAGTAGATTTTGTGAATACATTCAATTTTATTTGTAATTACTCTAGAGTAAAATAGATAAATTCACCACGTGCTTTGAAACCTATACCGTGAAGCAAATCACTAAAAGTAATAATAATTTGTTAAAATACTTTAAGAACGTTATTATTGAAATACAATATAATTTAGATGGTAATACTTCCTAATTATTTTAATTTAACAAATAAATTTTACAAAATAAATCAGCACTATTATACAATAGTTTCAAGTGGTCCGTTGGTTATTACTGCATGTCACAGTCACATGTAAATATTCTATAAAAGCTTCAATTCTAAATCTCATAGAATACATAAATTCATACATTTAACAATTTACACAGTAACCAAAATTCTATACAGTAGTACAGTTTCGAATATTGCATGAGTTGTTCTCAATGCACAGATCACAAATCGTTTTGTAAGGGAGTTTCTCAAAAACAACAGATTTTTTGTCCCCATTATACTCGTAAGCAGTGATGGACAGAGTGCGGACATCAGCAATCGAGTTAGACCGGGAGAGAAGAACCGTGAAAGAAGATGTCTCAGATCCTAGAGAATCATAATAGACAATTAGTTTGACATATCCCTTCCTGGTTTCCACTTCGACCATTTTGACATTGTCGGCCTTCTTGACATCATCCACATTTTTGTCAAATATAGTGTAAGTTGGGGGCAGTTTAACTTCAACGACAGCCATGGAGGTCTTGGCGGTATATGTTGTCTTAGTAGACACAGTTAACTGGACAGATTCTCCGTTATCATCCAACTTTGTCACCTGAAATTATAAATTAATTTCATAGCTAAGCTAGGTTTTGAGTGTCACTTCCTTTTCAAATTCTCAGAAGAACATTCATAAATAGAGCATTTCCATTGCCCCAGGTGAGGGAATTTTAAAATTTTAGACAGAATAAGTGACTGAATGGTTCTTTTTCTGCGTGAATTGAAAGTGACACTCGAAACCTAGCTTTACACATAAGTAACGTACTTAGTTATTTAGATACATTATACTATCATTGACTATAAATAAATAACATTTTCAAATTTAAAATCTTTTTCGTATTTGGAATGATAAATAAAAATACCTTAGATGTAATAATAAATGGTTGGATATTGTTATTTCCATCAGTGGAATGATCATAGTCATCGCCTCCCACGTAATAAGTAGACGATACTTGAACCAGAGCAGTTCCATTTCCAGAGGCCAAGACTTTGATTTGCGTGCTGTTTACATCTGCCAGAATAACTTCCTGTAAGCCTTGATTGTCTTCATCAATGGAAAATGATTTTAGAAATCCGTCCGTTTCAACCGACACAGTCAGATTGTTCCCAGATGGAGAAAATGCTTTTTCAGCATATTTAGCCATAGACATTAAACCAACGACAGTGTCTTGTGTTGATTTGAATCCTCCGTTGCTATTTCTTTGTAACATGAGCCACTTAAAAACAGGAATTCCCTCAGTAAATTCATTTCTACTTAAATATGTCAATAAGGCATAAGATGCCATTTCAATCGACAACGGAGTGACCCTATTGATTGTTAAATCATCCGATTTTTGCCAATGTAGAAGTCCGGGACTTTGAATAGAGAGTTTATTCATCAATTCGTAAAATATATCTCTAGACTCGTGATTTGCATTTTGAAGAGCGTAGGCACTTAATATGACAGAAAATGGATCTTTTGTATTATTTGAACTGGAAATAAAATCTAGACTTTTTTGAATAGCCGAAGATACGCTTGAATTCTTGGATTTGTGGAATTTCAAAACCTGCTGTAAAGCCACAGAAACGTAAGCTGTAATTGGAACTCCTTTAGAACCCGATCCTCCTTGCATTGATGTTTGGAAAATCCTCCCATTTTCAATAAACTCTCCGGTTTCCAAATCCTGCGTGGAGATCAAAAATTCTAGTCCCTTTTCAAAGATTTTGTTGTCAATACTAATGAATTCACGAGCCCATGCAAAGGACTGGAGGACAAAAGCCGTCAGCCAAGTGGAGCCATTTGTGTCGCTACGGAATCCAAATGCAGAATAAGATCCGTCGGGATGTCTGAACTTTAATTGTTGCATGTACCCGATTTCCAAATATTTCAGCAGTTTATTTTCTGTAGGAACTGTTAGCATCCCTTTGGCTTTCAAATAGCGGAGAATGACGACATCCGGGACAAACTTTAACATATTCTGTTCTCCACATCCAGTAGGCAGGTGGATCAAATTGTCCAAGTTTTCAGTAGATATTCCCATCAAATCGCCAACTACATTGATTTTTATTCGATCAGCTCCTCGAACTCTTCTCGTTGGAAAGGTAATGCCGATATCTTTGCTCATCTTTTCTACATTGCGCAGGTCGATCAAAATGTTTTTTGTTTCCGTTTTCTTGACGCCGTCGGGCATAATGAGTAATTGCCTAGATAAAGCGTCAGAAAATGCGTCAACATCTGAAGTAGTATCAACATTCAGGGTGATATTTCCAAATATTTTTGGAACGATAACAAAATTTATTGCCGCGACTTGATTTGCAGATACTTTGAGTAATTTACTAGATTGTAACAGGTCTTCGTCGAGACCAATAAATTGATATTCTTTTTTGATATTATCCAATGTGACATTTGCTACGATATCCACATTTAAGTAATT
The DNA here is from genome assembly GCA_020055645.1 of Tomocerus qinae. NCBI lineage: Eukaryota > Metazoa > Arthropoda > Collembola > Entomobryomorpha > Tomoceridae > Tomocerus > Tomocerus qinae. The sequence goes on from CM034546.1 coordinate 128,006,721, forward strand.
GTGGATGAGCACTTGAAGGGAAAATGCTTTTTCCTTAATTACCGAGTAAGGTAGATTAAGGCTAGTAAAAAAGGGTTGAAAGGTTGTAATCGTTTGAGGAGATTTCATGACAGATAAACTTGAATCAGAATTCAGTGCAAAGGCTGTTATACTCCACGTGGTCATTGTGTCTGGCAACATCGTCGTGAATGTTGTATGCGAGTTGTCAAACGTCGAGATTTCTGTCCAAATCCAAGTTTCTGGAAAATGTTTTCGAACTCTGGGCTCTAATTGTATGGGCATTATTGTTCCCATATCCTCATCATTCGTTCCCATATCCTCATTCGTTCCCATATCCTCATCATACATTGAATATTCTATTTGATAATCAAAGCTGCCTTCAATATACCGCTCCGTCGTCCGGTCCATCATCTTTTGTAACTCGAACTGCCTTTGACGTTTACGTGCGTGATATGTCTCCAGGAAGCTATTTTTTTCTCGACATATCGCACAATCTTCACGTTCGATATCATTTTGAGATATGTTAGTCGGAAGAAATGTATCAGTAAATTCTTCGTTGATTTTGAAACTATAAGTCAGAAACATCAGATCACAGTTCGAAATATGTTGCGTTAGACTATAAAAGAAGGGGATTGTATTGCCAGAAGATGGGTTGGTTTTCAAACTTTCAAAAGTGATATCATTGTCTTTATTTGACAATGAAAATATTGATTTGTCAACAGCTCTTAATGCCAAAATGGAGGATGTTGCAGTAGAATTTGTTAAGAAATGGAGCATAATTTCTTCACCAGGTTTATAATTTTCCCTGGGTTTTTGTATTTGCAGAGATTGTACACCTGGATTTTGTTGTACAAATAGCTTGGCATGGTCAAATACTAAATCCTTTCCCGCGTAAGTATTTTCAAAGAAAAACACACACAGTACAATTTGATCCTCTTCAAAATCGTATTCTGGGATTTGAAAATGTATGACCTCATTGAAAGTAGATTTGTAGCTATTTTCAAGATTGAAAATCCCTTGGTGAATAAATTTCTGACCACTTTTTAAAAAATAGTTCAACTTTATATTCCTCATGGCACTATTTGTACGTACTTGAACTCCAACCATCTCACCTGGATTCACTTGAGTCGTCAATGGGATTAGTTTCATTTCAATTCCAGATTTTGAATATCCTTTTGTAGTCCGTATATATAAATTTAAATTAAAATTCCTGTAGGTTATAGTCAATGGGAGACTTTTATAATATGTTTTAGTTAAATTATGTTCGATACTATGATAACCAATTTTAAATTCGCGCCTTTCAATGTATTCAGTTAAATTGTATTCAACATTTATAATCCCATCTACAGAGAGGGAACGTTTCAATTCTGGTGTCTCCACATTTTTTGCAATTATGATAACTGCATCCGATTGGGGATCGTAAACAGGGATATCATCTTGAGTCGTTATTTTAAACTTGACAGTAATAGGCATCCAGGGACTTTGCTTACTTGGACTCAGAAGGGTCAGCTTGTATTTATCTCGATATAATTTAATGATAGATTCTTCGGAATGCATGATTTGTGTCACCTTTTCTGTTACATTAACCGAAAATACAAAATCCTTTGCATAATGCCTGGCAATTACCTTCGTTTCTTTCAAATCAAAGTCAACTGTACCAATTCCATTGACAATTTCTACCGATTTAACTATCTCTTCATCTTTCTCACTTATCCTAAAGTGTCTCCAGTCGTACATATCCAATGTCCGTGATTTTCTTAAAGAAATTGTGGCGTTTCCATCGATGCCTTTACCATATGTGTAAAATGCCCGGATTTCAACTGTTACGTTTGATTCTTCGTTTGTCGCGTAACTGGCGTGTTTTAAATTGATCCGAAATTTCGGAAGTGTGTATTTGTCAATTTTAAATTGGACAGTTTCAGTCTTCCCTTCAACAGTTGCTCTCAGCTTCCAATCTCCAAGATTTGGTTCTTTCGATAAAGATAAATTGTTAGAGAACATCCCATTTGTAACTGGAATATTCTTCCATCGTTTGATTATATTCTTTTCGGAATCTGAAATTTGGACAGTGATATTTTTTGAAGGAATTACCTTTAATTTACTGTTCAGCACAAGAACCCGAAATTTTACTGTATCTTTCGGTTTATAAACTGGTTTGTCGGTTTGTATTAGAATTCTTGTTGTTTCCTTGTAAGTCTTTTGCGAGGGTAACATATTATCTAATATTTTGGGACCGTGTTCTCCCAATTTGGAATCAAAACTTGAATTATATTTGAATTCGCAGGGATTATATCTGTAAAGTCTGGATGAAATCAACCCAACGGGAATTGTTACATTCTGGACAGTTCCAAGTTTGAGTTTAAGTGGTTCACTTGTATATTCCCGATTGCCACATTTGATGTAGAATGTAAAATCAGGAATATTATTAGTCGTACTATAGTTTCCATTATATTCGGAAAATACAAGAACTTCGTGAGTTTTATTTTCAATTATTATCTTAGGACTGAATATGCTCAAATAAACTTCTGGAGAATTTCCTTTATTACAGGAGTCGAAGCAAATGGGACTATAAATAGATAATGAATCAATGTCAATGGTTTGTGGACTGTACTGACTGTTGGTACAATGAAAAACGCAATTGAAAAGTGAAATTGTAATGAAACCCCATTTGAAAAGGATTTCCATTTTTAAATTCGCGGAAAAATAGAATTTATTCAATTTATTTATTTATTCAATGTGGATAAGATCCTCGATTCGAATGGTCTAAGTATAAGTGACGAATGTAAACGTGCATTTTATGGTATTTATACAGAGCATAAGCAAATGTGCGTAATAATGATTAAAAAGCATCTTAAATACTCGTATGTTAACTTAGTGTCAAGGTTTACAGCTTGCATTCGACGTTGTATATAAAATTAACTGTATAAAACCAACCTTGAATACTTGATACACAAATTTATTTTATCTGTAGCAAAAGATGATCATTTACAGCGAATTGCGAAAATTATTTATTGGCGATGGTCATACTGGAAAGATTTCTTAATATGTACTAGGAATCTTCTTGTTATCACATACGTTGAATGATTCAAAAATTAGTATTCCTGGTTAGTGATGCCTCGAGTATTCGATACTATTCGAGATTTCGATTATTCGACCTAGAATAGACAATATTCGACACCAAAATCTAATTTTGAGTCCAATATTCGTAACGAATATTCGAAATTCAAATAGGATATTTGATTACCGGATTACTTAGATAGGAAACTAAACTACGTCGAATACTGGAGTCGAATATTCGGTATTCGAAATAACTCGAAATAACAGATTCGAAATGGTACTATTCGCCGCATCAGTAGTTTATTACTCCAATTCTAAGCTGACTAAAGTATAAAAAGTAAAGTGACACAACCGCATTAAAATCCTAGTTGCATATAACTGTTATCTTGGATTAAGATTATTTTATGTACTCAGCGAAAGAAAAAGGAATATTCAGGTTTATTTCTTCCTTACTGGACGATATTACATACATTTAATACATAATGTCAGTTGTTATGATAAAGCAGTAATTTACCTACTTATCTCTGTATTATAACGACTGTCTTAGATAAAGCAATAAATTTACACATATATCTATCTTTCTACCAATGTACTAGTATTACATATATATTACATATAATTCGGCTAACTGAATAAAAAGCGATTTCCAATGTTTGTTGTATTACTTATTACTTACATTTAGGTATTTATGTACTTTATTACTTGTAAGTTATGAAATTATATCCCTAACTCTTTATCATTGGTTTTGTTTTGTTACTTTTGTTGTGTACTTATATAAAATCAATAAATCAGCTTTCTTTAATTTAAGTAATGGTTAACTACCTCATTTGAATTCATTTGTAGATTATTTTACTGTTTTTTAAATACGAAAAAAATAATAGTTAAGTAGGTGAAAAAGCGTTGTATTTTTGGCTTTGGAATTCGAAACATACATTACATAAAACATAATAATACTAAGTTACTAGGGTCTACTATTATGTTGCATAATATCATTGCAAAAGTACAATATCGAGTGACTGTGATTATTCCACTATACGTAAAAATCTGTTTCAACCTTTGACAAACTCAAACAGTAAATGCAATAGAGGAATAAAATGTAATTTTGGCACTACTTACATTATATATAATATATGCTTACATACTTAAATATATATATGATGAAATAGCTATCGTCTATATAAATCAATCTTGCACTAAAGACATTTCCCTGATACATAATAAGCTTGGCATAGACGTAGAAATAACAAGATTGTAGTATGTATAAGAGAGTATTTCTGTAGACATCTAATCCTATATTATACAAAATAAAATGTCAGCACCAGTAAAGAGAGTAATGTCAAAACTAAAGTTAATCTGTCCCTATTTAAAGTAGTTGGGATGGAAAACTTATAATATTGACTAAGGTCTAAGTAAGAAGAGACCGAGAATGAGTCATTTCGTTATTGCGCCATAATATTATGTACTGAGGTTCGTGTGGATTAGTAAAAGTTAAAGTTTTGTGTATAACCCTGTGTATACTTTAAATATTTGTGTGGTAATCCATAGACTACAAATAATCCAGATTAGTTCAAACCACGAAAAGTATACTTGTTAATACTTAGGACCCTTTTTAAACAGGCATACAAGATTATCGGCTACACAAAAAGACTTTGCTCAAATTTGTTGCACTAGATTGAATTTGTTATCTCACTTTGCCCTACTAAGAAAACTACGCAGTAGTAGTAGTAGTCGTGAATGGGTACACATTTTTAAGCTAAAGGTACACACTACTAAACATAAGTGAGATAAGTTTAAGGATTCCAAGGAATACAGTCCGTACACTTATGACTTATCTGATATTGACTGAGTGTTGATACCCAATTACAGTGATTATTTTCTTTTTGTTTCTTTACTCTAATTTTATGTTCTCAGGAAAAGTAAACAATTATGGTTTTATCTGCTATATATAATAACAACCCGATGAAAAGTACAAGATGAGTCATCATTAAAAGGTTCTTGAGGTTTATTGAAAAACTTACAATCTCGGACCTCGGTAAACAGCAAACAAACACCAATTTAAGATTAGTGACGTAAGCTGCAATATATTATGCATTACTTGAAACAATGACATTCTCTCTACTCCCCTAAGTTATACATTATACTTTTGCATTTCTAATCATCCATAGATGCTATATAAATACCGCATTTACATTCAATGAGACTCAGTATAGGAACCGAGTCCAAATTACTGCAGAGAATTTTAAATTTTGTTTTGTTAGTCTAACATAGTCACTGGAATATATTTTTGTATTTCTATAAATTATGAATTCTATTTCCGTAACAATATCTTTATTACTTGCCACTTTATGGAGAGAAAATCTAGTCCATTGCAAGAATATCAAGTCATGGAAATCTAAAGAGATAAGCCTACATTCGGATGGAAAGTACAGAATTTCATGGGAAGTGGATGAGAATAGAGAACGAGTGACTTTTGATGTGACGGTGCAGACAACCGGGTACATTGCTCTGGGCATCTCTCCGAACGGAGGGATGAAAGGTGCCGACTTTTTCATTGGAGGAGTCAAAGAAGGAAAACCTTACCACTCGGTACAATTATTTATTGCTTCTACTATTTTTTTTTATTTCTTCTAGTTAAATGTGGAATTGTCTTCTAGTGAAATAAATAGCATTTAGATTAATCAATATAAATGCAGTGATTCCAGGGATTATTATTGTCACTAAATAATATGGAACTATAAATTATGGGTATATTTATTCAAATTGTTTTTAAGGATCGTCACCTAAAAATTGGCAGTGAGAATGGAGAGCCAGTGATAGACGTCAAAGATGATTGGATTGTATTAGCTGCAAAAGAGGAAAATGGGATAACAACTTTAAAATTTACTAGACTACTTAATACTTGCGATGGACAAGAAGATTATCCTATAACGGTCGGTTATAAATTAATTTGAAACTAGAGGATTAAAAATTGGTAGGGAGAATAATTGTAAATATATTTAATACAGGTGGATGACACATTTAGACTCATCTGGGCCTTTGGGAACGACGATACATTTTCATACCATGGCACTCAACGGGGATCACTATCGTTAAATATAATAGAGTCCGAAGAAGATACACAAGACATTTCTGGGTAAGTATAGTAAATAAGTATATACAACGGTTTATCTTTAAGGTGCTAATTAATTCACGAGGCAAAGTGAGAGAAGTAGGCAAACCATTGCTATAGCATAGACCTCCAACAGAATGTCTCAATTTTTCACTATTTTCTACCAACCTGCCATCAAAAATCAAATTTTGCTGTAGATCGGTACTTTTAAGTATTTAATGTAAACCAAGTTTATAACTTTTTAGGTTGAGCGTGTGGAAAATGACTGTAAATTCAACGATGCAAAGTTACGACACTTCATACTGGTGCACCATTCATAAGCGACCCGATTTAAATACAGTTAATCACATTGTTGGGGTACGTAACGTTTTTAATGGTAATCACAATTGGAATATCCACTTTGAAATAGGATTGACTTATTTTTACTTTTATTACAGTTTGATGCTTTCTTAGAAGAAAACACAAGTGCAAAGAAACATACCCATCACTTCATCATTTACAAATGTGCTGCGCCAGATGGTAAAGATGCTGCAGAAATATTCGAGCCATTTGTGGGGGACAAGGGTCATGAGTGTTATTATGGACAAAATATCTTAAGAAGTTTGTGTACAAAATATCTAGTTGCCTGGGCAGTGGGTTCAAAGGTACAAAAATCTTTAACTCATATTGTTGGATCCAAGAATTTTAATACTATATATTTTATGCCTGTTTTATACTTTTAGTTTTCCTTTCTTTTTCACAATTAGTGAAACATGTTTTAATTACATATTAACTGTAGTGACGTCACAAAAGTGAAAGTGAAGGGGAAAAGGGAAGTAGATGACAGATTGTATTGTATTATGCATGGATTGTTTGATGAAATATTGTATTTTGTATCAACAGGCTACTTGGTTTCCTAAAGATGTAGGCTACCCAATTGCAGAGTCAAAAAATGAATCACCATACTACAAGATGGAAATTCACTACGATAATCCAGATTTGTTAGAAGATGTTTCTTTTGAAGTTGGTGTAGTCATTTACCACACAACAGTTTTGAGGTACATAAATTAGTTATTTTTTTAGTAAAATACACCCCTAAAGCATAATTTTGAACAAATTTTAAATATTTTTAGGGAGAAGTTGGCAGGACTTTTAACCGTTGGACAACACCCTTATCCTACGTTAACCATTCCTCCTAATGAACCTGATTTTGTTGTGGCAGCACATTGCGGAGAGTCTTGTACTAATCATTTCCCGCATCCTGGAATTTCGGTCTTTAATATTCTGCTCCATTCCCACTTATCAGGTATTAATAGTATATTTATTGCCAATTAGTATATAATTAATTATTGTCTACTGTATCTAGTATCTACGATATGTTGAATTAATTCCAACAAGACCAAAAGTATATCGGTTTTTATTTAACAGGAAGAAAATTGAAATTGCGTCATTTTCGTGATGGAATTGAACTTGCTTGGATGCTCAGTGATTCAAACTATGATTTCAACTTTCAGCTAAGTAAATCTATTAAAGACCACATCAAAGTTCTTCGTGGAGATCATTTAACATATGGTAAGTTGTATACTTTTTCGCCTTATAAAATACAATATAGTTAATACTATACTATAATATACTCTTCCATCAGGAGCATTGTTTATTATCTGTGTAATTGAAATAAATATGTCTTTCTAGAATGCAATTACGATTCAACATGGAACAATGGTAAAATAGTCTATGGGGGACTATCAACACGAAAAGAAATGTGTCAGACATTTTTGTGGTACTATCCGCGCATGGATGTTGAATTCTGTGGATCCAATTATAACTTGGATCAGAACTTTAAAGACTTTGGAATAACAGATTATTATTGGTACTTTAACTCTAATAAACAATTGATATGAATATTTATATTAGATGATTAATCAGGATTTTGTGATTTAACAAGGGGTTCTACTAACTCCGGAGAAGATAATCCCGTTATCAAGGCTCCTGAGGAAATGAAAGGTTTAAACTACACGATGGCCTTAAGTACCAAGTTTGAATGGTCCGAAGAATTCCGTAGAGACTTCCAGGAAAAAAGACGCTTTGGAATGATGGAAGTAACTTGTATGGATAGATCTAATAGTACTCCAATAGCCACAGGATATGTAAAATATCCTGAAACGAATGCTAAATACATCCCAGATGATAAATGCAGTAAATCTATTAAAGAAAATGAAATTGCCTTTAGCACTGATAGTAATTTTTCTGAAAAAATCCAACTTTCTTCTGAATTAATTCTATTTATTTGTTTCAAACATTTAATTGTTAAAATTGCTGAGGAAATATTATAAGCATTTTATATTTTTTAAAGTGGAGGATTAATGAAATCCCGAGAAGTCAATTGTCGATAATATACAACTTATTACTATTAGATTTTCCAGTGTGTAAAGTGTATTTGTAAAAAAATCTCGTTGTAAACTACTGGTCTATTTTTGCTATAAGCTATCATTTAGATTTTGTTATACTGACTCTAGCTATTGAATTGCCTAATATCTATATAGTTAATGAGCTGCAGTTGAGTTTATGTCTAAAGGGGAAGGACAATTAATATGATTAAAAGAAAATTTTTAGACAGGAATAGCCATAGTTGTAGATTCATAATTTATTTAGCCAACTTGTAATTAGTACCAAGTACTCATTAAATGTATTTATTACCTACGTACATCATTATTAAATCATTTTAATACTACGGAATGATAATTTCCATACAATCACTTGCTTACCTGCAATTTTTATTCCCAAAACCTAGTAATGCACATTACGTGAATTGTGGATGTATTTGGTACATTCAATAACTATTCAATGATTCCATCTGCAACGTTTTCCAGGTACAATCTCAGTTGGTCGAAAAGTCGTTTTTGTAGTAGAATTAGTTCAATATTTACCATAGTTACCTTTTTTCCCACTGGCATTTATTTGGTAGAAATATATGGAAATCGTAACAGACGTCAAACAATTTAGTTAGGTTACTGCGTATTATGTAATAAATAGAACTATATTTGATGGGTAATTTTAAATTATTACGTATTATTTTTACTTTGTTTGTAAATAATATTATTTTTTAGTACATTATTTATTTAGTAGTAATAATTCTTTTAAAATCAACAAAAACTAAACGCAGGAAATAAATATTATTTAAACATGTAATAATTAAATTGTCGTAATTTTCCACCAATATTCCCAATCGAGATGTTAATCGCACCGACAATTTGAAATATATTTAGTGAGAAGTTGTCCGATATAAAAGATCTGCTGAGCTGGACCAGTTGGCTATATATTTTCTATATTTGTTATAAATAATAAGAAAGGTTCAGCTGTGCCAGGCCAGATTTGTATAGGGTCGTTCACCAAATGATAATAATATTGTTGTCTAATTATAGCTTACATTTTATACTGTGCTAGTTTTTCTGGCACATTATTGCTCTATTTTCTCATGATTAATTTAATAGCACTAAATCTGGTCCAGTAACTCAATGTATATTATGCCTGTCTGCACTTGATGGGCAGAGGCATGAATATTAAGAGAAGAGACTCTTTCATTAGGTAGGTTTAGACGGAGGACACGGTGCAAAGCAACTCCTTGAAAATGAAATACTATTTATGTTTTACGATCTTCGTTATAAGTGTAAGTATTTCCATCTAAAAACAATTTTACTTTAAATTCTGTCCGTAAATAAACTTATTTTTTATTTTCAGCTCTTCAATGAGGCTCATTTAATTGCTGGTGAGGGTCAAAAGTCTGAACCGCAGAAGGAAGATTTAATTGATAGCAATGGCTTATTCAAGTCGGAATCTAATAAAACGGTACTAGCTTAAACACTGTTTTGGAATTTTATTTAACCCGTCCATATTTTTAATAAAATGAAAACGTCGCCACGTAATTGGACGAAACTATTTTTGTTAATTTTTTATTCTTTCTTGGATGGCATATGAAAACGTTTCTTTCAAAATTTGTGGCAATTTTATTTTGAAGTTTAATTTTTTTAGTTATATTGTCTTCTGTATTAAACTGAGCCTTGCTCATTAAATAACCTTATTTGTAATGAAATAATTACAGGTAATCGACAAAACCCTAAATCGTAAACCAGAGAGCGAGTACCAGGCTAAGGATCCAAAACAAGCCACTGCAACTGCAAATCCGGTGGCTGTAGTCGCAATTTCCGCTGTGGCCGCCGCTACGCAAAAACTGGTCGAAACCGTCTCAGGTGTAGTGCAGAGTATCAACAGACTTAATACCAATTTTCATTTAAATGCGGAAGCTGCCCGTTTAGCTCCGACAACCCCGACAACGTCTACAACTCCGAAACCGACCACACCGAGCTCTACCAGCACTACTTCAAACAGCAGCGAGATTACTGATTATGACGAGGACGGTCCCGGACTTGTTGTTTAAAATTACATTAATTAAATTGTTGAATTAATATTCGTTTATTAGTTAAGCATTATTGCAAAATATAGCCAAGTGAATTGGAAGGATTTTAATTTTGGGGAGAAGCTTAGTTATTATGGGGAAAATTTTATTTTGAAATATTATGTATTTGTATGTAGTATAATATATCAATCTAAAATGAAATGTATCTGTATTTACTTCAACAATCTCTGAGATTTATGCAATAAAAGATTATAGACATATATTAGACATTATGTTGATTAGAAAAAGTTTATTGTCTTATCCTCTACAAGAAAGGAAACTATACCTCTACGTATAAATATAATTGTCATCTGCCTTCCAAACTGTATATCTGTAATTCATACGAATATATATAATAATAAAAATTTAACTTTTATTTAGGCTTTTGTCAAATTATATAAACGTTTTTATTCAAAATTACAACTGCTGACTCTGGATTGGTGTATAAATCAGGGTTGAACATTTATAAACGAGATTTTTAAACTAATTATAATTCGTATGCGTAAAATTAGTTTGCTACAAGTCATATCAAAAATAAAAATGTCATGAAAATAATTAACGGGGTTTCGTTACAAAATAAAATTAAGTATCAAAGGTAAACTTAGCATTAAATTTTGGAATGTAGGTTATGATATTTAATACAAATTTCTTGGGATTAATCTAGTTTGGCCATAGGCTTGAGTGTCTCTGACGAGGGCGGCGGGTTGTTGGCAGAGTCCCTTGGTGAGTGTTGGGTGGTATCCGGTCTCGTCGGCGGTGTAAGTCAAAGTGAATCGGAGTCCTTCGGGACTGCACCAGGAAGTCTCTCCACTCTTCACATGCGCAGCTCCAACTACTTCTTCTACCCGGGTATTTCCATATCCGTAGTTATTTCCTCCATTTATCGTTCGTGCTACTAAAATATTCTTTAAGGATCCTGATTCATTGCTTTGGATCCCATTCTTACTCTCGTAACTAAAAAACAAAACATTTTTAAATTAAAACGTCATTTAACTAGGTACATTTAAAAAATTAAATAAATACAATAATTCACCTGAAACTGTATTCATTTGACTTTGGATTGATCAAATGACTGAATCTTGTGATGGGAATCTCTTGCTTGAGGACGCGAATTTCTATCGGTCTCTCCAGAATGTGGCTTTGTCTATAAGAATCAGTTTTCACGGAAATTGGCGAATAGTCATTGACAGGTGGAGCTTCGTATTTGAAAGCGGTTGATCTAGTCTCAATTTGCGGAAGGGACGTTTCCTGGGAACTATATCCAGAAGAACTGATGGAGTACGATGTGGATTCGGCTCCAGCCACAAATATACAAAATATGGCAAACTGTAAATAAAAATTCATTTTAAACTTTTAGAGTCAAAGTTCAAAGCGGAAATATTTATAACTTTTGGAATTTCTTACGATTTTCATTTTGGAGCTACTTATGATGTCCAAGTATTTTCAGTAAAGATACTTTGAACGATTGATGATCTTGTATGAAAGATATTTCCATTTTATACTTAGCCAATTGGCTCTATTTTTAGAAATACAATGAATTAGTGACAGGTAGTGACCTCCCAGGTGAGATTACACAATAAGGAGTTGTTATGTCATTCGTATTTTGTAAACACTTGCAATAAAATAGATACTAGCACCATAAATTGTAATAAAACGGGTTATTAATACGTCGCATACACTTGGCGTTTCCTGTTTTCAGTTTCATTCAGGGATATCCGAGAAATTATTTTAATTCCACAACCATATCACAATAATAAAGCTAGGTTGCTGGTGCGTCGTATACGTACGACTGATGTACGTAATATCAAATATCAGTTAAAATATATAATAATAATCCTTCTATATTAAATGTTATCCGAAATTAAGCGACTTCAAATTGCTGCTTAAATCAACCTTCATGAACTGAAGTATGACATTAAACAAACTCGTATTCCTTGGTTTCCTCAGCAGGTTGTAATTGTCGCAAAACTCGTAATTTGTGCGCAACTTCAACTTGTACCCAGGCAGAACCTACTACTGCATCATACACTTGAAGCTTACATATAAATAGGATCCATGAGACCAGTCATTTGGCTTTGTTTATTGACATTGATATTGATAGGTTCATCAAATTCCAAAATTGTTTATTCCCTTGAGGACTTATTTTCCTATAGTACATTTACTTATAGACCGTATTTGGGATCGATGTTGATGTAATGACTATAAACGTGACAAATAGGACACCATAACACTGTCTATTTCACCAACTATATGCAAGAAGAGATAATACTTGTAATTATAAACTAAAATTGTGCATCTAGTTAGTAGTTATGTACTGATACCAAGAAATAGTAATTGTCTTCTATTTTTTCGTGAGTCGGCATCTTTACTGTTAGATTAATTACCTGAATAAATTTAAAAATTCGAGAATGCTTACTTATTTAAAACTGAAGGTCATTAACAGATCAAATTTGTAAAGCATTTTACTTAGCCAGCCAGAAAGTAAAAATGAGTGTTATTTATCTTGCATTGAATCAGCTATTTGTAAATCATGTAACCAATAAAGTTAAACTAGGATATTATTTCCATTATATAAGTATTTGTTTTGCATTCCAGTTGAAACTGACTTTTCAACCCAAAAGCTCATAATATTATGTGGTTAAGTGGTTATATTTATATGATTTGGAGATGTTGATGAATAAATATTATTATTACGCGACACAAACAATTTTCAGATGGAGCCTTTTAGTCTGGCCAAATTTATGAATTTGATTATGTGGTTTGGAATAAAAATTTATGGATTTGATTGTCTCTATAATTTATGTACATAACCGATACTGCATGTACTCGGGCGCATTAATTCCCATTGTATAAATATAAATTCCACGGTGTTAGGCATCTATTCTTCTATATGTAGAATGTGATTATTACAAACAAACAGACTCATTAAGAAAGCGCATCCTTTAGTGAAGGAATTTAATAAATAAAGTAATTAATAAGAAGGATGAAAATAATTATTCTAATGTTGGTGAAATATATTAACGTGGTAAAAATAACTATTTTAATTAAAAAAAGCTAATACAGAGAGTAATAAAATATGGGCGTTGTCTCGACTTTGGACATTCAATGCATTTCCGGGTTTATTTGACAAAATACGATAGTTGCAAAGTTTCCAATGAGGGAAAACAGTCAATTGAAAATTAAAAAATAAATTTTGATGAATTTTATTATTAAAACCCGCTACTAAAGAAATGAGCGGCATATTAGTATTTCAAAATGTATAAAAATTAGAATAAGAAATTTTTTAGCATAATTATCGCTTACAGTAAAAAATTTTATTTTCAAGGGATTTCCCACTTTCTCAAATGACTATCGAAGGGAATGGGAAATGGGAAAATTAGAAACCTTAATGCAAGTACAACAATAAGCATTGTGATGTGACACGACTACATAAAATGAAGGCCAACATCCTGAGAGGTTTAAACAGTTTTAATGGATGCATCCTTTTAAAACTGTTTAAAACTCACAGGTCTCTACTTCTGTTTCCACATTCTACAAGTTCAATTGAAATTTTAGCCAAGGAATCATTTGAAGATCTTATTTAGACCAAAATGCAATATTTGTCCATTCTTTTGGTCGTTGGTGTTCTTGGCATCACGCTGAGTTCTGCTAAACCCCATCATCAGGTAAAATGGCTTTGATATTTACAATTATAATAAACCAATATTATTATCTTTGTAAAGATGTTTTATATCTACAGGAAGTTAATTGCGATACAAGTTTTGGAGATCACGCGTTCTCATAATTAGGATGACGACATTAATTTTTTAAACAAATCTATTTTTAGCATCGTGAAAGCAGAGGAGCCCCCGTTCCTCAACTCCCGAATGAATCGGGTGGTGTACCGTAAGTTCAACATTTTAAAATTTTAGCTTTCACACGTTGAGATATTAAAAGCCCCGCTACAATTATAATTTTTCAGACCAGTTATTGTGTCAAAAGCTAAAGGTAGAGGAGCTACTCCTCAACTCCCCAATGAATCTGGTGGTGTACCGTAAGTTCAACATTATAAAATTTTACCTTTCACACGTTGAGATATTTAAAGCCGCTACAATTATAATTTTGCAGACCAGTTGTTGTGTCAAAAGCTAAAGGCAGAGGAGCTGCTCCACAACTTCCTAATGAATCCGGTGGTGATCCGTAAGTTAAGGGTTACCTGAAGCGGGGTAAATTGAGCATATGCTTTGTGTGTATTAATTAAAATTAGAGTGTAGCCTGTATTTATTTACCAAAAGTCTTCAAAATTTCCAAAAAGTGGCGGGAGGTGTACATCTCTAACTTGAAACTTGTGGCTCAGGAAAATTTGAAATTTTCGAAAGTTCGAAAGTTTTGAAAGTTTCGAATGATATCGTTGGCGGGAAATCATGTTTTCCCGCTGACGCTATAATTCAAAACTAATTTTTAAATATTTCGTAGCCACGACAAGTTCCAGGTAGTCACCTTCACTTTTTAAAAATTTTGAAGACTTTTGGTAAATAAATACAGGCTACACTCTAATCCTAATTAATACACTTAAAATGTATGCTCAAGTTACCCGGCTATAACCCACCCTTAAAACGTTTAAAATAGCTTAATTCGGTTTTCGCTAATGTGACCCTAATGTGTTATGGACTAAGTTTCTATTAGATGAAATGAGCTGCTTGATTGAATTATCAGTCCACAAATGTTTTAATAGAAGGTAAAATAATTTTGCAGGAAGGTAGTTTTGTCAAAGGCTAAAGGCAGAGGAGCTACTCCTCAGCTTCCTAATGAATCTGGCGGTGAACCGTAAGTTATTTTTAGTAAATAATTTAATTATGATAAATACCAATTCAGATCTGCATTCGTGGGAAATGCTTTTGCAGGAAGGTGGTTTTGTCAAAAGCTAAAGGCAGGGGGGCTACTCCTCAGCTTCCCAACGAATCCGGTGGCGAACGGTAAGTTAATTTAAAAGTAACTTCATATAATTATGAGAAATATAAATTAATAGCAGGGAAAATTTCAATGTTTTCGCAGGAAGGTGGTTTTGTTTAAAGGTGCAGCCCCTACAGTTGAAGTCGTCAAGGCTGGATAAAATAATTCTTAGCTGTATAATTTACTTTTTATTATATAAATGGATTTATGAATCATTTCTAATTGAAAAGAATTAATCGGCTATCAATACTTTAAAACATCGGACGAAAAAAAGCAAGAATTTTAAAAATAAATTTTTCAACATACCTTACAGCTTATTTACACAACAAATTAAATAAAAATCAACAGCAATGACACGGATAGAATTTTGAATGCTGATCCAAAATTTATTTGTTCACTCGTGCATTCATTCTCTTATTCATTTTGAAGTACATAAAGTTTATGGAATCACTAAACCTTTTAAAGAAGCGAGAAGGCTTTCTTAGGACAATAATATTCAAATGGAGCATTCAATTGCATTATTCTACTCTTATTCAAATCAGGATTCAAAAAATATCTGAAATAAAATATTGATTGCAAAAAGTTGACCTCAAAACTGTATTGAGAAAAGCAGTCTGACAATTTTAGGATGTTGGGAAACTGATACGAGGGAAATTTAATATTTAGGATACATCCTCCTTGGATAACAACAAATAATATTTCATTTTTTTCAGTCGTAATATATGTTATCAATTATAATTCATAATCTAATTTGTAATTAGCATTTATGCAATATTAAATGTAAAGAAAACTGGATTTAGTATATTGGTAATAAATATCAATAAAAATAAAGCATACCTATAATATAATTCCTGTGGATTTTTTTTATTTACGCTGAAATTAACAGTTTAGCTTGTTATATGAATTTCGTGATTTGCAATTCATCCGATAAGTAGATAGAAAATAATTAATTATCTTCAATGATTGAAAATGACTAATGAACCAATGGACATAATAATAAAAAGTAAACTGAACAGCTAGTAAATACTTCATCCAGATTTCGAAGCCTTGATAACTTGGATAGTAGGGGCCTTATTTCTTGTCACTACTACCGGTCTGTAAAATTAATAGTTATCCATAATTAAAATTCTGCTACATTATTGTAATGACGTTGGGTTATTTAGAAAGTTTTGAACTTACGGTACACCACCGGATTCATTTGGGAGTTCAGGAACGATTGCTCCTCTGCCTTTATGGCCTTTGTGCAAAATTACAATTCTGGAAAATTATTATATTTACCCGTTTTTAAAAACCTTTAGTTCTAATAATTAATTTTTTATTTTTTGACAGAAATTAACTTACGGTTCACCACCAGCTTCATTAGGGAGCTGAGGAGTTACTCTGCCTTGCTGATGCTAAAAATCAAATAGATTTAAAATTAGATAGCCGCAGTGATCGCCAATTTAGAACACAAAAACACCTGTATAGTGTATACTATTAAACTTTAACAAAGGACATCATTTCATAATAATTAATTTATCAAAGGCCATGCAGCTAAGCATTTTATATTTTTGACTGTATTTATCTTCCTTGTTTTGTTATTTTACCTGATGATGGTGTTTAGCCGAGCTCAGCGTAACGCTAAGAAATCCAATGATTAAAATAATGGACAAATATTGCATTTTGATCCTGAGAAATATTATCTTCTAACTTTTCTTCCGCTAAAATATCAAGACAACTACAATGGGTCTGTATGGCAATTGAAATGGAAGTTACTTTATGAGTTGAGTACATAAAGCAAAAGGTTATTGGTCTGAAATGTTTACAACAAAGTTCATTTAATCGTTGTAAGTGTCACAAAGCTTTTAAATACTTTTAAACTACTCCCTATGGTACCAAATATAGCTTAATTTATAAAAATTAAGAAACATTTTCATGGGTCAACGCTTCTTATTATTATGTATATTAGAGCCATTGTTTTATCTTTCTGCGTTTAAGACGTTATCAGGAGGGAAATCCGGGTTAGACTGAAAGATGCCCGTTTCCCTGTATTCCTGACTCTGGTTCGGCTCAATGCACCTAAAACTGCTAGGATTTATGATCGAGATGAGTGAAATGACTGCACAAAAGAGAGAACGACAAGATTTGGACACAGACAATAGTAGAAGTTTATTACAAAGAAAAGGTGACACGATTCGATTTACTCTAAGTTCCCTAAACCCGACACTGACTGACTGACGACGACGAGGGTTCCCGACCAACTGTGACTGACGAGGGTTCACGACCAACTGGCGAGTCCGTCTCCTTCTCCTTCAGTATAAGGAGTCTCGAAGTGGGAGGTAGGAGTTCAATTAGAATATTAGAGACGTGATGTTAATGAGGGTGGTAGTGGGTGGTGAGGAGTCTCCTCACAACGTTTTGCAAGATTCTACTTTAAATTCTCACTCGAAACCCTAATAAATAGAAAGCATTAATTAGCATTCTTTTTAATTCAGCAATGTATAAACACTTTAACCGGAAATGTTTTAAATGTTCTAATTAGAGCCAACGCCCATTTACCATGAATAATTATTCTATTTCCGTACGCGCATTGCGGTTGTGGCACAAAGTAGTGAATTTAATCACTCATAATATTTGAATAAGTCATGTAGTCGTTTATTCACAGTGCCCATAATGAAGCTAATGATGACAATGCCAAGGAACTAAAAGAATTGTCGAGTTGGCATTATACCACTCAAAATTAATTACAGTGTAGTGTCTTGATGCTGTTAACAATTTATTAATCTAGACATTCTGATCGTAAAAGCAGTAGTTAAACAGTTAAACTAACAACTAAAAGCTCATAGAGTCATAGACATCCCGCAATCGATAATTTTTACGGATTCGCTCTTCGTTGATTACACTCATAGTATTACAAAATGCACTCTATAAAAATTCATGCGTCTCAAGTGTGCGTCGACGTCTCAAGTCAAGTGTAATGTGTATTTTGAATGTGTCATCATGCCTTAGTCATAGTCATGAGTCATATGTACAAAATCAGGCACGTATCCAGAAATTTGTTAAAAAAGGGGTGCGCTGGCGCATTAAATAATATTGTCAAAAATAAGAAAACATTTGCTAATTTTCGCCATTAAAAAAACTTTCTCAGATTTATGTGAGCGCTGACCCTTCCATATGCGTGGCTGTATAATTCATTGGTATTGAGGTCTGAAATGAAAGAAAATAATACCCTAAACAGCTCTTCGTGTGTTTATATTTTTTGGCCATTTTTGACCCATTTATTTTGACAAAAAGAGTCAATAAGTCTGGTAGATTCTTTGGACTTCCTACATTTGGGCGAGGCATAGGGGCATAAGGCAACGCAACAACGAGATCCAGCCGCCAAAATTTTACGCTTATGAAATTGGGGGGTTTACGTCTATCTAAGTCTACTCGCTTACAACGTTACAACTCCAGTGCTTGCGGTCATCACGTCACACTCGACTCGACTCCGACTCACAAACAAGTATTTGGGTAAGTTTCCTTAAGATTTACCTCTGACCTTTGGGGATTTCTTTCTTGGGATACGATTCAAATTCCAAAATTATTGGTTTCCAGCGAGTGTAAAACGTGTCATATTGCCTGTAAAGGTTCATATTCAAGTCTTTAGACATTAGACGAAAGAAAACGTGGATTATAGTCAATACAATAGTTTGCAGGTAAAAAGGTAAGTACTACCATAACTACTAATTATTAAGAAAGATAATAGTCAAGTAGTTGATTATAGTAGGAATTAGAATACCGATTACCGTACCGATAACAATCAGGATAATCTCTTATATCTCCCTTTTCTGGTTGCTTTTACATTATGCTAATTAATGCAACCAAACTACCAACTTGCATAATAAAAATATTAAAAATATATATAAACGATAGATTAGATTTATAAGTAAGTAGATAGGCTATTTTGAATACTGTTGTAATCAGTAATTATTGGTTAATTATATGTCATGTCGTATTTCATATTTGTCGTCTTGTTTATATACAGCCTTTTATAAATATTCTCCATACTCCAGTAATTACAATGACGTTGAGTCATTCAGTCAGTGTTTCCTTTCCAAAGAAAAGTTCGTGTACTTTCAAGTCCTAATCCTGAATCACAACGTCCTATATATTATTATACTTACAACCTAGCACCTATAATAATAGTTACTATTTGGTTGTTTGTTTTAATTTTAATCAGAGACTAAGTTTTTAATTTTATGTCCCAAAATAGCAATTTTCTGGGTTGTCGGGCTGGACAAGTTGGCTGTACATTTTTCTAGAGCTTATTACATTGTCATCAAAAATTCAGTTACTAGCCCGTTTGAGTGAACGCAAAATAAACATTCAGCCAAATGGGTAGTAGGAGAAATTCACCAGAAATCAAGCTGAATCCGCTGTTTATGGAGCCAGTAAGTTGTTTTCAATTATTTCTTAACTTCATATTTTGTATCTAACTATCTACTACAATCAATCAATTAAAACCAAAAGGGTGTCAATAAAATTATTATTTTTGGTAATGAAGCGAGTATCTAAATATTTTAGTAGAATGAAGGGTTAAATTTTTAAAATTTTATTTTAAGCTGACCAATGTTTTTGGTATAGATTTTAGAACATATATTAAAGCAACTACCCTTGGAGGATCTGAACAACTGTGTTACAGTTTGTAAGTTATGGCGAAAGGAGGCGATTCGAGTTTACAAACAGCGACAAACAGTGGAATTGCATTCTCAGGAGGATTTGTTGGATTTTTGGGAGAAACTGGAAAGAAGAGCCGAAACTGGTTCGGATTTTATTGTGAACAGACTAGACACAAAAAATTTAAATCTGGAAGATCCAATTTTTGAAAAGGTGTTGAATGCAATCGCTCCAAAGTTATCATTGCTGATTATAAATGATGGAAGAGTGACTTTGAAGACACTGCACAAATATTTACGAATGGTTCCTAATCTGGTGCGTCTAGAAATCGGCACGGTAAAGATGATGTACGGAGAGTTCAGCAAGTACCACCAATTGTTCCCAATTTATATCAGCGAAAATTCATTGACTCGAGGTATTTTCGAAAAACTGAAATCTTTGGAATACCTATCGTTCAACGAGCCAGGGACAATAACTCCAATAAGTTCAGCTATGAAAACTTTTCCAAACTTGAGAAGTCTAACTATATCGAATTTGTCTGCTCAGAAGTACTCGAATCTAGATGGGATCCATATGCCACATTTAGAGGAGTTGAACATACATAATTTTCAGGGAGTCGACTTTGAAATCAACGAAAAGCATTTAAAAATGCTTATGCGTGTGAAATTTGACTGTTTGAAGACATTGAAGCTGGTAAATCTGAAGAAGACAATTGATGCCGGTGTATTTAGAAGATTCGTTGAGAAACACCGTGAAACATTAACAATTCTTGAAATCCGACAACTCGTTCATGCCAATGGTGAAGATGGAATGCCGGAGCTATCCCTTCTCCGATTTCAAATTCGGAGAATGTGTATGCACCAAATTCAACAGGGACCATATATAAATATGTTTCCTTTGGATTTGCCTAACTTGAAACTGCTGCGTATTGACAGATCCCACGTTGTGAGTTTGCCAAGAATATTCAGCTCAATGCCAAGCCTTGAAAAATTATATTTGAACTTCTCAAGTGATTGTAATTGGATGTCCCTTCTCCCCAAGACTTTGGCACCACTCCCACAACTCAAAGAACTATATTTTTCATGGATTGAACCAAAACCCATGGAAATTCTTGCAAAATCTTTTACTGGCGTCGTCTTTCTCAGCATTAACGATTGTTATGATGATGTTTTGCACGTCGTTTACGAAAACATGCCCCAGCTCGAATATCTCCTTTGTATAGAATCTAAAGATCGAAAAATGACTCCAGAAGGATTTACAGGAATACCTTCCACCAAATTTTCTAAGGCAGTCAAGAAATCTGATAATGAAAGTGATGATAATTGGACCGATGACAGTGACGATGATGGAAACTACAGAACCAAATCTTTCATAGGACAACTGCAGAGTAATATTACATTTCGACAATTTCTTAACATTATTCTCAATGGATTAAAAACCCAGAATAATTAACATAAATTAACTTATTACTGCATTTCAGATCTTAAACACGTCTTATTATATTTCTCCAATAATGTCTGTGCTGGAAAAATCTTTGAGTTTGGTCTTCAAGAAGCACCCTCACTACAAACCGTTACAATTGATGGGCTAGAGGTCAGTCGTTTTATATTTTCCAACTCCATATCGATAAATAATATAAATATTTAGGAAAATTAGGACATCGTAAGGAATAATCAAAATCTCACATAACTATTTTAGCTACTAACATATTAATGTTTATATAATTACAAAAGATATCGTTTAATATAATACTTAACATTGTTCTACTAAAATATTATAATTTCTCTACTTAATTCCAAACAAATGAATTTCTTAATTTGCATGTTCTTAATTTGTGAATTTTGTTCGCTATGTAGTTCTCATAAAATGTTTCCCTGAATTAGTTATTCTGGTGTATTTAATTTTTTTAGGATTAATATATAATTTAATTATTGTCTACTACAGCTGGAGGCGGGTGTGACGGAGTACCTTGAAGAGAACGGACTTCCTGTATTTGATTTCAAAGCTCTAAATACCTCAAAGAAAATGGAAGGCCACACCTACATAGTTTATTTTTGCGACATTCAAGAAGCATTGTGGGATTTTCAAACGTACGGTGCTCCTGAAACAGAGTCTTGGTTGGAAATTCTAAAAAAATGTTGAAAATCTTCCTCATATAAGGTTAGCGACAGAATGGAAAGAAGTATGTCGCAATCATTTTATTATTTTGTAAAACCTTTAATTAAATTCACACAACAGCCATATTTTATTTTAATCCACACAACCAAATTTTAAGAATTCTAATTCTTAAAAGTTAAACAGACTATCAAATACAAAACATTTTTTGAAATTTTTTTAAGAATAAAATAAAATGCAATGTTCTAAGAAATACAATTAAGAGTTAAGGGGAAAGTTTAGAAAATAATGTAAATGATATCGACAATAATAACTCCAAAGCCTAGTTTGTAACCATTATAGGTATGAATAAGTTATTGTTGTCGTTAAATTATTTTGAACCTATCAAATGAATTGTAAATAAACATTTTTCAGTGCAAAATATTTTGTTTTGTTTTCGGCAGCATTGACCAATATTCATTAAATGTGATTTTAGCGCATAAAATTAATGTGCTACCTGGAAATCAAGCGTTATGCCTTAGTTCAGGTTAAACCTTGCCAAGCTATACACGTTTGAAAGTCATCCACAAGCCCCAATTAGATCTACTATATAACGTATACCCTTTAGTGAATTTCTATAATATATTATGATGTGGTGGTTTAAATTCAACACAATAGTTGGAAATTTCAATAATTATAATTCATTGTATTGATAATATCCTTATACATTCATTAATCCTCAATTACCGTACTCGCAGTACTACCAAAATACATCTGTGGACACTGCCTGAATAAGAAGTCGCCGATCGAACCTTTTCGGCGACCCAATAGTAGAACGAGAGCATCCGTCGTTGTAGTACTATTTCCATTGGAGTAAAATTAGACAAGCCCTTATCAAACTGTAAAACTGGTATTAATACTAAAGGTGCCTTTGTTGCATATTCCCAGAAAGTTTACACAGTGGAATATTATACAAGGGAAGACACTTATTTATTTAATCCTCAGAATGTGATTATAAATAGTGATCATAAATGGTAACACATGAAAGAGAACTACAGTTACCCCTAGGAGAAATCTCAATAAATACAGACAACAAAATTTCAGAATTATCACTTCGAGTTCGTCCTCTTCAATACTAACTTTTTAGTCGAAATTCTAAAAATGAGAGTATTATTGGTTGTTGCGGCCTGTTTGGTTGTAAGCTGTTTAGAAGTTCATGGAAAAAGGCCCCATGGCTCCCGACCTCCACCACCAGCTGCAAGACATCCGCCACCACAACGGGAAGCTGGGAATAAAAGTGGTTGGGGATGGAACAGCGACCATGGCTCACTGTACGGACAACCTCCGAAGTGTGTTGATCCTGCCACAATTCAAACCACTACCGGAGACACAGATTTTGTAATTATTTTTATTTTATTTTACAAAACTGTTCTAAAGTTTCTTTGGTTGTACAAAAAAGTACGTTTTATTAATTGCGTTTTAAATATTTAAATTTTCAGTTCAGCAGAGAGCGACTTTGGTATATATCTGGAACTGCTTACACTCTGAATAGTTACTACCGATCTTTCAACGGCCGTTATGCAACCAAACAGTCTCAGATCAACGAAATGTGCCCAGCTGCCATATTTAGTTCCGCCACTACAGTTGAAATCAATTCTGGAAGTGGAGTTCAGTGGCAACAGACTTGTACAGGAAATGAAATTGTTGCAACGTGCCACTCCAATAAAGATCCAGCAACTCACGATGCTGGTGCTGATCCATTTGCGATAGGTAAGAGTTAACATTTTGATATCCTATTTAAAATATATATCAAAATAATTGAATTATAATTATTAATAACTTTTTATGTATATAGAACGCCAGGATTTCTATACCCTGAAAACCGACAACAAAAGTTACACTATCTCCTACGTTTGTAACGATAACACATATGGCGATTTGCAACTGTTGACCACAAGACCCTACATCAGTCCGGAGCTAGCAAGAACCTTCCTGTCTTTTTTCAAGGACTACAACATTTCAACCAACCAGGCTCAATTCTCCACCTGCAGTCCTCCCAAGATGGGGCCTTATCCACCTCCATTTCAAAACTACCCAAATTCTGCTGGAGGACCGAATAGCAATGGTTGGGGTCAATCCGGATGGGACAGCACCGTTTCCACTGATGGCTGGTCATCTAACAATGGATGGTCTGACAACAGCAATGGATGGTCACCATCGCCACCATCAGACGGATGGTCTAGCAATGGATGGGGATCTGACAGCGTACCATCAAGTGGTTGGGGCTGGGATAACCAAGGATGGAGTGCTAAGGTTGAGAAAACCGAAGAAGTCAAGAAAACTGAAGTGGCTAAAGAAGCAATGGCTGAAGTTGTGGCTGAAGTAGCCCTATAAAATGTTTATACACTATTTATTGCTATTTATTGAACATGTCTCTGATAAAATTAATATTTATTATTATATTTATGGCGATAATCACAATTTATTGTCTAATTTATAAAAATTAATAATAACTATATAATAACATTGGAATTTGTACTATTAATGTCAAAGTAAGTAAATAAATAAATTAGACCTCTCCAAATTCTGAACGGTTATCTGAAATGTTTGGTCACATTCTCAAAATCCCCAGGGGTTGTCATCAGGGAACTAAAAAGGATGTGTTTTCCTTCTTTAAATAATTAAAACACTTCTGTGACAAAAGTGAAATAGATTATAAGCATAAATCATTTATTGTAGAATATTTTATTATGGTATAGAAAGAATGTTGAATGTATTACCTAAGGGGAAATAAAAAACGATAGATAGAAAAGTGGATAATCAACTGAGATAGTTGCAGGTCAAAGAAAATCTTATGTAATGTATTTCATATTATAAACGCTAAAACTATCTTATAATATGTACATAAACAGAAAAGCCAAGTTGAAAGTTGTTAAAATTTAGTCCAAATTTCTTATAATAATTTTAGCACCTAATACATGACTTAAATGCCGAAATAATCGGTAAAAAAGACATTACTAGAAATATTGATATCTTTTCTTAAATATATGTTAACAGCATGGAAAAGATTATAACATAAAGTTACGCATTACTGATAGTTTGCATTTAATTAATAATTCGAATCTTATGAATATAAATAGATACTATCACTGACAATATAAAATAGAGACAAGTTATCACGTTCTTTCAATAAATGCATACAAAAAAATTTCAGAATCATCATTCCTGGCTCCGTTTTATAAATTAATTCACTGCATGATATCTGAAATTAGGAAAATGCATGTATTTCTTTCTCAGCATGGTTATAGCAGGCTACCACTAATAAGCCCGTCTTAGTAAACCTCCACCATTCAAAAAAATCACCAAATTGAAAGATGTAGCCCAATTCAAATTAATTTCATGTCCTATTAAGTCTTAGCTAGGAAGGTACCAATGAATATTTTGGTTGGACTACATAATTGAAATGTATATCCGAATATTTACTTTTATACCTAAAAAATGAAAATGACAGCAAAGAAATTCTATTTATTTACGATACTTACGTAACAATACCCATAGCCATGTATATTTAGTACACAATGTACAGAACCGAGACTTAAAGGTCCGTCGACCTATCCATTTCACTTCGCTAGCCTACGGTAAAGTAACTAAATTAGAGCAGGCAATACAAAATGCATTGTAGAACTATTTCCGAACCCAATAGAAAGTAAAATTAGACAGGCCCTTAACAAACGGTAAAACTGGTATTAAACTAGCGATGTCTTTGTTGTATATTCACCACAATGTTTACACAAATTAAATATATTTGTTTATTTAATCCTCAGAATATGAATACAAATAGTAATCATAAATGGTAACACATGAAAGAGAAGTACAGGTACCCAAAGGAGAAATCTGTATAAATACAGACTACAAAGTTTCGAACTTATCATTTTACATTTTTGGTCTTCAATGCTCACTTCTCAAATTCGTAAAATGAGAGTATTATTGATTGTTGCGGTCTGTTTGGCTGTTAGCTGTTTAGCAGTTCATGGAAAAAGGCCCCATAGCTCCCGACCTCCACCACCAGCTGCTAAACATCCGCCACCACCACGGGAAGTTGGGAGTAAAAGTGGTTGGGGATGGAACAACGACAATGGCTCGTTGTACGGACAACCTCCAAAGTGTGTTGATCCTGCCTCAATTCCAACCACACCCGGAGACACAGATTTTGTAATTATTTTAATTAAATTTTAATTGCTTAACTGTTATAAAGTTGTCTTGTATAAAAAAGTACCTTTTATTAATTGCGCTTTAACGTTTTTCATTCTCAGTTCAGCAGAGAGCGACTTTGGTACGTACATGGAACTGCATACGGTCTAAATATTTTCTACCGAGCTTTAAACAGCCGCTACGCAACCAAACAATCTCAGATCAACGAAATGTGCCCAGCCCAAATATTCGGTTCAAGCACCCCAGTTCAAATCAATTCCGGAAGTGGAGTCCAGTGGCAACAGACTTGTACAGGAAATGAAGTTACTTCAACGTGCCACTCCAATAAAGATCCAGCAACTTATGATGACGGTGTTGATCCATTTGCGCTAGGTAATGATTAAAATTTTGATCATTGATATCCTATTTAAAATATAGGTCAAAATAATTGAATCAGAATTATTATTAATAACTTTTTATTTATATAGAGCGCCAGGATTTCTACCTCTTGAAAACAGACAGCAAAACTTACGCTATCTCTTACGTTTGTAACGATAACACATATGGCGATTTGCAACTGATAACCACAAGACCCTACCCCAGTCCGGATATGGCAAGAATGTTTCTGTCACTTTTCAAGGACTACAACATTTCAACCAACCAGGCTGAATTCTCCACCTGCAGTGCTCCCAATATGGGGCCTTATCCACCTCCATTTCAAAATTACCCAAATTCTGCTGGAGGACCGAATAGCAATGGCTGGGGTGCAAGTGGATGGGACAGTACCGTTTCCACTGATGGCTGGTCTGCAAATAATGGATGGTCTGACAACAGCAATGGATGGTCACCTTTACCTCCATCAGACGGATGGTCCAGCAATGGTTGGGGCTCTGATAGTGGAACATCATCGAGTGGTTGGGGCTGGGATAACCAAGGATGGAGTGCTAAGGTTGGGAAAAAGGAAGAAGGCCAGAAAACCGAAGGAGTTAAGAAAACTGAAGTGGCTAAAGAAGCAATGGCTGAAGTTGTGGCTGAAGTAGCCCTATAAATGTTTTTTACCCTATTTATTAGTATTTATTGAACATTTGCAAGATAAAATTATATATTTATTATTATATATTTACACAATACAATTTATTTTCTAATTTATGTTTATTTCATTTAATAAATAATATTGGAATCTTTAGTAATAAATTGTCAAAGTAAATTAATTAATTAAACCCCTCTATATGCTGAAAGGTTATCTGAAATGCTTGTTCAAATTTTGACCTTCATCTCTAAAAACCTCCCTACAGAGGTTGTCATTAGGGAAATAAAAAGGATCTTTTTGACTTTTTTGCCTCCTTTGTTGATGGAGCAATTTTCCCCTTTTTATTTAATGTAATAAATAATGCAAAAAAGGTAAAAAACAAATAATGACTGCGTTTTATAAAAATGCATTAACTTTTTGTAAAAAGTCACATAAAAAGGTCTAAATACACGCCACAATGTAAATTTAATGATACCAGATGAATTCAGATGAATTCGGATGAATAATTCCAAGAGGTCCGTAATTTTCAGGTTCTAAGTGATTAAGACATTATGCACAGATTTTCTTAGCGATGGCTTAACTAGTGAATTTTCTTTAGTAAAAAATATACTACTTTATTCAAGGTTTATAAATTTTTACAGCATAAAAGCTAAAAAATACCATACGTGTATAAAAAGGTGACATACTCCTTTAGTTGCAATGAAAAACTATTTTTTGGTAAAATTTTCTAAAAAAATATGGTCACATTTAATATATATGTAGGCACTAAATTATAAAGACTTTTTTGATAACATTCTAGCTACCAGTTTACTTATGGCATAAGCTAAAATTATTGGAACTGACAAGGCAAACGCAAGAATGAAGAGAACTACATCCAAATCTCTCCTTTCAAACCAATTGAGATCTGCATTTTTAGGATGTAGGACAGTCAAGTCTTCATGACGAAGTGTGTACTCGATCCAGTAAACTGCAGTCTCGACAGGTGTGGCTGGTCTGTCACGAAACATTTTTGACATTTTTTTCATGTTCTCTCGGTACCTTAAATACAAAATAGATTGATAATAAAATCTATGACTTAAAAGCATTCCAATTACTAGAGGAATGGGAATTTGATGCCTATCAGTGAATGAGTGTGTTAATTCTTATTTTACTTGGAATTGGAGGTCATTTCAGTTACGGCTTCTGTCAACAATTGAGTATTAATATTCTGTCTTGTTTGAAGCCTAACACCAATGTCTTCTACTTCGATTCTGTAAGCATTGTAAAATTGATCTCCGAACATTGGAAATGCAATCAGAGGAACTCCAAAGAAAGTTGCTTCCTGAATACTATTAATACCGCAGTGGGAAATGAATGCTAAGGTTTTTGGATGTTCTGTTGAGAAAATATATAGTTTTAAATTGAATTTAAATAAAGGTGTGTTTCTACAAGAATGGTATTGTTTTATTTAATCATGATTACACTAACCCAAAATTCCCTTCTGAGGGAGCCATTTAGAAACAAGGAGATTCTTTGGTCGGCTTTCCTGAGGGATGTCATCTTCCCACTTCCAGATGAAATGAATTTTAGGAAACTTGACCATCATATCAAAGAAAGTGCTCAGCAATGTGGTCGAAATTTCCTTGGTGTCAAATGTTGATCCGAAGGCTATAAGAATGACACCATCTTGTGCTTCATTGATGAATTGCAACATATCCTGAAAGGAAGATAATTTTTATCAAGTCATGATTAATATGGAAATAATTATTAAAACAATTTCGAGCTAACCTTTGGAATTTCTTCGGACTGTCCCCAACAGGTCATTCCTCCTATTTGAATAACCATAGGTGGCAAGGATCTTGCAAAATCAGTTGTGAAGTGGGAATTGGTGAGGAGTAAACTTGCATTTCTTTCCATTTCTACTAAACTGGGTATTTTATCATCAGGTGAGTTATCTCTTAGAAATTGTTCTAGTTTGGGATACATCGTTGATTGTTTGAAGTATGAAAATTTCAAGGAGGAAATGTAGTTTTCAACTCGATTTAAGAAAGTCATCGGATACGTGTAAGCAACAGAGACTAAGGAAGGAATCCACGCAGATTCCGTAGGAATTCCGTAGATGTCTGGATGCCACGGGAATAAGGTGGTGGCATCAGAAATAATGTACTTTGAATGTTTTTTGTAAGCGAGCACAAATCCACACTCGGCATACGCAGCGTTGATAATTATGAGATCGTAGGGATTTTTGTGGGCGATGTCATGCAGCTCTGGGTCTTTCTCGTACGGAGTATTTAGAACGACATCGCAAACACCCACCGTCCAATTAGTAATTTTCAAATACAAATCACTCTCTGTATTTGATGTCACGGCGGATTGTCTGTCTGGCCGAAGAACTTTCGCCATTAAGTCAATCAAACTTTCGGGTGCTACATCTTTTACTTTGGGATTTTTGTAGGGTTGCTTTTCATGCGGAGATAGAAATGTCACGTTATGACCTCCTTCTACTAAACCTGTCACTAATGGCCAAATTGACACTTTATGGCTATACGAGTTACCGGCGAAAAAGAATAAAATGTTATCTCCCTTTGTCCACTGACCCTGCAGCAGGGTGACCGTCACTGCAAACGCTAATATAACTCGCATTGTTGAATATTTTCACCGAACTATAAACAGCAGAATATTTGTACTGAAAATGATGGAGGAAAAACTGGCTTTTATATTTAGGTATGCATGTCATAAAAATATGCACGTGCTTTCAACAAGCAGGTGACTGTTGCGTAAGATATATTGTTATCGTCATATTAATTAATCTCCACACTCTAACCTATATTACCACATAGTTCATAGATTAGAAATAGGTGTAATAAATATATATTAATATAATTTAGCAATACCTACAATGTTTAATCTGTAGCTCTCAGCAAAGATAATCAAAGTTAACTACCTCGTAGTTATTAGTATTATTTATATTATTATCAGCAATCATTACATTGTTTTTCACATAAGCACTTTGACTCTGCACTTGGATTCTCGTGACATTTACCGTTCACTTTTAGATAAGTCAGGTGACTCTTTTACTATTGAAATGTAACCTAATCAATACCACGGCAACCTTAAGTTTATTCACGTGATGGACACATTGCAAACTCTGTTATTACAATGTCACAACGTAGTTTAAAAGAACTTAAAATAAAATGCTAAGGGAACATTTTCATACTTTACTAAAACTCCTAACAGACCAAATTAGACTCGTTCTATTGTTATCCTATTATCCTATTGTTATCGTCATCCAGGGTTATGGGTTGGGTCACCTGTTGCTTAGGGTAGTCAAAATGCGTCGTGTCAGATTGGAAACAATTTTTTGTAGATTGAAAATCAACTGATACTGACGTCACAAATTGTGATGATGATAGGAATAGGAAAATTGTGAGTAGGTTTTAAATGATTAGCTGGTAAATTTATTTGAGAATAATTATTTAGAGATCAATAGCAGCCGGATGTTAAAGAAATAAACAGTTTTTGTAGATAAAACTTGGACATTTAACAGGGGTGCCAATTAATTTGTATGGCACACACATGACTTTTGTTGTTATGACTTACCTATTGAATTTGTATGGAAATAATGACTAAATATGTATGGTGATAGTTTTTTATAAACATGCATAGTATACCAATACAAGATATATATCACCATAAGGTGGTAAATTAATTCAAGTCTAAAAATATATTGTAGAACGATAATACATAAGTAGAAACTGCACATACAGCCATGCAGAATGCAGAAAGTATGGGTAGTTAGTTATTGAAAACCTTAATTGTTGCCAACATTTTAGGTGTTTATTCACATAATATACCCATAATATCAAATAATTATGGTTTAGCTCAATGAATTATCTATATAAAAGCCATTATTAAAATTCCGGATTCTACTCATTGTAGTATTGTAGACAGCTGTTACATATTTCAAAATTTTTCTACTAGCACACCGGTATTATACGCGGTACCGGTACGCGGTATTTGTGAATTTGTGTACTAAAAATAGTGTGTATTTTAACAATCTTGTATAATATTAGGCTTTAAAACCAGTGTACAAAATTTACCACTTTTTAGCCTTTTTTACCATCACAGTGGTAAAAATGCACTTAATGGTAAAAATGGTAGATTTTAGCGATTGATTAGACAG
Source organism: Tomocerus qinae (assembly GCA_020055645.1). Classification (NCBI taxonomy): domain Eukaryota; kingdom Metazoa; phylum Arthropoda; class Collembola; order Entomobryomorpha; family Tomoceridae; genus Tomocerus; species Tomocerus qinae. Next base: position 128,038,366 of record CM034546.1, read on the forward strand.
CTGAGTACAGATACACTAGACTTCCTAATATACAGGGATAGTACTAAGTTCCAATACACGTTTGTCGGCTAATAACTCAAAAACTAGAGCAGATAGAGAAATGGGAGTACTACCATTGGAAAGAGGCTGAACTAACTTAAAGATTGGTATATGAAAAGTACTTATTTGAAAGTAATTAATAGTCAAAAAATAATGATGAACTAAAATTTAATTTATACATGGGGAACTATAGGGAACAGATACTTGACATTTATTAACTTTTGTAAGTCGTAAAGAATATTTCATGTGTAAAAACTACCGGGAAGTGATTCGTCGTGTCAAAAAGCGATTTCTAACCATATTACTTCCACATCCAGCTATTATTAAAAGTGTTGTTAAAAAGTTTATGTCCTAACTCTTGAGACATTTCTCCACTGTAAAATGGTGGTTTCGATTGGTCCAGTACACTTGATTTCTTCGATTAAAAATTTCATTGAGATTAAAATTGCACTCATCACTCCACACTATGTCTTCCAATAATTCGGATTTTCAGCAAGAAGTGATAAGCAATCGTTACAGAATTCACTCGGTTGATTTGATGAGGTCTCATTCAGTGTTCCATTTTAGCCGGCTTAAAAGCTTTTTGACCAGCCGGCTAGTCATATTAGCCAGCCAGCCGGCCGGCTAAAATGGCCGGTCTCCGAACCCTATAGTTCGATTTTAGCTGACTAACAAGCTTTTTGGCCAGCCGGCTACCCATTTTAGCCGGCCGGCTGGTTAAAATGGCCGGTCACTGAACACTTGTCTCATTTTTCTGGGATTACTTCCTTGACTTTGGTAGGCCAGTAACAACGATACAGACTTTTCCTTAATGCTTTTTGGACATTAAGCCCACGTATTCATGAATTTTTAGAAATGTCTCGACTGGACTGACTTGGACTACAGAGTACCGACTTACTTAGAGTACGAATTCTTACTTTATTTTATTCTGTGAGGACGACAAATGGGGGGCCAGCTCGCGATCGGTCATCTACTGCATTTCCAGTTTCTTCAAACTTTTTAACTACACTTTTAATAATAGTGTGAGGTGGGGGTAATATGGTCGAAAATCGCTTCTTGACTCGACGAATCACTTCCCGGTAGTTTTTACACATTAAATATTCTTTACAACTTACAAAAGTTAATAAATATAGGGTATGTTTTCCCTATAGTTTCCCATGTATAAATTAAATTTTAGTTCATCATTATTTTTTGACTACTATTTACTTTCAAATAATTACTTGTCAGTCATATACCAATCTTTAAGTTAGTTCAGCCTCTTTCCAATGGTAGTACTCCCATTTCTCTATCTGCTCTAGTTTTTGAGTTATTAGCCGACAAACGTGTATTGGAACTTAGTACTATCCCACCATTCATACCACTTACCACTACTTTTTAGGTAGTGGTATTTAACGTTAAATACCATTAAAAACCACTTACCACTGGTAAGTGGTAAATGGTATTTTGTACACTGTTTAAAACAGACAATGTGTTACTAAATATAACATTATAGAACTACTCCACTACTGACTTAAAAGTCCGTCGACCTAACAATTTCCACTTTATGGCCTACGGTAAACTAGTAACCAGAGAACCCAATGCAAGTACTATATTTTCGTACCAAATAGAAAGCAAAATCAGGCAGGATATTTTATCCACAGAATCTGAATATATACAGTAATCATAAATATTATACTAGTAACAGGAACAGAGAAGTACAGTTGCTCCGTCCAATAATCTGAATAAATACAGAAAACCATATTTCAGTTTAACCATTTCGAGTGTCTGACCTCATCAATTCTAACTTTTCAGTCGAAATTCTAAAAATGAAAATATTATTTGTTTTTGCGGCCTGTTTATCTGCTAGCTGCTTAGCATCTGCACCTGGAAAAACAATCCAAGGCCGTCGAAATCCACCACCACACCGGGAAGCTGGGGATAAAATTGGTTGGGGATGGAACAGTGACAGTAGCCCGCTATACGGACAACCTCCTAAGTGTGTAGATCCTGCTACAATTCCAACAGCCCCATACGGAGACTTAGTTTGGGTAATAATTTATTTTAAATTTTAAACTCCATTTTACTTTTGCTAAAAATGTTTCTTTGATATTGACAAAAGTTTTTATTAATTGCGTTTTACCATTTTCAGTTTGGCAGAAAGCGACTTTGGTACTTACATGGAACTGCATACGGCCAGAATCTTTATTACCGATCTTTCAACGGCCCACCCGCAACCAAACAGTCTCAGATCGACCAAATGTGCCCAACTGTCACATTCAGTACTTCCAGTTCAATTCAAACCAATTCCGGAAATGGAGTCCAGTGGCAACAAATTTGTTTAGGAACAGAGACTTCAACGTGCACTCCCATTTACGATCCAGCAACTTACGACGAGGGTGTTGATCTTTTTGCGATACGTAATACTTAACATTTTGAGATGGTTATTATTAACATATTATTGTCAAAATAATTCAAATTATTAATAACTATGTGTGTGTGTGCCATTTATATAGAACGCCAAGATTACAAACTCCTTAAAACAGATGCCAAAACTTACGCTATCTACTATTGCTGTAACGATTACTTGCATGGTGATTTGCAACTGTTCACCACAAGACCTTACGTCAGTCCAGAGCTGACAAGGACCTTTCTGTCATTTTTCAAGAAATACAATATTTCAACCAACCAGGCTGAGTTCTCCATCTGCAGTTCTCCCAAGTTCGGGCCTTATCCACATCCTTTTGAAAACTACCCAAATTCTGCTGGAGGACCGAATAGTAATGGCTGGGGTGCAAGTGGGTGGGACAGTACCGTCTCTACTGATGGCTGGTCTGCTAATAATGGATGGTCTGACAACAGTAATGGTTGGTCACCATCACCTCCATCAGATGGGTGGTCTAGTAATGGATGGGGCTCTGACAGCGGACCATCAAGTGGTTGGGGCTTGGATAACCAAGGATGGAGTGCTAAGGTTGGGAAAAAGAAAGAAGATAAGAAAACCGAAGTACTAAAGAAAACTGAAGAAGCAGTGGCTGAAGTAGCCCTATAAAATGGTATATATCTTATTTATTAGTATTTATTGAACATGTATCTGATAAAATTAATATTTATTACTGTATTTATGGTGATAATAACAAGTTATTGTTTAATTTATAATCTAATTAACAATATATTTCATTTCATAACTAAAAATAATGGAATCTGCCTACTGTGATCAAAGTAAATGAATCAAATTAAATATATAAATTACACCCTACCAAATTCTTAAATGTTATCTGAAATTTTTGGTCACATTTTGTCCTTTATCTCTCAAAATCCCCAAGTGGAGTTGTCATCAGGAAACAAAAAAGGATCCTTTTCCTTCTTTAATGGCGCAATTTGCCCCACATAGTTTATGATAAGAGCAAAAAAAGGAAAAAAAAACAAAAAACGACTGAATTAAAAAGAAAAATAAAACTTTTTGCTTTTTTGTAAAAAGGAGCATTTTTTTGTTCCATAGTTGTCACAGTGAAACAGAGATCAACGATTTGACTGTTCAGAATTAACCAAATTATAATTCCTCAGAGGGGACATTTTTAACATAGATGTGATCTTATATGTTGTATCAACTATAATTTATTATTATTTCTTTGTTAATTTCAGAACAACTTTTAGATGTTGTAATTTAGTTTAAATTACTTACAATTTTCTCAAAAGTAAAGTTTACATCTACCAACCTTTGTAATTGTATCAATTGGTTACACAAACATAATATTATATAGCTTTCTTATAGAACTTTGTGAACATAGAAGTGCCTGAATAATCGGTAAAAAAGACATTAACTACAAATATTGATATTATTTCGTTCTTGTATGTTCACAGCATGCAGAATATTACATAAAGTTACACATAACGGCAGTTGGCATTATTAATTCGAATCTTATGAATATAAATAGAAACTATTTCTGCCAATATAAAATAGAGACACATACATCTATCCCGTGAAAATCTTTCAATAAATGCATACAACAAATTTCAGAATCCTCATTTGGCATCATAAATCAATTTACCGTTGATATATGAAACTAGCTGCTGACCCAGCACAGTGTGCAAGAAAAATGTTGACATAAGTAATTTTCATATAGGAATTTCATCAATAGACCATTGACTATTTAGTAGACCAATTTTTGATGCCAAAGAGTGTTGAAATGTAAAGCAAAATCAATACTGATTGTCTACTCATCACAAAACGATACGGAGATATATACAACGGTCAACAGCACGTTTATGTGTAGTAAAGATTATGATTGTATTTCTTTGCCATCATGGTTAGCTGGCTAGCACTAATAAGTTGGTCTTAGTAAATCTCCTCCAGCATCCAAAATACATTCACCAAATCGGAAAGATGTAGCCCAATTAAAATTTCATGTTCTATTAAATCTTAAGTATGACGATACAAATGAATATTATGGTTGGACTACATAGTATATCCGAATATTTACTTGTAGACACAATATACAGGACTTATACGTACAATACCCATTAGACATGTACAGAATCACCAACTTAAAGGTCCGTCGACCTATCTTTTTCATCTCAATGGCCTAAGGTAAAGTAACCAAAGCGCCCAATGCAATATACTACTATATTCCAGTACCCAATAGAAAGTAAAATTAGACCAGCCCTTATCAAACGGTAAAACCGGTATTAATACTACCGGTGCCATTGTTGTACATTCGTTTACACAGTGGACTACAAATTTACAAAGGAAGGCACTTATTTATTTAATTCTCAGAATATGAATAGAAATAATAATCATAAGTCAACACATGAAAGAAAAGTACAGTTTTAGCTCGCGGAAAAATCTGAATAAATACAGACAACAAAATTTCAGAATTATCAGTTCGAGTTCACCCTTTTCAATATCACTTCTCAGTCGAAATTCTAAAAATGAGAGTATTATTAGTTGTTGTGGCTTGTTTGGCTGCTAGCTGCTTAGCAATTGCACCTGGAAAAAGACCCCAAGGTCCCCGCCCTCCACCACCACAAAGAAGACATCCACCGCCACAACGGGAAGCTGGGGATAAAAGTGGTTGGGGATGGAACAGCGACAATAGCCCGCTTTACGGACAACCTCCAAAGTGTGTAGATCCTGCCACAATTCAACTTGGCTCATACGGAGACGTAGATTGGGTAATAACTTATTTTAAAATATACTTTTCTTACTTAACTGTTTCTTTGAAATTGTGCAAAATATTTTATTAATTGCGTTCTACAATTTTGCAATTTCAGTTTGGCAGAGAGCGACTTTGGTACATTCATGGAACTGCATACGGTCTGAATATTTACTACCGATCTTTCAACAGCCGTTATGCAACCAAACAATCTCAGATCAACGAAATGAGCCCAGCTATTTCATTCAGTTCCACCACCTCAATTCAAATCAATTCCGGAAGTGGAGTACAGTGGCAACAGACTTGTACAGGACAAGAAGCTGGAACTTGCTACTCCATTAAAGATCCAGGAACTTACGACACTGGGGCTGATCCATTTGCCATAGGTAATAATTTACATTTTGAGATCTTTAACATGTCACCGTCAAAATAATTGAATTCAAATGATTAATAATAACTGTATTTTTATAGAACGCCAGGATTACTACCTCCTCAAGACAGATGCCAAAACTTACGCTATCTACTACCTGTGTAACGATTACACTCATGGCGATATGCAACTGGTAACCACAAGACCCTACCCCAGTCCGGATATAGCAAGAATCTTCCTGTCTCTTCTCAAGGACTACAATATTTCAACCAACCAGGCTGAATTCTCTACTTTCGATTCTCCCCAATTTGGACCTTATCCACATCCTTTCGAAAACTACCCAAATTCTGCTGGAGGACCGAATGGAAATGGCTGGGGTGCAAGTGGATGGGACAGTACCGTTTCCACTGATGGCTGGTCATCTAACAATGGATGGTCTGACAACAGTAATGGATGGTCACCATCACCTCCATCAGAAGGATGGTCTAGCAATGGTTGGGGCTCTGACAGTGGACCATCAAGTGGTTGGGGCTGGGATAACCAAGGATGGAGTGCTAATGTCGGGAAAAAAGAGGAAGCTAAGAAAACCGAAGAAGCCAAAAAAACTGAAGAAGCAGTTGCTGAAGTTGTGGCTGAAGTAGCCCTATAAATTGTTTTTACACACTATTTATTACTATTTATATTTGTTGTGGTAATAACTATTTATTGTCGAATGTATAAATTTATTTATTTCATCAATAAATAATATTGGATCCAGTACTAAATGTGATTTTATTTTTGACATATTCTTTGTTCATCCCAGAATAAGTTTTTAGATACCTTTAATTACCAATATAGTATTACTGCCATTAAAATACTTTGACAAAAGTAAAATAAGCTATACTAATATAAAGGTCAAACATTTTTAATACAGAATATTTTCTGCTATCCAAAGATTCTTACATTAAGGCGAAATCAAGACGATAGTTAGAAACTTTGGAATATCAGCGTAGATATTTGCATGCAAGCACCGATCCAGTAGAGGTGTGGACGCAGCGGCCCCTAATTCTGAAAATAGAAATTGTTTCCAAAAATTGCTAATATATTATACTACATTTTTGCCATAATTATTTGTCCAGCGCTTCTTGGCCAAATTACTTAATGCAAAAATCGTAAATTATTTAATGTAATGTATTCATATTCTAAAGCTAAACTTAAAGACTAATCATCATTCTTAAGCAGAAAAACGGCAAATTGAAAGTTTTTATTTATCCTAATTAATTTAGCCCCAAGAGTTAAACTTTATATTATCTGTAGATCCCAAACTATGGTTGTAATTGTAATAATTTCGCCAGAATTTACTACATGTATTACTATTATAAGAAATAATATCGTTTTGAAAACATCTATTTCTTTTAAAATAAAATTGTTAACTACATTTCATATTTGACTTTGGTATAAATATCGATGTAATATTTTTCAAATTTTATATTGTAATAGTATAATTGTAATGGTTAATGTGAGTTTAAACGAAGTTTAATAAACTATTTTCATTGTATTAATACACTATGCACAGTAACACTCAACGTAGCTCTCAATTTATCACGTTGAGATGATGAAAGAAGTGGAACATTTCCCAATGGGAAAAATCTTGGTGAATGAGAGGATTGGAAATATCCCATTAGAAATGAAAAACAAACGCTCAAGAATTTCGATCTATATATTCTGACTAGCACTAAGACGACATCCAGTAAAAAACATATATAAAATAACACCCTTTTAAGTAGGGCACTTTTAGCACATTTAGGTTTTCATGCAAAAAATGTCTTTTATTAATTTTGTCTCGTTGTGGATCAGTTCGGTCCAATGTAGTCCAATTCGGTACAATTCCTTCAATGCCGTTCTTATTTTGAAAAATACTCATATTATTATGCTACCCATAGCATCAACAGACTACAAAGTTGGTATTAGGCATGCTGTAAATTATTTTCTACTTCTCACAACTTCCTAGATCACTCTAATTATCTATAGTCTACTGCCAACGTCTATGACAGATATTGTAAAAAAATTCTGATTAGTTGGATTCCTAGAATTCCAAATATCATCCCATCATCATTAAAATAAATAAAAATGAAGTCGATAGTCACATAGGCTTATCGATAAATCGATAGACTTGTCTTGGTAGTTACAAGAGAAATGAAACAAAGCCAGCCCCTTTTATTTACCGTACTTACATTACATATAACAATACCCAAATAAATCTACCTATTTGGGTATAGAACAGAGCAACAGACTTAAAACTAGAGCACCCCATGCAATGTAGTACTATTCCATTGCACAAAAGAAAATAAAATTAGACGAATAAACGAAACGGTAATTTCAGCAGCTCATAAAATGACAGAGAAAGGCATTTAGAAAGGCTTTTAATCCTTAGTGTATACTTAAGTACCTAATAATAACATTCACATGCCACAATAAAATATTGTCACCAACGGCATGGAAAAATCTGAATAAATAGAGCCGGCACAACTCGAAAATCATCATTCCTTGTTATTCCTCTTCAACAGCCATTTCTTGGTTAATTTTCAATTTCTGAAAATGAAAATATTACTTGTTGGTTTGGTATGTTTGGCTGTTAGCTGTTTAGCAGTTCCTGGAAAAAGACCCCAAGGTCCCCGTCCTCCACCACCACAAAGAAGACATCCACCACCACACCGGGAAGCTGGGGATAAAAGTGGTTGGGGATGGAACAGCGACAATAGCCCGCTTTACGGACAACCTCCAAAGTGTGTAGATCCTGCCACAATTCCAGTTGGCTCATACGGAGATTTAGATTGGGTAATAACTTATATTAAAATTTTAACTCCATTTTACTTTTCTCATTTAACTGTTCATAAATTTGTTAAAACTTTTTTTGGTATTGGATGCGTTTTATTAATTGCCTTTTGCCATTTTCAGTTTGGCAGAGAGCGACTTTGGTACATTCATGGAACTGCATACGGTCTGAATATTTACTACCGATCTTTCAACAGCCGTTACGCAACCAAACAATCTCAGATCAACGAAATGAGCCCAGCTGTCATTTTCAGCTCCTCCACCCCAATTCAAATTAATTCCGGAAGTGGAGTCCAGTGGCAACAGAATTGTGTAGGACCAGAAGCTGGAACTTGCTACGCCGTTAAAGATCCAGAAACTTACGACACTGGTGCTGATCCATTTGCCATAGGTAATACTTAACATTTTATGTCTTTAATATATTATCGTCGAAATAATTGAATCAAAATTATTAACAACTTTTTATTTATATAGAACGCCAGGATTACTATCTCCTCAAAACCGATGCCAAAACTTACGCTATCTACTACATGTGTAACGATTACACTCATGGCGATTTGCAACTGTTGACCACAAGACCCTACCCCAGTCCGGATATAGCAAGAATCTTCCTGTCCCTTTTCAAGGACTACAATATTTCAACCAACCAGGCTGAATTCTCTACTTTCGATTCTCCCCAATTCGGACCTTATCCACATCCTTTTGAAAACTACCCAAATTCTGCTGGAGGACCGAATGGCAATGGTTGGGGTGCAAGTGGATGGGACAGTACCGTTTCCACTGATGGCTGGTCTGCTAATAATGGATGGTCTGACAACAGTAATGGATGGTCACCATCTCCTCCATCAGACGGATGGTCTAGCAACGGTTGGGGCTCTGACAGCGGACCATCAAGTGGTTGGGGCTGGGATAACCAAGGATGGAGTTCTAAGGTTGAGAAAAAGGAAGAAGCCAAGAAAACTGAAGAAGCAGTAGCTGAAGTTGTGGCTGAAGTAGCCCAATAAAATGTTTTTATACACTATTTATTACTATTTATATTTGTTGTGGTAATAACTATTTATTGTCGAATGTATGAATATATTTATTTCGTCAATAAATAATATTGGATCAAGTAACCAGTACTAGATGTGATTTCAGACTTATTCTTCGTTCATCCCAGAATAATTTATTTAATTTAACCCAGAGCGTATTTCATTTTTATGTAATACGCATTTTGGTTTTACTATCGCCCTACCAGACATACATAGATAATAGATATATAGGTAGGTAAATTCATTGCTTTATCAAGTCTATGATTATAATCATTACTATAGAATAAACGTAAACTAATTCATGCGCATTAAACGCATTCATATGTATCACAGGCATCTACATGTTGTAGCAACCTCGTTGCTGTACGAATCGAATTTTGCTACACCCATAACTAAGCCCCGCTCCCAAAGCGGGCGAATTTATTTTCTCTGGACACTTGAATGTTTTCAATGCCTGATTGTATGTATCGCTATCACTATCATTACATCAATACTATTAGATTAACGGCAATAGTTAGACATGTGTGATGACCAATTCCGTTTGCCTGTTTGTACTTCTGTGTGTTAATCCGACGCATTCTAATAATACAACCAAGCACGACCTAATTTCTACTTAAAATAATATATTCAATGAAGCAAATTCCCACAAACGCGAAGCAGGTTCAGTGACATAATTAAGTGGTTTATATACACCCTCTGATTGGCGAATTACGTAAATATCCATGTAATCTCCGCCCCTTTTTACATGCATTTGACATTGTGTATTATAACTTAAAACATTTAATTTTCTTATTGGCCTCTTTTCGGTCGATAAGAAAATTGAGACCAATAATTGAGATTAACTTGGCCTCAAAACAGTCCATTGTCCCTTAATGCATAATGGTGGTTCAAACTAATGTAAACGTATTCCCCAAAGTCTAAAAATGTGACCTTTGTGAAATATCGACAACGCTATTTCGATACAAAAAAATTTCTTCTAAGCCGTACTATGGCGACATTTTGGAACAATGTTTTACTCCAGGTTTGGAGTAATTTAAAAAAATTTTAAACAATATCTACAGAGTTTTATTTGTCAATATAGGTAAAAAGGATTATAAGATTGAAATTAATACACAAAATCTGTGTACCCAATGAATTTTGCTCAACCTATACTCACTAGCTTTATTTATAACAGGACCTGGGATCTATGACCGGCTAGTATAGAGATAATAATCTCTATGAAAACATCTTTAAAAGCTGAAAGACGGGCTGATATATGCAGTAGACCAATTCAAACTTTCATGAACCATAAATATATATTATATATTAAGTCGAATTAGTCATGAATATAAAGGTATGTTTTGGGCTAAATAATTGAAACAGGTGGGTGTTAGACTATTTACTTATCTTTGTATTGTAGTCAGGAGAGAAATGAAAATGACAGCAAAGCCAGCCCCTTTTATTTACCGTACTTACATAGAACAATGCTCAAATACATCTATTTATGTATAGAACAAAACCACGAACTTGAAACTAGAGCACCCAATGCAATGTAGAACTATTTCCTTGCACAATAGAAAGTAAAATTAGAAAGGTCCCAGACTAAACGGTAAAAGATTAATACAAATATGTGTGTATATTTCTTGTGCATTCACCAGAATATTTACACAACTTGCAGCAGCTCATAAATTTGACAGTGAAAGGCATTTGGCTTTTAATCCTTAGTATATACTTAAGTACCTAATAATAACATTCACATGCCTGAATGAAATATTGGCAGCAACGCCATGGAAAAATGTCAATAAATACAGACGGTACAACTTGAAAATTATCATTCCTTGTTATTCCTCTTCAACAGCCATTTCTCCGATCTGAAAATGAAAATATTGTTACTTGCTGGTTTGTTATGTTTGGCTGTTAGCTGTTTAGCATCTGCACCTGGGAAAAGGCCCAATGGACCACCACCTAGAAGACCATCACATCGGAATACTGGAGATAAAAGTGGTTGGGGCTGGAACGGCGAACCTCTACACTATGGAAAACCTCCTGCTTGTCTCAATATAGACTCTATTCCATACAACAGTACCCGGGATAATGCCTTTGTATGTTTTTATTTATAATTTAGTGCTGTAATTTTCTAGAATTTTTGACCATTTAGAAAACTTTTCTTGATGACATGTTTGAGATTTTTGTAATAAATAATATCAATATTTCCATTTTAGTTCCACCGAGTGAGGCCTTGGTACTATTCATTTGGAACCGCCTACGGTTTGAATGCCTATTACAAAGTTTTCAACGGCCGACCCGCAACTAAACAGAGTCAGATCGACCAAATGTGCCCAGTTGTATCATTTGGATTCGAACCAATTCAAAATAATACAGGAAGCGGAGTCCAATGGGGACAGTATTGTGACAGTATGGGTCTTCATATAACTGGAGTCGGCCGTTGTTACACGACAACTGATCCAACAACCTATGATAAGGGTGTGGATCTATCTGCACTTGGTAATTATATCGGCTTTGTCTATTCTATTCTAGATAATTCTATTTGAATCTGAAGTACGTATTAATAATTGTGTCTATTTATATTTTACAGTACGCCAGGAATATTATCTTATCAAAACAGACAGCAAAGAATATGCTATCTACTACGTTTGCAACGATATAAGCAAGGGAGATCTCCAATTACTTAGTCCAAGACCCTACGTCAGTCCGGATGTGGTGAAAATCTTCCTTTCCCTACTTCCCATCTTCAACATTAAAGTTTCTGAAGCTCAAGCCGCCATCTGCAGTTCTCCCGATTTCGAGCATTATCCACCTCCACTTGAAAACTACCCAGATTCTGCTGGAGGACCGAATAGCCATGGCGATGGCTGGGGTCATAACGAATGGCAAATCACTATTTCCACTGATGGCTGGTCGGCTAATAATGGATGGACCGATCACAGTAATGGATGGTCATCATCACCACCATCAAATGGCTGGTCTAACAATGGTTGGGGATCTGATAATGGACCATCATCTAGTGGTTGGGGTTGGGATCACCAAGGATGGAGTGCTGACGTCTAAAGAAAAATGAATCATGAACCGAAAGAAACCAAGAAAATCGAAGTAAAATTCAAGAAGCGCAATGGCTGTAGAAGCGTTTTAGTTTATTTATGTTATCTATTTATTTTTATTTATTTGTTCATACCCAATTATTTAAAATCTAGATTTTTCGTAATAAATTTGAAAATGCTCAATTCTTAAAATTATTTATTTGTCCAGATTACTGATCTATTTTGATATATGATTTGAAATTAATCTTTCATCATGGGCTACACAATTGAACGTATTACAACTATTACAACTATATTACAACACACGTAATATGCCTGTGTCGGATGCCTTCCAAAGTTAACCGACATAGGCACATGACGTGTGGTGGACTTCGGGAAAACTGCTTTGGGGTACATTATCGAAAACATTAATTAATATTTATAAAGGTACCAACCCATAGCAGAATAATAACCATTATTTTTCTAAAAAATGCAGTTTTACACACTATGTGTGTTCAAATTAATAATTGACATTCAGGCAAAGGCAATTGTTGGCAGAAAGAAAATGTTTGCTCGTATTTTTCCCAATTTAAAAAAGATTTGAACTGTTTGTAATAGCTTGGAAATAAGAAATCAATAAAAGAAAATTTGGAAATTGTTTCTAAATGAAAGATTAGTATTATCTCATTGGCGTCCACCTCAGAATTGCATGAAAACTTTCGACGAAGATCAGGTTTTAACGCTAAAGAAGATGCAGGAGGATTTTGGGTGGAACAATCAAATAAAAAATTTTAACTAATATTTTAGTACAGGAGGAAATAATTCAGAAAATTTTTTGGTGCAATGCGAGACGCGAAACGTAACCTTTAGCCTAGAAGTATTTATTGCCCACCAACACAACCAGTCCTTAGTCCTTGGTACACTGATTAGTAATGTCTGATTTATGAACCACAGTGTCATGTTCATAATATTGTCTTTAGGGCAAGTGGAGTATAGGGGATTTTTTTAAACAGTCAAAGAGTTATTTAAATGGGAGCACAAATTTTGATTACTTTTCTCATATTTCATCTATGCGTGTGTGTGTGATAGAGAGAGCCAAATGTAAATAGTGTGTATGTATAGAAAATGGATTTGACGGGAGTGTTCGAAGTATGATTTTGCATGTAGTTAGCATATTGCATAAATATGAACCACGCTCTTGGGTAATTACAATTAGTGTATTAGAGTATTTTGAAATTCAACCAAAATGTTCAACCAAAATGAAATATCATTAGTGGTAGCCTAGCATTAAATAAAACAATGAACACTAATCTGGAGAATCTGGTCTACATTTAGCATCTTTCACAATTTAAACCATTTTAATGCCTAAACGTATTGAAATTCAATATCAATGCTGTGACCGATTCACCCCCTAATTGTCAACACTAAAATCCCAACACATCAAAAGTACTTTTTGTCAACACGCTTTTCCTTTTTGTCAACACGCTTTTCCTTTTTGTCAACACTACTTTTCCTTTCTTGTCAACAGAATTTTTTATTCATTGCACTAGAAATTGTATTGAGTGAATAAATGAGTAATACAAGCATGAGAATGTTAAAGTGGTTATAAGATAATAACAATTGAGTAAGTCATACAATGAGCAATATTAATATACGTGACAATTAAGCATCCGAGCTTAAGAGTTGAGTCAAAATAATAGTTAAATGTGGCAGTAAAATAATTTATACATAGTATTATAATTTGTCCGATAATGTGTAAATCCACTCTGAGAATGACATTTTAGTTTTGTTGAGAACTATTTTTTTAAAGCGTTTTGTAAAATTAGCAACATGTGGACCTTTTCTTATCCTTTCTTCTTTCTGTACATGACCAGTACTGTTTTTCTGGTCTTTGAGTTCTTAGACTATAAATATAACCGTTTCTGGCCAGTAGTTGGGTCACTTTATTCTTCGTTTTGGTAGCAAATAAAGTACAATACGATGCCATTTTTTCCTTATGTATTATTGTGTAGTGCACAGTTTGAAGAGATAAAAGCAAATAAATTTCAGAGTCAACGACTTACCTTCTATTCCCTCTTGCATTCATCATCAGCAGTTTAAATATCTGATAATGCATAAAATGGTAATAAACCCAGGTAGTAATTTAGATTAGGAGAGGAATGTTACAACAAAACACAATATCTTACATGAACTGTATAACGTAAACTACCCACATTTATAAGGAGTACATTTCCTTATAACGTGTTGACAAAAAGAGTATTGGTGTTGACAAAAAGGTGTCGACAAAAAAACCGTAAAAAATGTTGTTGGCAAAAGAGGGTTGACAAAAAGATGTTGACAGTTAGGGGTTCTTCCCTGTGACCTAGTGTTAATAATCACGAATTAGAAAATTCTTATTTGGTGTGCATTGGCATTGGGACGAAAATTTCCTGATACATAAATACAAACCCACATGGATACTGACACGGGGTGCACATACGGAATTATTAAAATTTACGCGCATGTCCGACTACACGTTTATAAATTATAGGATTAATGATTAAAAAGCTACTAGACCATCATCATTGGGAGCGTTTTTAAACTATTAGTGACCAGTTTTAAAAACGCAGGTAAAGAAAGCCAAATTTTATCACGAAAGTGTGGACGTCATTTTTTAAGCTTTCAAATCATGAAGTATTATTCAAGTTGGATTATTCTCAAGATTAAGAATTCATGATTTGTGCTTACAATGTTAGTTTAGTGTACACAAGAAAAATGCTAACAGTAATATAACAGTATTAAATCCATTTGTATTTACTTAAACGGCTTTCATTTATAGCCGGGTGTAAAGGACAGAGGACATCGACCTGTCTAAATTGGTTATTGTCGGCATTAATTCAGTTGTCCTTTATATACTCAACCGACTATACTCAATGGAATATTTATATTTGAGTACTTATATTTAGGTAGGCTGAATTCACAAGGGATAACATCCGTAAGGGATGTCCATATATGAATAGTATGAATATAAATAGTAACAATTTGTATAGTATAAAAGTATAAATAACTTTGTACAGTTTTCCCGTGAAAATCTTTAATAAATACAGCCAACAAAACCTCAGGCTCTTCATAATTAAATCCTCTCTTTAAGACTTCTTCGTTGGTAGCAGAAATTCGAAAAATGAAAATATTATTGTTATTTGTCATTGCATTTTTGGGTGCTAGTTCCTTTGCATCTAAACCTGGGAAAAGGCCACCGGGCCCAAGACCTCCACCACCACCCAAAAGACATTCGCCGAATCGGAATGACGAAAATAAAAGTGGTTGGGGATGGAACGGCAATAATGGACCTTTGCAATACGAGAAACCTCCGACTTGTCTCGATCGAACTTCTGTTCCTCCAACGAAGGAAACTGGGAACTGTGGGAACTACAGCTTTGTAAATATTTTAAACTTAATATTTAATTTATTTCTCTGATTGTTAAAAATTTCTGACTATTTAAACAATTTAATAATATTTAAACAATTTAATAATACTTAAACAATTTCGGACTATTTAAAAATTTATGACTATTTAAACCTTTCGTCTCCATTTTTCTTTGATAGTTTTTGAACTCTATGATTGCAAATTTAACATCTTCCGCCTTTTACAATTTCTCATTTCAGTTCAATATGGACAGACTATGGTACACTTCATTTGGAACAGCTTATGGTCTGAATCTCTACTATCGAGTTTTGAACGGCCGACCCGCAACTAAACAGAGTCAGATCGACGAAATGTGCCTAACTTCCATATTTGGTATTGGTCCAATAGTAATTAATGCAGGAAGTGGAGTGCAATTTCAACAGTATTGTGACGGCGATGCTGGAGTCTGTAACACTACAAAAGATGCCTCAACTTACGACCAGGGTGTTGATCCATATGTGCTGGGTAATTATATTTTGATCATACTTATATCGCTTCTAATGCTATTCGAATTATTAATAATTCCATCTACCTATATTTTACAGAGCACCAGGAATATTACTTTATCGAAACAGACTGCGAAACTTACGTGATCTACTACAATTGTAACGATTACACACATGGCGATCTTCAATTAGTTACAACAAGGCCCTACATCAGTCCAGACTTGATGAAAACCTTCCTGTCCTATTTCCCTGTCTTCAATATTCCAATTTCCCAGGCTCAAGCTTCCATCTGCAATCCTCCCAAATTCAGTGGTTATCCACATCCACTTGAAAGCTATCCATATTCTGCTGGAGGACCGAATAGCAATGGCTGGGGTCAAAGTGGATGGGACAGCACCGTTTCCACTAATGGCTGGTCTACTAATAATGGATGGACACCATCACCTCCATCAAACGGATGGTCTAACAATGGTTGGGGCTCTGACAGTGGACCATCAAGTGGTTGGGGATCGGGTAACCAAGGATGGAGTGCTAAGGTTGAGAAAAATGAAGAAGACAAGAAAACCGAAGCGGCTAAGGAAGCTGAAGTTGTGGCTGAAGTAGTACAATAATATTATATTTTTGTTTTCTATTTATTATTATTATTTATTTGTTTATCACAATTTATTTAAATTCTAGATTCTTCGTAATAAAATTTGAAAATGTTCAACTGTACAATTATTTAATTATGTTTTGAGATATATCCTTGATTTCACTAATTTAAGCATAATATATCCTTACAAAAACTTTTTGAAATTAATTTTTTTCTAAAGAGCCCAAAAATTGCTTTAGCATGGGGCTAATTAATTTCATCATGAAGTACACAACAGCATTGAAGCAATTATTAATACTTACCAAATGCAGCTTAGGAGCATTTCCAAATTATTTTGCAGTAAATAAAATTTTAATAATAAACTCTAAAGAGATTCTAAAAAAGGTTGTGGAAGTTCCATTTAAAATCATGACCGTATTTCGAATAGTTCTTTAATCATTAATTGCATTCAAACTAATTAGTTTTAACTGTAATGACTAGGCTTGATACATTTACAATTTATTTACAAAGCATTTAGATGATCATAGTCTAGTATCTGTGTTCAGTTTTGTTTGCATCTTAAAAAAGTCCAAAATGGAATTATACCCCTCAATTTTTAAGCGTTCAATTCATGAATTTAGTTGGTAATAGTCTCTGGAAAAAAATAGTTGACTCAAGTGTACGCAAGAAAAATACAGGCAATAATGTATCAGCATAATAATATTATATATCCTTTTGTATTTACTAACGGTTTTAATTTAGAGCAGTATATCCAAATGGTAGGGTCGGCATTAATTTAACTACCAAAGCTATAATTTCTTGTATATTCAATGGAATATTGATATTAGACTACGCCTTACATTTGGTTAGACTAAATTGACAAAGGAAGGCACAAGAAAGTATTTAGTTCTCAGGAAATGAATATAAATAGTACAACAACTTATAAAAGTATAAATAAGAAGATGTACAGTATTCCCGTGAAAACCTCTCTATAAATACAGCCGATAACATTTCAAACTCGTCATACATGAGTCTTCCTCTTTAAGATTAACTTCTTCGTTGGTATCCGAAATTCGAAAAATGAAAATATTATTGCTATTTGTTCTTGTATTATTGGGTGCTAGCTCCTTTGCATCTAAACATGAGAAAAGACCACAAGGTCCAAGACCTCCACCCAAAAGACACTCGCCAAATCAAAATGACGACAATAAAAGTGGTTGGGGATGGAACGGCAATAATGGACCTTTGCACTACGAGAAACCTCCAGCTTGTGTCGATCGAGCGTCTATTCCTCCAATGAATGCTACTGGGGACTTCAACTTCGTAACTATTTTAAACTTTAACTTAATATTTACTTGATTTTTCCGATTGTTCAACATTTCGGACATTTAAACATTAGGGGTTATTTAAATATTTGCGACCATTTATACCTTTCGCCTCTATTTTTCTTTGATAGTTTTTGAAATCTGTGATTGGAAACTTAAAATCTTTTACCTTTTATAATTTCTCATTTCAGTTCAATCCTGTCAGACTTTGGTACTATTCATTTGGAACAGCGTATGGTCTGAATCTTTACTATCGAGCTCTCAACAGTCGCCCAGCAACTAAGCAGAGTCAGATAGACGAAATGGCCCCAACTTCCACATTTGGTATTGGCCCATTAGTAATTAATGGAGGAAGTGGAGTCCAATTCCAACAGTATTGTGGCAACGAAGTTGGAGTTTGTGACACTATTAAAGATCCAGCAACTTACGACGAGGGTGTTGATCCATATGCACTGGGTAATTACATTTTCATTATACTTATATATCACTTCTAATGCTATTCTAATTATTAATAATTCGATATACATTTTACAGAGCGCCAGGAATATTACTTTATCGAAACAGACAGCAAAACTTATTTAATCCAATACTATTGCAACGATTACGTACATGGCGATCTTCAATTACTGACCACAAGGCCCTACATTAGTCCAGACTTGATGAAAACTTTCCTGTCCTATTTCCCTGTCTTCCATATTCCGATTTCACAGGCTCAAGCTGCCATTTTTAGCTCCCCCAATTTCAACGGGCCTTATCCTCACCCATTAGAAAACTACCCTCAATCTGCTGGAGGACCGAATAGCAATGGCTGGGGTCAACCTGGATGGGACAGCACTGTTTCCACTGATGGCTGGTCTGCTAATAATAATGGATGGTCTAACAATGGCTGGGGCTCTAATAGTGGACATTACCAAGGATGGAGTGCTACTGTCGAGAAAAATCTAGAAGCCAAGTAAACTGAAACGGTTCAAGGGGCAATGGCTGAATTTGTGGCTGAAATTCCCCAATAATATTACATTTCTGTTATCTATTTATAAATAATATTTATTTGTTTATCACAGGTTATTTAAATTCTAGATTCTTCGTAATAAAAATAAATTAAAAATAATATATTTGTGATTAAATTGCTGATTTTTTTGAGATATATGCTTGATTTTACATATTTAAGCATATTATTATTATAATCCTTCAAAAAGACTTTTTTATATTTTCCAAGAACCCAAAAGTTAATTTTTACACAACAGCATTAAAACATTTAATACTTACCAAATGCAGCTTAGAGATTTCCAAATTATTTCGCTGTAAATAAAATTTGATAATAATCTGTGGATCAATCTTTAAAAGGATTTTAAGAAAAGTTGTGGAAGTTCCATTGAAAATCAAGAGTTTGGGGATTGGGGATGGTCAAGAAAAATACAGAAATGTTGAAATCGAACAGATATTAACATTTTAATGTCTCCTGCAATGTTTTGGACCGTGTTTCTTTCATCAGTTATTGCATTCAAACTAAATTAGTTTTAACTTTAAGGTTTTACAATTTATTTACAAAGCATTAAGGATAAGATGATTATTGAGAGCGTTTTTGCAGTTATTTATGTCCAGTTCTGTTATCTAAAAAGTTTAATTTTAACGCGGAATTATGTATCGACCTCAATTTTTAAGCCTTAAAATGATGAAGTACTATTAGATAGAAATACCCAAGATAAAGATTTCATGTTTTGTAGTTACAATTACAATAGATAGTAGTAGACTAGTGAACACAAGAAAAATGCAAGCAATATAATAACAGTATATCCACTATAGTATTTATGTTCTTACGACTTTTATCTAGAGCCAGGTTTAAAGTGCAGCGGATATCTGCCTATCCAAAGGGTAGTGTCGGCGTTAATTCAACTACCAAAGCTGTCATATCTTGTATATTCAATAGAATATTTATATTAGACTATGACTTACATTTGGCTAGACTAAATTCACAAAGGAAGGCAGAAGAGGTATTTCGTTCTCAGTATGTAAAATATTATGAATATAAATAGTACAGCAACTTATAAAAGTATAAATAAGAAGGTGTACAGTTTTCCCGTGAAACCTCACTATAAATACAGCCGACAACATTTAAAACTATTCATTATTCAATCTTCCTCCTTAAATTAACTTCTTCGTTAGTAGTCGAAATTTGAAAAATGAAAATATTATTGGTATTTGTTCTTGCATTTTTGGCTGCTAGTTCCTTAGCATCTAAACCTGGGAAAAGGCCACCGGGTCCAAGACCTCCGCCCAAAAGAGATTCACTAGATCGGAATGACGACAATAAAAGTGGTTGGGGATGGAACGGGAGTAGTGGTGATTAACGGACCCTTGTAGGACTTTTATAGGACGGACTTCTTATCGGACGGACTCTTAACGGACGCGGACCCTTAACGGACGGACTCTTATCGGACGCGGACTCTTATCGGACGCGGACTCTTATCGGACCGACACCTAACGGACGGACCTTAACGATACAGTCCGCTATGAGTCCGCCAGACTCAACCTCATGCACAGTGGCAGAAAACATCAAACATGCGGCCAATACTAAAGCTTGCACCGAAATTACAATCTGTGGGGGATTTCAGTGCTATTGTTGCCGACCAACTAGGTCGGATGGAATTTATTATGTTTAAGATATTAACCGACTGTTTTTAAGTATTTTCGAATATTTTCGAATGGTTTCGAATATTTTCGAATGGTTTCGAATATTTTCGAATGGTTTCGAATATTTTCGAATGGTTTCGAATATTTTCGAATGGTTTCGAATATTTTCGAATGGTTTCGAATATGTTCGAATGGTTTCGAATATTTTCGAATGGTTTCAAATATTTTCGAATGGTTTCAAATATTTTCGAATGGTTTCGAATATTTTCGAATGTTTTCGAATATTTTCGATCGGTTTCGAATGGTTTCGAATATTTTCGAATGGTTTCGAATATTTTCGAATGGTTTCGAATATTTTTGATCGGTTTCGAATATTTTCGAATGGTTTCGAATATTTTCGATCGGTTTCGAATATTTTCGATCGGTTTCGAATATTTTCGATCGGTTTCGAATATTTTCGATCGGTTTCGAATATTTTCGAATGGTTTCGAATATTTTCGAATGGTTTCGAATATTTTCGAATGGTTTCGAATATTTTCGAATGGTTTCAAATATTTTCGAATGGTTTCGAATATTTTCGAATATTTTCGAATGGTTTCGAATGGTTTCGAATGGTTTCGAATGGTTTCGAATATTTTCGAATGGTTTCGAATATTTTCGTATCTTTTCGAATGGTTTCGAATATTTTCGAATGGTTTCGAATATTTTCGAATGGTTTCGAATATTTTCGAATGGTTTCGAATATTTTCGATCGGTTTCGAATATTTTCGATCGGTTTCGAATATTTTCGTATCTTTTCGAACGGTTTCGAATATTTTCGAAAAAATTCGAATTTTCTTCGAAAAATTTCGAAACTATTTGAAAATATTCGTAACTATTCAAAAGAAACTAGTCGAAAGTATTCAAAACTAGTCGAAAATATTCTAAACTGTTTGATAAGATTCAAATATATTCGACACTATTCAAAAATATTTGAAACAATTCGAAAAGATTGGAATTTATTTGAAAATGTTCGAAAATATTCAAAAATATTTGAAACAATTCGAAAAGATTGGAATTTATTTGAAAATGTTCGAAAATATACGAAAATATTCGAAACCATTTCGAAAATATTCGAAACCATTCGTAAATATTCGAAACCATTCGTAAATATTCGAAACCATTCGTAAATATTCGAAACCATTCGAAAATATTCGAAACCATTCGAAAATATTCTAAACCATTCGAAAATATTCGAAACCATTCGAAAATATTCGAAACCATTCGAAAATATTCGAAACCATTCGAAAATATTCGAAACCATTCGAAAATATTCGAAACTATTTGAAAATATTCTAAACCATTCGAAAATATTCGAAACCATTCGAAAATATTCGAAACCATTCGAAAATATTCGAAACCATTCGAAAATATTCGAAACCATTCGAAATTGTTCGAAATCATTCGAAAATATTCGAAACCATTCGAAATTGTTCGAAATCATTCGAAAATATTCGAAACCATTCGAAAATATTCGAAATCATTCGAAAATATTCGAAACCATTCGAAAATATTCGAAACCATTCGAAAATATTCGAAACCATTCGAAAATATTCGAAAATACTTAAAAACAGTCGGTTAATATCTTAAACATAATAAATTCCATCCGACCTAGTTGGTCGGCAACAATAGCACTGAAATCCCCCACAGATTGTAATTTCGGTGCAAGCTTTAGTATTGGCCGCATGTTTGATGTTTTCTGCCACTGTGCATGAGGTTGAGTCTGGCGGACTCATAGCGGACTGTATCGTTAAGGTCCGTCCGTTAGGTGTCGGTCCGATAAGAGTCCGCGTCCGATTGTAACACTATTAAAGATCCAGCAACTTATGACGTTGGTGTTGATCCATATGCACTAGGTAATTATATCTTCATTATACTTATATTACCCTTAATGCAATTCAAATTATTAATACTTGGATATACATTTTACAGAGCGCCAGGAATATTATCTTATTGAAACAGACAGCAAAACTTACATAATCTACTACAATTGTAACGATTACGCACATGGCGATCTTCAATTACTGACCACAAGGCCCTATATCAGCCCAGACTTAATGAAAAAATTCCTGTCCTATTTTCCTGTCTTCAATATTCCAATTTCTCAGGCTCAAGCCGCTATTTTCAACTCCCCCAATTTCGGGCCCTATCCACATCCTTTTGAAGGCTACCCCCAATCTGCTGGAGGACCGAATAGCAATGGTTGGGGTCAAGCTGGATGGGACAGCACCGTTTCCAATGATGGTTGGTCTGCTAATAATGGATGGTCACCATCCCCATCATCAAACGGATGGTCTAACAATGGCTGGGGCTGGGATAACCAAGAATGGAGTGCTAAGGTTGAGAAAAGCGAAAACGATAAGAAAACGAAATAAGTAGTTGGAGCTGGAGCTCAAGAAGCAGTGGTTGAAATTGTGGCTGAAGTAGCC
This sequence comes from Tomocerus qinae, assembly GCA_020055645.1. Lineage (NCBI taxonomy): Eukaryota > Metazoa > Arthropoda > Collembola > Entomobryomorpha > Tomoceridae > Tomocerus > Tomocerus qinae. The sequence goes on from CM034546.1 coordinate 128,061,655, forward strand.
CTATAAAATATTTCTCTATTTATTACTATATTTATTGTTTGTTATTTATTGTATTATTTACCTCTCTTTCAATGTAAAAGAAAATTTTTCTGATAAAATTACGTTATTATTAATGTTACTATTTATTGTCTAATCTATTAATTTATTTGTTTGATTAATAAATGATATTGGAATGACTATGAACTTATCTTGGATATTTTATTTATAATTTTTTTGTTCATCCCTATTTCATAAAAGCTGTCTGACAGTAAGAAAACACGAACTAATAAGAGCTTTGCTTTGTCAGAAACTCATTTCATATTGAAAGGTATGTCGTAGACAGTGACAAAGAACAGAGTCCCAAAAGAGTATCATTTAAAGCAACAATTACGGTGTTTTGTTGTTTATTATTATATACTATATATAAATGGTGAACACCGAATATATCAAATTGCATAATATTGTTTAATTCTTCGGCGAATTATTTATATTGGTATTCATTTTGTTACTCGGCTGCTAACATCTTTTTTAAATCTCCAGCTTTTTAACAGACTGCATATTTTCAGAAGAAAATGTCTGTCGTTTACCCGGTACCGAAATGATAAGATAATTGAAATGTGTAGCAGTGATTAAAATATTTACATAATGTCGGTAGATACACAAATAATTAAAATGAGAGCTATGCAATTCCACAAAGCCACGTTCTGTATTTAAGGTACTTACATTTAAATACACAAAGGAAATATCTATTTATATACAGAATTACACAACACAGACATTAAGGCCCGTCGACCTACCCTTTTAACTTAAGATAGTAGAGAAACTGGAACAACCAATGTATTGTAGTGTGTCCAATAGAAAGTAAAATTACACAGGATCCAGAACAAACAAACGGTAAAAAATGGTATTAATACAAATGTGTATGTATTTCTATTGTATTCAACAGAACATTTACACAACATGCTGCAGCACGCAAAATGAGAAAGAAATAAGAAAGGCAGTAGGCATACCTAACTACTAATCTTAGAAATCCTTAGCATACCTAATTATTTAATAATATCCACACGCCGTACTGCCGTACAACAAATAGAGAATGACAGTTACCCCATGGAAAAATCTGCTTAAATAGAGAACACAAAATTTGAGAATTATCATTTCTTGCTATTTCTATTCAGAGCCATTTTTCTTCGTTGATTCCTATACTCTGAAAATGAAAATATTGTTACTGGCTGGTTTGGTATGTTTGGCTGTTAGCTGTTTAGGATCTGCACCTGGAAAAAGGCTCAATGGACCTCCACCACCACCTAGAAGACCACCACATCGGGATACTGGAGATAAAAGTGGTTGGGGCTGGAACGGCGAACCTCTGCCCTATGGAAAACCCCCCGCTTGTCTCAATATAGATTCTATTCCATACAATAGTACCAGAGACATCACCTTTGTATGTTTTATTTTTTATTTATTCTTTGTGTCTTAATTTTTTAGAATTTTTGACTATTTGGATTTTTTTTGATAATAATGAATTCAGAAAAATTTGAAATAGGTTATAAAGACAATAAACAATATAATATTTCCCATTTTAGTTCAACCGAGTGAGACCTTGGTACTATTCATTTGGAACTGCCTACGGTTTGAATGCCTATTACAAGGTTTTCAACGGCCGGCCTGCAACCACTCAGAGTCAAATCGACGAAATGTGTCCAGTAATATATTTCGGTTCCGGTGCAGTTCAAGTTAATTCAGGAAGTGGAGTTCAATGGCAACAGACTTGTGACAGCATGGGTCTAAATATAACTGGGGTTGGCCGTTGTTACACCCTAAAAGATCCAGAAACTTATGACCAGGGTGTGGATCCATTTGCGCTTGGTAATTATATCTTTACCAGATCACAACCAATACGATTCGAATCTGAATTACGTATTAATAATCGTACCTGTTTATGTTTATCAGAACGCCAGGAATATTACCTCATCAAAACAGACAGCAGAACGTACGCTATCTACTACGTTTGCAACGATATAAACCAGGGAGATGTCCAAGTAATTAGTCCAAGACCCTACATCAGTCCGGATGTGGTGAAAATGGTCGTTTCTTATCTGCCCATCTTCAATATTCCAATTTCTCAGGCTCAAGCGGCCATCTGCAGTTCTGCCGAATTCGGGAATAATTATCCATATCCACTTGAACACTACCCTCAATCTGCTGGAGGACCGAATGGCCACGGCTGGGGTCAATCTGGATGGGAGAATACCGTTTCTACCAATGGTTGGTCTGGTCCATCTGAAGCTAATAACGGATGGTCTAACAATGGTTGGGGATTTAATAGTGGATCATCTAGTGCTTGGGGTCAAGATAACCAAGGATGGAGTGCTAAAGATCAAAGAAAAATAAACCATGAGCAGAAAGAAGGCAAGAAAACTGAAGTGAAAAGTCAAGAAGCAGTGGTTTAAGTAGCGCAATAATTCTGCTATTTATTATTATTTATTAGTTTATCACCAGTTATTTAAATTCTAGATTTGTCGTAATAAAAATTTGAAAATGTTCAATTCTATAATTAATTTTATTGATATTTTCCCCCGATTTCACTTTTTCAGTATAATATATCCTTACAAAAACTATCTCAAATTAATCTTTCATCAATGGACAATTCATTATGGGAACAGCACGTCCCTAGAATTATTTATCTACCAATAGCTGTTTTAGCATCAGTTAATTTAACTAATTTCATGAAATAGATAACAACGTTCATGTTTTGTACTTACAATAGACAATCAGACTATGTACGCCTTACACCAGAAAAATATAGGCAATAATGTAACAGCATATTATATTATTATATCCATTTGTATTCACTAAGGGCTTTTATTTAGAGCCGGATAAATCCAAATGGTAGGGTCTGCATTAATTTAACTACCAAAGCTACAATTTCTATTATATATTCAATTACATTAGACTATGAATTACATTTGTCTAGACTAAAATGGAAGGTACAAGAGGCATTTCGTTCTCAGTAAAGGAAAAATATAAATAATATAACACCTTATAAAAGTATAAATAAGAATATGTACAGTTTTCCCTTGAAAATCTTTAAATAAATACAGCCGACAACATTTCAGACTCGGCATACTTGAATCTTCCTCTTTAACATTAACTTCTTCATTGGTAGCCGAAATTCAAAAAATGAAAATATTATTGGTGTCTGTTTTTGCACTTTTGGCTGTATTGCGGCCTACTATCTTGCTTTCAGCCGCAAATAACGCTACTTTTGCCCAATAGCAAAGGTAGAGCTTCGTTTCAGTTCAATGAAGGACCAACCAGTCAAATCGTTGACTGGATTTTTCTATCTTCAATGCGCCTAACTCTAAAGGCAAAAATGAACTGGAAATGGACTCAAAAAATATAAATCTATGACACCAAAAGTAAATGGAAAACAACAGGACAAAATTTCCATTCACACAACACAGGCAGTCACAATTTATTCAATTTTTTCAAAATTTTCGTTTCTCTTCGGAGAGCAGAAAGATGCGTTCAACACCACGCGAGTCCAAGTTCCAACTGTCACACAATTTACAAAGCACAAGCTTACATTCAATTTTCTACACAGCAAATCAATTCTCATTGGCTAGTTTAAATTCAAATTATTCATCGCATAATCTAGTACACAAGCTGTATATTATTACATTCTATTCCTTCTTTCATGGTACTAAATATGCAAATTCATTCTTAAATCTAAATTGACATTATTTCTACATATTCAAAATTTCATTTCAATTTCTACAAACTACATAAATAAAATAATACTAGTGAGCGACAACATACTTCCCCCGGTAGATGCTCTCAGGGGACATCTACATTCTGATCCACGTCGATCACACACACTTTGAACACTGGTCGGCGAAATAATCCTTGGTTGGTCTTGACTTCTACAACGCGGACCACTCCATCCTTTCCAAGGAAAAGTTTCACCACCACTCCTCTGGGCCAGCAGTTTCGCTTCATGTCGCCGTCAGCAATGAAGACTAAGTCACCCAATTTGACTGTCTTCTTTTCTCCAGAGTCCTTGGTTCTTCGGGTCAAAGTAGGCAAATATTCTTTGACCCAGCGCTGCCAGAAGATGTCTGCCAACTTCTGTGCTAGTCTCCATTCTTTGCGGGTAAATAAGTCCCAGTCCGAAAAATTTCCCACATTCTGTACTCCACCAGGTCCTCCTAAGAGAAAGTGATTCGGAGTTAAACTTTCTCCATCGTCGGGGTCGTTGGATACATGAGTCAAAGGCCGGCTATTCACTGAATATTCCGCTTCGGCCATCAAGGTCTGCAAAACTTCTTCCTTCGGGGATCGTGTGTTGAGCACTGCGCTGAGTGCAGTTTTCACCGATCTAACTAGACGTTCCCAGGTACCCCCCATTTGTGGTCCTGAAGGCGGAATGAATTTCCAATCCACTCCTTTGATCGCCATTTCACTCACAATCTGATTTTGATTCAGTTCATCCAGGGCCTTCTTCAGTTCATTGTTGGCTCCGTGGAAGTTCGTTCCGTTGTCGGACCAAATCTGCTGCGGGGCTCCTCTTCTTGCCATAAAACGTCTTATGGCCATTATGCACGAGTCCGTAGTAAGGCTTCCAGCAATTTCGAGATGCACTGCTCTCGTAGTCAGGCACGTAAAGAGGGCTCCGTAGCGCTTTTCATGTCTGCGCCCAATCGTCACATCCATTGAGCCGAAATAATCTAATCCAGTAAATGTGAAAGGTCTCGGCTGACGATTCACACGGAAAGCTGGCAGCTGTCCCATCTCCGGTTCCATCGGCACTACCTTTCTCACTTTGCACATCTGGCAATTTTTCAATGTTCTTTTCAAAGCGGCACGAGCATCCAAAATCCAATATTTCTGTCGCACTTCATTAAGAATTTTTTCTGTTCCATGGTGTCCAGCTGCAGAATGAGCATGCTGCAACAACAACTTCGTATATTCGTTCTTGGGGTCGAGAATTATTGGATAATTTGTTGGGGCCCCAAACTGGGCGGCGTGGCTGATTCTTCCCTTCACTACCAGCAGGCCCTGTTCATTTAAATCAGGTACCAATCTTCTCAGTCTACTGGCTCGTGGGATAGGGTTCCCATTCTTCAAGAGTGAAATTTCATCCCCAAAACTTTCACTCTGTACTTTCTTTAGCCACAAGGTCTCTGCTTCATTCATTTCTTGTACAGAGAGTTCTTCAAGTTGGTTACGTTTTGCATTTAATCTCGCTCCACGAGATTTAATACGGCTCCTCGAAATAAATCGTAACATCCAAGCGGTACTTCTGATGAGTCGCAGGAAAGAAGAAAATCGGCGAATGTCTGGTAGTCCATCCTGAGCAAATGTGATGCTCGCCACAAAATCTTTTTTCTTTTCCAGATCTTTTTCGTCGACATCCTCTTTCAGAACTGCCAAAGGCAACTCCATGGGCCATTCATTTTCCCTTTTGCGGAGAAAGTCAGGTCCTCTGAGCCATCTGCTTCCTGGGCCGATATCTGCAGGTCTTCCATCTCGGGTTGCTTCATCTGCAACATTCTCCTTCGTTGGCACCCAGTGCCAGTTTTTCAAGTCGGTGTTTTCTAAAATTTCTCCTATACGGTGCGCTACAAACGGCTTGAAACGTCGTCCATCAGATCGCAGCCAGCATAGCACGGTCTTAGAGTCGGTCCAAAAGTGAATTTCACTTATCTTGATTTCGTGGTACTCACATATTGTTGCAGCCATCCTGGATCCAAGTAGAGCACCTTGCAATTCCAATCGTGGAATAGATTCAGGACGTAACGGCGCAACTCGGGATTTTGCCATCACAAATCCAGTCTGTACATCGTCTTCATTTTTCATTCGAAGATATGCCACTGCAGCAAAGGCTTGCTCACTGGCATCACAGAAAACGTGTAACGATATTTCTGTTTCACTATTTATCTTCGGATAATAGCATCTGGGCACTTGAAACTTTCCAATGTCTTGAAGTTCTCTCAGCCATCGTTCCCATTTTTCTTGGGGTTCTTCGGTCAACATCTCATCCCATCCAATCTCTGAGCGCCAAACGTCTTGGAGGAGAATTTTTGCTTTAATCGTCAGGTGAGTCAGGAATCCAAGAGGGTCAAAGACTGACATCACCACTGAAAGAGCTTCTCGTTTTGTCGGCTTTTTCATTCCATTTACAAGATCTTCATCTATCTTCTTCAATTTGGTCGTAAACACAAAAACATCTTTTACGGGATCCCAATGAAGTCCAAGCACTCTCTCAGTTGGAGCTTCTCCCGTTGCATTTTCTCCCTCCAGGCTGATAACTTCTTTCCCAGCAGCTCGGAGATTTTCCGGTAGGACTTCTAATATTTTCGGATCACTGCATATCCAATTGCAGATCTCAAATCCACCCTGCTTATGGACATTGACTACTTCCAGAATTAAATTTCTGGCTTCGTTCTCACTGCTACAGCTGTCAAGGTAGTCGTCCATATAGTGTCTGTCCACTATAGCACTCACAGCATTTTCTGAAGCAGGTGGTTCCAAAGTTAAGACATTTCGGTTTTTAACTTCTTGGGCTGAATAGGGAGACGACACTGCACCGAAAATCATAACATCCATAACGTAGGTGTCAGGCAAGCTCTTCCTATCCATCCCTCTCCAAAGAAATCGTTGAGCCGGCAAATCCTCTTCTCGTATTTTCACACGGTGAAACATATCACGGATGTCGGCACCAAATCCAATTTTTCTTTGTCGAAATTTGCATAGTACGGCAGGTAAAGGCTTCAAAAGATCCAATCCCTTCAAAAGTTTGTCATTAAGGCTCACCCCTCTGGATTTCGCCGCAGCATCGAAAACCAGTCGAATTTTCTTAGGTTTATTTGGATTATAAACTGCAAAATGGGGTAGATACCAGGTTCGTGGATTCGGCTTGCTTAATTCTTCTGCAGTCAGCTTATGCACAAATCCTTTCTCCAAATATTCGTTGATCTTTCCGCAGTACTGCTCAGCAAAGACGGAATTTTTGTCCATTTTTCTCTCCATAGAATAAAGACGGTTAAGAGCCATTGTCTTGCTCTCTGGAAGAATGATGTCATCCTCTTTCCACAAAAGGCCAGTCTCCCATCCACCATCCACACGTCTTGTAGTCAGCTCAGTCAATTCTTTTGTTCTCTTGTCTTCTCGAGATAGCAAATTATCTTCGGAGATTTTCACTCCTAATTCTTCGATTCTGAATGAATCCTTCACCAGTTGATGAAGTTGATCATCAGGGGTTTTGAATATTGAACAAACAAAACTTTCATCCACACGTCCTCGGTAGTCACGAGATTTTCCGTAAAGAGCCCAACCAAGTCTTGTTTTTACAGCAATTGGAGCATTACCTGGGCCTTCACACACTTCCAAAGGAACAATCAATTTAGCATTGTTCAGTCCAATTAAAATCTTCGGCTGCACATTCTCTAATTTAGGCAGCGGCACTTTCCTCAGATGTTGCCACGAAGATTTCAACTTCTTCACATTTACACTTTCATAAGGTAATGCGAGTCTATTCACAGTTTGAAAATTATCGGCACTAAAACTCTGCTTACTATGAGGTCCTCTAATTTTCACTCGTACTTGCATTGATTCAACTTCGGTGTTGGTTTTCGCATCTATCCATTGCATCTTAAGTGGTCGTTTCTTCCCCGATAATCCTATTTGGGTAGCAATTTCAGCATCTATAAGTGTCACAGTCGCAACACTATCCAAAACAGCATACGTTTGAATTTCTCCATTGGGTCCAGTCACAATTACAGGTAGGACACACAATGGAACATCTGCACAATCTTCAACAGTATGTGTCACCTGTTCTCCTTGTTTTTCTTGTTTTGCAACAAATTTTGGCTTTCCTTTCTTCTTAAAATGCAATAAAAGATGGTGAATCATTTCACAACTGTCTTTTCCACATACCTTTTGATCAGGGCACTCCGATGTCCGATGCTTCCCAATCAAGCAACAAAAACATAATTTCATAACCGTGATCCAATTCCAGCGATCATCTATGGTCATCTTTGCAAAGTCCCAGCATGTTGTCACATCATGTCCGAATTTATTGCATAATGCACAACAATCACCATTCTTATTTTCGACGGCTGCCACCATAGCTCCCCGTCGTCCTCTTTGGTGCTTCCTGCCCACATGACGAATAATGTGACGTAGAAACTTCCGCCACCTCCTCTGCCACTGTGGTTATCCACGCAGAAAATTCTTCTAATTTCACTGCACCATCACTTAAATTTTTCAATTTAGATCCCCAGTCCCTTTTCATACCTGGAGATAATTTGTCGATTAATTTTTCCATCAGAAATGGGTTGGCAAGATACTCCTTTTTCTTGAGTACTTCCGCTGTCGACGTAAGATTCTCTACGGCGTTTGCAAATTCCATCAAAGCTTCCGGTTTCTCGTCACGAACATGTGACATTCGTTCTGCTTTCTCGGTCAAGATCTTGATTATCAAATCAGGTCTTCCGAAATTTTTCTCTAACCGGGCGATGACTGCTTCCACTTTATCTGGAATAGCCATCATGCACTGCACCGCTTCCTTAGCTTTTCCTCTAAGGCTTTTCTCCAGGCGGGCCATATTTTCGACGTTGCTGAATCCACACGCAGCAGTAGAGGAACGGTAATGGGCAATAAATTTTGGCCATTCCACAGGGTCCCCCGAAAACAAAGGTAAATCTTTTGCCACTGTTTGTCTGGCAAGGTATATTTTCATATTCGATTCTTCAGTTTTATTTTCATTTACTTTGGTAGAATTCTGTACCTGAGGCGTGGGCGGTTTTTCATCTTCCAGCCACTTCTCGACTTTCTTCTGGGTCTCCAATTCTGGGCGAAAAGAGAGTATTTTCACCTCTTCTGCTTCACTTCTCGCATTGACAGATGACTGATGATTATCGCCTTCGGGCTCCTCACCACTCAAGTTCTGAGAGTTGTCGTCATCCCAACTGCTCAATTCTTCGTCAATCGCCGCTTTCTGCAATTCCAATTGCTTTGCGACCAGTATCTTCTTCCTCTCAATTCGATCTCTTCTCATTATTTCGATGGCTTCTAGTTGGGTATCTAGCTCATCAATTTTTTCTAGGGCGTCCAACTCAGCTTTTAACTTCCTTCGGGAGGTTGCACTGACCGACGACTTCTTACTTTTTGAAGATATTCCACTTCCGATGATACTCAGGATATCTTCGGGGTTTTGCGTTGCCTCAGGGGATCCTTCTTCACTGTTGGTTGGTTTCTTTCTTCGCCGTCTGTGCACTGGCGGTAAACCTTCTCCAAACTCAGGTTCTTCCCCCATAACTCGGCCACTTTTTCTCGTCGTCATTTCAGGGTTCGTTCTTGTTCACTTCGATATGGCTGTCACTTGTCACTGACACAATCCGTCTCTAGAAGGACCAATATTGCGGCCTACTATCTTGCTTTCAGCCGCAAATAACGCTACTTTTGCCCAATAGCAAAGGTAGAGCTTCGTTTCAGTTCAATGAAGGACCAACCAGTCAAATCGTTGACTGGGTTTTTCTATCTTCAATGCGCCTAACTCTAAAGGCAAAAATGAACTGGAAATGGACTCAAAAAATATAAATCTATGACACCAAAAGTAAATGGAAAACAACAGGACAAAATTTCCATTCACACAACACAGGCAGTCACAATTTATTCAATTTTTTCAAAATTTTCGTTTCTCTTCGGAGAGCAGAAAGATGCGTTCAACACCACGCGAGTCCAAGTTCCAACTGTCACACAATTTACAAAGCACAAGCTTACATTCAATTTTCTACACAGCAAATCAATTCTCATTGGCTAGTTTAAATTCAAATTATTCATCGCATAATCTAGTACACAAGCTGTATATTATTACATTCTATTCCTTCTTTCATGGTACTAAATATGCAAATTCATTCTTAAATCTAAATTGACATTATTTCTACATATTCAAAATTTCATTTCAATTTCTACAAACTACATAAATAAAATAATACTAGTGAGCGACAACAGGCTGCTAGCTCCTTTGCATCTAAACCTGAGAAAGGGCCACACGGTCCAAAACCTCTACCTAAAAGACATTCACCAAATCGGAATGACGACAATAAAAGTGGTTGGGGGTGGAATGGAAGTAATGGACCTTTGCACTACGAGAAACCTCCAGCTTGTCTCGATCCAGCGTCTATTCCTCCATTGAATGCTACTGGCACTGAGGATCCCAGCTTTGTAACTATTTTAAACTTTAAATTATTATTTAATTCATTTTTCCGATTTTTCAACATATTTCTTTGATAGTTTTTGTGCGCTGTTATTTTAAATTTAATATCTTTCACATTTTCTCATTGCAGTTCAATTCTGACAGACTTTGGTACTATTCATTCGGAACAGCTTATGGTCTGAATCTTTATTATCGAGCTCTCAACAGCCGCCCAGCAACTAGCCAGAGTCAGATCGACGAAATGTGTCTAGCCGTAATATTTGGTTATAGCCCAATAGTAATTAATTCAGGAAGTGGAGTCCAATTTCAACAATATTGTGAATATGAGGTTTCGGAGGAAGGTGTAGTAGTTGGAGTTTGTAACACTATTAAAGATCCAGAAACTTATGATGTGGGTGTTGATCCGTATGTGCTGGGTAATTATATTTTCGTCATACTTATATCATTTTTAATGCTATTCAACTTATAAATAGTTATAAATTTTACAGAGCGCCAGGAATATTACCTTATTGAAACAGACGGCAAATCGTACTCTATCTACTACAATTGTAACGATTACTCACATGGCGATCTTCAATTTGTGACCACAAGGCCATACATCAGTCCGGACTTGATGAAAACCTTCCTGTCCTATTTCCCAGTCTTCAATATTCCTATTTCCCAGGCTCAAGCCTCCATTTGCAGGTCTCCCCAATTCAACAACAATGGTTGGGGCTCTGACAACGAACCATCAAATGGTTGGGGCTGGAATAACCAAGGATGAAATGCTAAATTCCAAAGAAAGATAAATCGGGAATTGAAATAAGCCAAAAAACGAATCAATAGTTTAGCAAATATTGACTGCGGTTGCGGCTGAAGTAACTCAATAATATTTTATATCTGTTTTCTATTTATTTTTATTAGTTGTTTATCACCATTTATTTAAATTCTAGATTCTTCGTAATAAAAATTTGAAAATGCTCAACTGTTTATTTGTCAAATTTTTAATATTTATGTATATCCTTGATTTCATACCTATTTCAGCATACTAATATCCCTACAAAAACTTTTTGAAATTAATTATTTCCCAAAAGTCCAAAAGTTGTTTTAGCATCAGCAAATTAATTTCATGAATTACTCAATAGCAGCATTGAAGCAGCTGACTGACACTGACACTTACCAAATGCAGCTTAGAATCTAAGGATATCCCATTTCTAAATTATTTTGTCGTCACTTTTATATATGCAGTAAGTGGAACAATCTCTAAAGCGATTCTAAAATAGAATGTGCTAGAAGTGCAAAACAATTTTGGTTTGTAAGGCAAAAATCAAGCTAAAATCTCTTTATTTTCTTCGTAAAAAGTCTAATTCTATCGCGGAATTATATACCGCAATTTTTAATTCTTCAAATCATGAAGTATTTTTAGTTGGAAATAGTCTCAAGATAAACAATTCATGTTTTGTACTTATAATTACAATCGACAATATAAATAGTAGACTACTATGAGTAGTATGCACAAGAAAAATACAGACAATAATATAACAGTAATATCCATTTATCCTTTACGGCTTTTATTTAGACCCAGGTTTAAAGGGCAGCGGATATCGACCTATGCAAATGGTAGTGTCGACATTATTTCGACTACCAAAGCTGTCTCTTCTTGTATACTCAATAGAATATTTACATTAGAATATGACTTACATTTGGCTGGACTAAACTGACAAAGCGAAAGAGGTATTTAGTTCTCAGTAAGGAAAAATATGAATATAAATAGTACAACAACTTATTATAAATCAGAAGATTTACAGTTTCCCGTGGAAACCTCTCAATAAATACAGCCGACAACATTTCAGACTCGTCATTCATGAATCTTCCTGTTTAACATTAACTTCTTCGTTAGTAGCCGAAATTTGAAAAATGAAAACATTATTGGTATTTGTTCTTGCATTTTTGGCTGCTAGTTCCTTTGCAACTAAACCTGGAAAAAGGCCACCGGGTCCAAGACCTCTACCCAAAAGACACTCGCCAAATCGGAATGACGGAAATAAAAGTGGTTGGGGATGGAACGGCAATAATGGACCTTTGCACTATGAGAAACCTCCAACTTGTCTCGATAGAGCATCTATTCCTCCAATGAATGCTACTGGGAACTCCGATTTTGTAACTATTTTAAACTTTAACTTAAAATTTACGTATTTTACATAAGCTACGTTTTCATAGCAGAAAAAGGCACTTTCAGGCTTAATCTTAGTCCATGCGTACTTTATTTCTCCCATCGTTATACATTTCGTAATTTTTCTTTGATAGGTACTTTTTGCATTATTGGATCTTTCACTTTTCTCATTTCAGTTCAATATGGACAGACTATGGTACTATTCATTTGGAACAGCATATGGTCTGAATCTATTGTATCGAGCTTTAAACAGCCACCCAGCAACTACCCAGAGTCAGATCGACGAAATGTCCCCGTTTTTAATATTCGGTTCTGAAGCAATAGGAATTATTGGAGGAAGTGGAGTTCAATTTCAACAGGATTGTGACAGCGGAACTTTCCAGGGAGATGGAGCTGGGGTTTGTAACACTGTTAAAGATCCAGGAACTTATGACGTGGGTGTTGATCTATATGCACTGGGTAATTATATTTTCATCATACTTATATCACCCCTAATGCAATTAGAATTATTGATAGTTTGGTCTATATTTTACAGAGCGCCAGGACTATTATCTTATCGAAACAGACAGCAAAACTTACATAATCTACTACAATTGCAACGATTACGCACATGGCGATCTTCAATTACTGACCACAAGGCCCTACATCAGTCCAAACTTGTTGAAAACCTTCCTGTCCTATTTCCCTGTCTTCAATATTCCAATTTCTCAGGCTCAAGCCGCTATTTTCAACTCCCCCAATTTCGGGCCTTATCCACATCTTTTTGAAAACTACCCACAATCTGCTGGAGGACCCAATAGCAATGGCTGGGGTCAAAACTGATGGCTGGTCTGCTAATAATGGATGGTCCGACATCAGTAATGGATGGTCACCATCCCCACTTTCAAACGGTTGGGGCTGGGATAACCAAGGATGGAGTGCTAAGGTTGAGAAAAAGGAAGAAGCCAAGAAACCCGAAGCTGTGGCTCAAGAAGCTGAAGTTCAGGTTGCTGTTTAAGTATATAGCGAACTATTTATTACTATTTATTTATTACCTATCAATAGCTAAATCAATCAATCAATATAGTTATTTAATTATAGAAAAGCATATACACGAGGTATATTCTCAATAAAAGGATAAAGCACAATTTTTTTGTCTTTATTCATAAACCGCATTACAATTGACTAATTGGATTTTTCCTTGTCCTCAGAGTTATGATTTATATGTATAAGATAATATGATATTATTAATTGATCATGGTCAACATGAATATTAAAATTCTTTTAATTTATACTGCTTAATAATAAGATTTTTTTCTATTCTTGCTTCATTTCAATTTAGGGAGTGTGTTAACTACTGATTCATCTTAAACCATGATCATCATTATTAGAATGCAAAACATATTATTCTATATTGAATCTGTTTGATTTTGTACTAAACGATAATGTCAATAGATTATGTCTATTCATTTATGTCTGCAATTATGTCTGCAATTACATACATGGCTTACATAATTTTCAGAAACAGGGTACATTTGGAAATGTCAGATGTGTATAATCCACTTGTAAAAAAATTAACATTAATGTGCAGGTCACACAGCTTACATGCCATTTGGAGGGGTGTCGATAAATGCTATATTTTAGAAGTGGTCAGAAACCACAAGGGATTTTCAGGCGTCACCTATCAACACTTTACTAAAAGGCAAGTAAGGTATGTGACTATGGCATGCACCAAAATTCATGAAGTACTAGTGAGACAGTGTGTGTGTAGTAATTTTAGCTCACTTGGGTGTTTGGGAAAATGAAAACTCAATTTTTTGTCTATATTCAAAGCTATGACCCACCAAGACATACGAATGACTCCGCGTACCCAATGGCAACCATCCTTGGTCATTGAAAGACAGATTTATGGCTGTGTGTGGATCCAAATTGTCCAATTTGGATCCACAAATGAAAAAACTAAATTTTCATTTCTCAAACACCCGAGTGAGCCAACCTATTACGCAATCACTATGATTACAGCCAATCTTGGGCATACATATTAATGTGACATTCGCAAAAAAACTGCTCTTGAAAAGACAGCCTTAAACTTGTGCCATCTTAAGTTGTATCAAGTAAATAAAAGAGGCTGAATTTAGACAGCGGTGTCCCGTTTCCTTTGTTTCCTTCGTTTCCTGCGTTTCCTTCTTCCGTTTCCTCCGTTTCCTTCCTCACCGTTTCCTTCAGTGTTGTTTTAACCTCTCATATTTTCTCCGTTTTTTTCCTTAGAATGTAATAAACTAAACTACTCTTTTGTTTCCTGCGTTTCCTTTGTTTCCTGCGTTTCCTTCGTTTCCTGCGTTTCGTACAAACCTAATAAAAGGCAGTACAACGCTAGTGTTTAAGGTTACCAGCCCAGTTGCTCTGATCTAGGGGACTCTCTAGCATCTGCAGGTGGTAGAAAGTCCCTGGGGACTTTCAAGCACCCTTTTTCCATTTTCAAAATGTTCCCGAAGGCAGACTAAATATTTGTTGAATTTAAGCAGCGATACCTTGTTGTATATGTTGCCGGTCACTATTTTCGCCTCTTTTCTGACCTAACCTAATAAAAGATAAACTATTTTTAATTAGGTTAGGTCAAAAAAGACCGAAAAATAGTGACCTGTAACACCTTGTTGTATATGTTGCCGGTCACTATTTTCGCCTCTTTTCTGACCTAACCTAATAAAAGATAAACTATTTTTAATTAGGTTAGGTCAAAAAAGACCGAAAAATAGTGACCTGTAACACCTTGTTGTATATGTTGCCGGTCACTATTTTAGCCTCTTTTCTGACCTAACCTAATAAAAGATAAACTATTTTTAGTTAGGTTAGGTCAAAAAGACCGAAAAATAGTGACCTGTAACACCTGTTGTTGTATATGTTGCCGGTCACTATTTTAGCCTCTTTTCTGACCTAACCTAATAAAAATAAACTATTTTTAATTAGGTTAGGTCAAAAAAGAACCGAAAATTAGTGACCGGTAACGAGATACTATTATTTTATGATGATGATGATTTAGAATTAATTTTGATGATAATAATCTGCCTTCGGGAACTTTTGGGAATTATAAAAAAAGATGCTAGAAAGTCTCTAAGGGGACTTTCTAGCAACTGCAGATGCTAGAAAATCCCCGAGGACTTTCTAGCACCTGCAGATGCTAGAAAGTCCCCTAGATGTTGCTCTGAGAATGGGCATTGGGTACATTTACATTGTATGGACGGTGTAGGAAACGCAGGAAATAAGGAAACGCAGGAAACAAAAGAGTAGTTTAGTACATTTTAACGGAAAGAAGGAAACGGAGAAAATATGAGAGGTTAAAAGAACACTGAAGGAAACGGTGAGGAAGGAAACGGAGGAAACGGAAGAAGGAAACGCAGGAAACGAAGGAAACAAAGGAAACGGGACACCGCTGTCTAAATTCAGCCATAAAAGATAAAGCCCAGCAAAGAAATTGACTTTTTGAACCGAGTTTAATTTTTGGTGTGGTATTTTAATTTAATTACTGAATGGAAAAAATCATGCAACTACATTAGTAACCTCAATATAATATGACAGATTAACATAGATCCGTAATTATATCATTTATAATACTGTTTGACTGATAAATGTTATAAATGTATTCATGTATATTTTGCAGTGCATTTTAGAGAATTGTATTGATAATAGGGCCAGGTCGGTTGAACTAAGGCAGGCGTATTACTGTGTTGGTAGTTAGCCTACCATGGATCATATCGCGACTATCATGAAAAATTGACTGAAAAAGGCACAGATTTTGTATCTGGACACATGTGGACAACCACAACTTAACACAAAAATTACCACTACTATAGTATAATCGCGTAGTTCGAGTTGCGCAGTGAAAAATTCCGTAGACCGGTTTATATATACCATCGTGTGTTAATCTGCCACACTCTGGTAAAGCAATTACAACCAACTGGACCTAACCTGGCCTACTCAATGCGGCAAATCCCAGCATGCCCGATTGTATGTCGATTTGTATCTTTGTATCTTCATATTATCTTTCAAAATTTTTCTAGCACATGTGATTGTGTTAGACAACAAGTATGCTATAATGTCTGTTTAAGATACTACCTGGCGATAATAATCTCCTCCAAATCTATTGTCCCCAGTTGTTCGAAAGACTTGTACGTTTAAAAGGAAACCATTATATAGAAGGTATTATGAAAATTTCCCAACGCCGATGGACTGAAAACCCCTCTAAATATGGCATCTTGTTATTTATTATTAAAATCTGTCCTTGAAACACATTAGTAATTTAATCGGCGACGATTTAATCTGCGCCGCTCTCGGTCACTGACCAAATTTTACAGCATAATCTAATAATAATGTCCATAATGGATCCTAATTGTACCGCTGTTAAAAAGACGTAATTATACTTACAAGATTCGGACACTGACAGAGACATGCGATTTCCCGACCGAAAATGTGTCACCAGAAACACACAGAGAATTTCGGCAGAAAGATTGCACAAGAAAATTCGGACCGAACTCAGCAGACAAAGTGCAGCAGACAAATTGCAGCAGCAATTTTCCGGCTCGCAAAACAAAAAAGTTCGCTCTGCTGATTTTTTCACCAGAAAAGTGCCAGCAGAAGCAAAAACATACCATTGACAGGACTCGAACTCCTGTGTGCTGCTTTTGCTGCTTCTGTTCCTATCTTACTAACCTGTGTTTATACCAATATGCCACTACGCCATTTCTGAAAGAAGTGGACATTTTGGTTGCTTAAATGCAGTATACCTGAAGATGCAGACCTTACTTAGGACTTAGAAAACTTAAAATGCGTATTATTTCTACGCATTATTACTAAATGTGGCTGCATATTCTAACGACTTAACTGTTCTAAATACGTAATTGTTTATTACGTATTATTCATAAATAAGTCAACCTTTTTCCATGTCAGATGAGGTCAACTTCTAATAATCCCCACCCAATCATTTGATAGCTGATTTTATCATTTGTCGTAAGGATGTCAGCATTAAAAGAATCGTGCTACACTGGGATTAGCAGATATATATTTAAAAGACTGTTAATAATTATGTTTCATTGAAATTTTTCAATTGGGTTAGCATACGGTTGACCTCATTTGTCATTAAAATAGCGCCTGATTAAACCCTCAAAAGAAGACAAGAATGAACTTTATTATGAAGTAACAAATACTAAAAATACTTAAATACTAAATAGTAGAGGTAAATACTATAGTACTAAATTAAGTATTGGCCAGCATTGCAGATTACTCGTTTTTCAGTGCCAGCGAGAGAAATCACGCATAAAACACCTAAAGATAGTTAACAGAACTATTATTTTTATCATAAGTCCACTGTTCTGCTGAATCCTGTGAGTTTCTGTTAGTGATTTGTCAGCAGTCATTTTCACCGCATGACAGCGGATGTCTGAGCGGGGAAATGTCAGCAGAAGAATTCGATCAGAGTTTTGAGCGTGAAAATGTCAACTGACATTTTCACGGGAACACTCACAGCCGAATTCTGCGGTATTAAGTTGGTAGCTGTTCGGCAGACATAATCTTTGTCAATAGTTCAACAGAAGTCTGATGAAAGGAATTAACACCAACAGCATTCTGTTGAACATTTTCGGTCGGGTTATGCCATCAATGTTATCATCTTGTTATATAGCTGTATCACTGTATAGACTGTATCAAGATTTACGACATGACGACGGACTTGTTATACTGGAGAATCACAGGAGTCATTGATAATCTTAGTCTATAGATAATATCATTTTTTGCAACAAAGGTTTATACAGTATAAAAGAAGGTATTATTCTTCCACAGCTAAGACGAATATAATATCCAAACAGTTAAAGGAAAATTTACATTATAAAAGGCTTACATTCTAAATTGGGATTATTTATTATCTACTGCAGAAACATTTAAAGTAATGATTTGTTGGCGTTGGTAATAAAATAATTTCTCCACCCTCGGCTCACTCCTGGAATAATGCTACCCTTGACTAATGAGTCGATCCCTTGGTTATACACTACACATCATGTGGTACATGACAGTATTGGGTCATGTGTGTTTGTAAGACAACGATCTTTTAACTTAGACGTCATTCGATAACAGCATTTGTATAATCATAGCATAGTAATCACAGACCCAAGAAAACAATTAAAAATGTTGAGGCATTTTTAATTCCTTATCGTCGACTCCCTTTCTTTGATTTTTATTGGACTTCTTCTGTTTAAGTAACAACAAAACTTGTCGCAGTAAGTAAATAATGTTTAAATTGTAAATGATGGGCGAAATAAATTGGGTTTGAGAAAACATTTTGCCATATTTTTTAAAATTAGCACCACACCTCGGATATCATTTTTTGTCCTATACATCTGTAAAGTCCAACTTCTGCAAGTGAAGAAACGTAATTGTCAAAAAATCCCTACCGTAATTTTGGAGGATAGTCCTTTGCAGAAATGACAATAATGGTACACTGAATGAGACCGACCTCATATCCCAGATTTAGAGAATTTTCTATGAATGAGAATGACTAACGTAATTTGTCCTTGCTGTCAACTGTAAGTAGTAGAAAAAAGTTTTGCTAAAGAAGAACAGATTAACGGGAAATCTGAAATGATAGTTATAATGGCTTTAATTGTGTAAAGCATTTGATATAAACGAATGTATTGCACAGTGACGACGTTTTGATCAAAGATTAGAGGGAGGCTGACTGAATATAAATATCACTGACACAAGTAATTTCCCATGTAATGTAATGCAATTACTCGATTCGTGTACACACTTATTATAGCAATAAATCATTCTCTTATGACGTAGGTATAGTGATAACTAAGAACATCACTCGTGAATCGCATGTGAATAACTTAGTTTAGATAGAAGGCGCTGCATCATTAAATTGGCACAATTGTTAGCAAGAACCAAAAATTGACATCTTTTATTTTAAGCTGTTAGCAGTGGTAAAACAAACAATGGATAAAAAACCGTCTTTTTTTAATCGTGACTGTAAGGTTCAAGTACATCAACCAGTGCTGGGAAAAATTGATGGTAAATAGGCCTGATTAATGAATTATTATTATCGAATTTAAATATATTTTTCATTATATTTTGTCAATAATTTCATGAAACTTTAACAATTGAATTTCTTTTAAGGGGACATTCCTGAGTGGCTGAATGGGGATGTGATTCGGAATGGTGCTGGTATTTACAGCGTTGGAGAGGATACGTACAATTCTACATTTGATGGATTGGCTGTTATTCATAAATTTTCGATTAGAAACGGTCAGGTAAAACAATAATTAACATTCAATATAGAAAATCCTTTCAAGACAAAAATAACTTATAGTATAAAAATTCATATAGGGAGCTGTGTTAAAATTATATATATATATATACTTTATAGGTTACTTATCAAAGTCGAGCGCTGGAGAGTGATACATACAAGAGGAATATGGAAGCCCAGAGAATTATCGTTTCCGAATTTGGAACTAGAGGCTACACTGATCCATGTCATACTTTATTTCAAAGGTGAACAAAAATTATTAATACCTATCTGTATATTTAATTTTGAAAGTAGGTTATAGGCACTCATTTAATTTTTATACACACTTACCAAGTACATTTACAACATGGGGCTGAATTTAATAAAAATATTTCTAGTTGCATTATTTACATAAATATTTTTGAAGACAATAATTAAATTGACAAGCAGAATAAAGACCACCTTCACTCAAATATGGAAAGATGATGATGAGGAGCAGACAGACAATTGCAGCGTCAACGTCCATTTCTACGGAGAGCAGTTGTACGCAATGACAGAAACTGTTTTCCTCAGAAGAATTGATCCACAGACTCTGAAGACCATTGGACCCAAACTGCGAATTCGGGACTATGTGGCCCTTAATCTAGCAACAGCCCATCCCCATGTCCTCTCGGACGGATCTATTATAAACATGGGACACAATTTCAGAAACTTCAAAGGACCACATTATTGTGTAGTCAAAATTCCACCACCGCCAACTTCAAATTTGTCTCTAGGTTTTTGCATTAAAATATTAATTATTATTAAAATATTATACAATGTCTTGCTTTTCAATGATATTTAGTTTAAGTTGAAATTAAATTACAATGAATTTTTATATGTCGAATTATTTTACAGAGACAAATATGTACACAAATGCCAAAATAATTGCTGAAATCCCTGCCCGTTGGAAAATGAGTCCTTCATATTATCACAGCTTTGGAATCACAGAAAATTATGCCATTTTCATTGAATCGCCATTATGCTTTGATATTCCTGCAATTTTAACATCAAATATTTTTAATAAAACTTTTCACAGCTGCATGAAATGGAGAAAAAATGAAAAGGTAAAAACTTGTTTTAAACTAGTACCAAAAAAGTAATTAAGGCAATATTTTATTACTTAAATTGTTTAATTTTCAAACGTTGGGCAATTTTTTGAAAATTAATATTAAACACAGAAAATATTTTTATTGTTGGATTCCTTTGATTCTTCGCAGACACGGTTTTATGTGATTTCTCTGAAAGATGGAACTATTCATCCAACTGTTTATGAAACTGATAACTTGTTTCTGTTTCACCATATAAATTCCTTTGAGCAAAACGGACTTATTTTTGTGGATGTTGCAGGATACAATAATGGAGACGTGAGAGGATTTAAATTATTCTCTAGCCTGTTCTGATAATTTAAATTTCTTTACTTTCTCTTTAAGTTGTAATGAAAATTGGTCGTAATATTGTACACAGATATTACAAGAAATGGTCCCCTCAATGGATTCTAGTGAAAGCACTTGGGCAGAAAATGCTTCTGCCAGAAGATATATTTTACCGCTGAATTACACAGTAATTTTGATTTTCGCATAATATTATTCCTAAATAAATTATAAAGATATCATTATACTATCATCGGAGACAACTAAATACAGTTTTATTAATATTTTAGGAATCATCTACTAAAAATAATCTTTTGGGATCAATTGGAACAACAGCTACAGCTTTCGTAAGACCACTTCATTCGAAAAATGCGAAAATAGTTGACGTTACCCCACAACATTTAACGGAAAAATATCTCGAGCTTCCAAGAATAAATAATAATTATAATGGAAAGTTCTACAGATTCTTTTATGGTGTATCTCCCAATTTTCACTCTGACAAAATATGCAGACGAAACCAAAAGGATGTTCTTGGCACGGTATACTTTTTAAATTTAAAAAATTTTATTGTATAAATTTTACTTTATGACAATATTTAATATTTTATTATTACCTAAATCTATAATTACTTTGTGGTAATTGCAATGTCAAGAAATTGTTAAAAAATACTCTTATTTGAACAAAACGTACAAAATTCTTGCATATACACGTCGTAAAATAAATAATATTAATATTATGATTACAAAAGATTTCTTCGAAGCAAATAAATCAGAATATTTATGGGTTTTCAGATTTCCAAAATTGACACGGTGTCAGGAAAAAGGACTGATTCATTTTTAAGGAATTCAATTTACTCGGAGCCAATTTTTATTCCAAATCCAACAATAGAAGATCCAGATGAAGATGATGGAGTAATTATTTCAACTTTACTTGATGAAGAAAACACTAACCAAGTGTCGCTTATAATTCTGGATGCTAAAACCATGAAGGAATTAGCTCGAGTCACTTTCCAATTTAATAATCCTGTTCCATTGACATTTCATGGAATTTGGTCACCACAAATTAACCACAATTGACGAGTTATTCATGTATTCATGTTGGTGGTGTCAATCTAGGGAATCTTTACTAACAAAATGTTTTTGAATTGTAAAAGAAAGGTAAAAGTGCAAACTTTGGAGTGTATTACGACAAGTACTGTATTGCATATGGGCTGTTAGAGATACCTTTAATTAATTAGCAACCATATAACAATAATGAAAATAGTATAACCGTAAAGTGGAGTTCCGCAATGAAAGATAATAATGTTTATAATATTATAATATTTCGAAATAAACCAAATGTTGACGCGCAAATCTTTTGAAATTCAATGGACGTAATGGGGGCCTTGTTTATTATAGTAATAATACATTTTAGTTATTAATTTATGGGTTTTACTTACACTTCTAATATACTTTGTTAGATAGCATTATTGGATTGTACACAAATGCACATTGGAATAATTAATCCAATACTTTGTCATTGTGAATTTGTGATGCAGTAGAATTTTTCCATTCCTTTTAAAAATTAGTTTACTATGAGTGCCCAAATTATGTCTCCCTTTAGTTCGCAGCATAAATTATTATGTATTCACTGGAAATTTTATTCGCAATATCAGTAATTATCGCCCGGAGAAAGACAATTGCCTGAAGAAAAATACAAGCCTTGGTCTTTGTTGCCTATATTTTACAAAGCGGTCATCATTGGACTAAATATTGTGAATGTGTTTGCTGTCTTGAAATAGCGGGAAGAAAAGCTTGAATTGTTGATTCGTGTAATTCCGATTCTGTCCCCAAAACTAAAACCAAAAATGCTGATTTTGAAAATTTAAACCTCAATGATAATTTTGTTTTCTATTCATAAGTACAAATTCAATACATGTTGAACATGTATTGTCCAATACCACTAAAAAGGCCAAAGGTAGACAGCCACTGTTTAATTTGTAGTGAAGATTCATTTTCTGGAAATAATAATCACAATGGAGAGTTGACAAGTATATTTTTGAATTACTTGTTTCCTCAAGAAGATCAGGAAAAAATAACGATAAAATTGTTGCCTTTATTTACATTTTGTAAGAAATGTGCACAAATTTTAAATAAATTAATAGATTTACACCAAAGGTTCGAGTGCATCCAAAATGACATAAAAGATGTTATAAGTAACATTAAGTGCTCTATTCTCATAAACTGTTGTCAAAATAATGCTACAGATGTAAACATTCGAAAATTTCGAAAAATTGCCACAAGAGGTATGAATTCTCAAATTTCAAATTTGGTTATTTGTTTAAACGTTATTGAGAAAATGCGTGTAAGTGTTTAATCACTGTTTTTGTCTTAAAATAATTAACATTTGGTTCCTTAACATATTTTCTAGATTACTGTCCTGTCTTGAAGTTGAAAAAAACGGATTTTATTCCAAGAAAGAGTACTAGTACAAATGAAATTGACCTCGGAAAATCACAAAATGAAACAGCTTCTAGTCTTCAGATTCAACGTGATTCAATCATAGTTAATCATTCAAAACCAAAGTCCCAGGAATCGTCTTCTGTGGATGTATTAAAGCTAGTTAGTAATGAAATCTCCTGTATCATGCAAGAAAACAGCCTCGAAACTAGTTCGAGTGTTGATGCAACGACATTGTCTCTACCTTCAGCACGAACTGCCTCGTCAAATCCTGATATAAGTTTGGATACGAATCAATCAGCTGTTGAATCCCGCATGTCTGATCATCAGTCCATTTCAGATAATTCTGAATTAGCAGAAGAAGCGGAAGCAGAGCCAAGTCCAATTAGAACAGAAGTTATTATTGAAGTAGATCCTAATTTCAATTTCGAAGAGGAAGAAACAGTAAAATTCGTGCCGTGGCATCAAGTTAATCAAGAGATAGAAAACCCCCAGCGAGTAAATCAAATCAAGGAGTTTGCTGAACATATTATTCATTCCAGTAACTATGCATTTCGTACTCCTCAACAATCTCATAATGATGAATCTAAAAAACCGAATGAATCTCCTACACTTGGAACAGCAGTAATGCACAGTATGCCATTACAAAATACCGTACAATGGACACCTCCGCCTCCAGAATATGTTCAGGTAATTTTTGGATTTTTAACCTGGTTTCACAACTTCATGATTGAAATTTTTTCTTTATTTTTTCAATTTATCTCAGTTAAAAAAACTTTTTTTGGAGGATCATTTGACTGTAACTTTGTATCTAAACTAAAAGTCATTTATTTATATACAATAAGTTTGATTTGCAAACTAAAAAATGAAAAAAAATTTAAAAATCGTAGCTTTATTTTAATAAATACTAATTACTTGAGCACATTGTATGTAATTGTTTTTATGATATTGCAGAATGTTGATACTTATAGTCAAACTATGGCACAAACACAAAACAGAAGTAAAGGACATTCAACTCAAATTTGGAAACCCAAAGAGGCTAATTCTCACGTTATTACAACTCAGGTGAATAATTATGGAAACTTTGGATAAAGAATTAAAATTTTATGGGTTTTGTTTTTAAACGACTTAATAATTAATTTTGGTAATAATCAATATATTTATTTTATAATTACCTATTTTCTATGTTAATTGCAGAGTCCTGGACTACAAAATGTAACAAATGCAAATACAATTTGTCGTTCAACAAATATTTGGAGGCCAGAAGGATTTTCAACAATTAATGTGGTAAATCATGATCAAATTGTCAAAATATTTAGTGCTTGACTTTGCTAATGAAATTTGATAATATTTTAATGTATTTTTATAGAGTCCCATCGCAGTCAACCAGAATAACCCGAATAATAGCAACAATAATGTAATCAGAACCCGTCTAATAGAGCACATGGTACAAAGACAAACTATTAACGAAGAAACTTCTCTACCGCCTTATCTATCCTTTTCATCCACGAAATTCGAGAGACCTCCGTTTACGTTTGCTCAATTGATATTTATAGCAATCACCAACTCCACAAGCCATTGTGCAACAACCGAAAATATTTGGAACTTCATTGTGTATGTTATATGATTATTTTGTATACTTTATCGACCTACATATATACCTGTCCCATAAAAACTAAAAGTAGTAAATTGCCTAACTACCAAGCATTTTTTGAATATATAAATAGAATCAATATCAATTATTAATATATAATAATATTCTTGACTGCAATTTCAAAAATAGGACTAGACAGTGTTAAAGTAATTTCTATTAGAAGAATTACCTACCTAATAGGAATAATATTGTTTTTTGTGCGAATAGCGACTGCACAGTTTTTTGTTAGGAGACTTCCAATAATATAAACTAAATCAGTATTTTTTGACTAATTATCATCTGGCGTATAATTGGCAGCCACGCAAGCTGGTGGAAAAACCTTGGAAACCTGGTAACCAGGTTTCCAGTAAATTTTCGGTAAAGCTAAAAATTTAGTATAAAATAGTTAGGAAAAAGGAAAAATAAGTATCAGGGAGTTTGTTTTTAGCCAATCAGTGAATTTTTTGGCTTTATCAGGTTTCCAGTGAGAAAATGTTTTTTCCACAAGGCCACTCACTTTTATTGGGGGATAAAAGAAATAGATTTTATTGATATTAGAAAATTTTATATTTCAGAGACATGTTTCCGTTCTATAAAGATCATTACGATATGAAGAAGTTGGCAAACCAAGTTTTAACCTTGGGTGTGGCCTTTGAAGAGTGCACACCCACTAGTTCATCTTCAAATCCCCCTTCCTCTGCGTGGTTTGTGAAACGATTAGCAGTGGATGATTTTATTACACAAATTGTAAGACAAATGAAATCGTGTACTCTCTCTCCTTCAAGCTACATGAAAGATCCAGGTAAACCACAATTTTAAATTATATCACTCATTATTATGGTAATTTGTATAATTTTGAATAAAAACATCAATAAAATTGTTAAAACATTTCACTTGGTTTTCAGCAAGTAATTAGTTATGAAATTAATTTGTATTTTTTTGCTTAGACAATCATTTGAAAAAGAGCTTAGGAAATGAATATAAGTTCGTATTGCCTTCAACCTCTCATTTTGCCTGTTCAAACGTAAAACATATCTATTGTATATAATTATATTTTTATGCTAAATAACTACTCTATGTACTTCTATAAAAGGAATATTATTATTTTATGTTAACAGGTGTCCGATCACGTCGAAGATGCAGAGTCAGTGAATTCTCCGCAGGAAAATTTTGAAGTAATTTAATTCTATAGTTTAAAAATAATGAAAACAAAAGTTTCAACACAAAATTTCCAATTTATGGTTAAATAATAAAGAAAATTACCCCATATCTTACAGGACGATGACATAAAAATTGTGCAAGAAATTTCTAGGTGGCCAGAGAATAACGAACTTGTCGTATCAAGTACTAGTACAGAGCCAAATGCCAAAATATGGGACAATCCACCAGTGCCACAATCTGTTTTGGCTGCATTTGTTGTAGCGGGTTCCGAGGAAGACGGCTTTACCTGTCCTGCAATGTCTGAGTTGATAAGGTATGGGGATTTATTTTGTGTTTAAATAAATTAAAAATGTTACAAAAAGGAATTAGTCCCCAATTTGTTGATAAATGTGATTCAGTACTACCTTCCCCGCTTATGAGAAAAACAAAGACACTCTTCCGAAACGTTTGTACGTATCTCTGACGACATCGAGATTTTTCCTTAAAGTTTTTAGTGGCGGGAGTCCGTATTCAGTATTTTATTTAAACTCCGGAAACGAAAAGGCAATGCAAGATTTAAAAAAAGAGTTTCGGAAGTTTTCATCCCTTAATGCAGAATACATATTTAGCTGCATGGCTAATCCACGTAAGTTTTATTTACCATTATTATGAAACGTTAAATAAGTAGATTAAATTATGTTATATCCCGCTATCATAATATGCAAGTATACCGATGAATGATAAGATTATCTGCATTTGTATGATTATTCGGGTAAATATTGAATTAGAGATTTTTGTGCTCAGTTTATAATTGTTTCAGACTCATAATATTACTTTTGAATTCTGGGTTTTAGTTGAACTGGAGAATATGGCAAAAAAGATTCTTGGAGCAGATTTCGACTGCCTTGTGGGGATTTATTTGCAAAGGATTAAAGAACATGCTTCAAAAATTAACTGATTCAAATCAAAATGTTATCAAATGGTCAGAAAACTACATTTTAAAGCATTGAAAGTGATTAATTATGCAAACCTCAACAAAATATAATCTCTCTTACGGTTTTATGAAGTAATTATTTAATCTAGTGTTATATACCGATACTTTCATCAGTTTCATCTTTCAAATTAATTATGTTATATATTGCAAAATTATTTATTCTTACTACTGCTTTAGCAAAGAACTTTCAATTCTATACTTAATTATAATATTTAATCTCAAGCTATAATATATGCTTTTATGCTCACTGACAGCACATACTCATAACTATTAATTGTTCCAAATGTTTAAATGCTGACTGTTAAAAATTAAATAAAATCGTATTTTGAATATGATAATAAAGGATACATGTAGTAACAATCTCGAAAATTGTTATTTTGACTATCAATTTTTAATTCGCATTTCTAGATATTATTTCTGCATTCAAATTATAACACATTACAAAATTACCAACTACGCAAATCCAGTCATTCATAGCAGTCATAAGCTACTAATCTATCGTATGATGGCATTTACTCATTTTCGTCAAAAAGAACCCCTCTACGAAACTCGTTTCTGCATACGCGCAAGCAATGCGAAAAAGTTGAAAGTTGATGTGAGCCGTGAGCCAGTGCATGGGAGAGCTAGTAACGGTCGGTCGAATTGCAAATTACACTGTAACCTGTCCCGTACAAAACTGGATCACGTTTTCCGTTAGGCCGACTAAATTATGAACAAAACCCGCCAAGGCGAACGTTGTCCATGCTTTTCAAGCTTTACTTCATTATTACCTGGCCTGTTTGCTTGCAGGCTATTCTTAGCTTAGGATAGGTTAGGTTTGTTCGTTACATTTTCACACAGCAACTTCCTTGTATTAGTGAAGTAGTATTAATAAACAGACATACATACAACTTATACTAATACTGGAGCTGGGCTTTCTCCTTGTAGTAGTATAGTGAGTGAAGTGCAGTGAGTCAGTGAGTGTCCACTACTACTCATGTAATAAATCACAATCATGTGATACAATAATATTATTATTATAAACAAAGATGTTTACAAACAATTAAAATTTCATTACAGTGCGTATTTAGTGTCTACCCAGTAAACTGTCCACATCAGTAAGTTATCTGCCTAAAAATATTGGTATTAGAAGACCCCTTATAGGCAGCTGATCACTACACGAATGACGAAAACGTTGCAAAAATTACGTAAGGGTATAGGTAATGTTAATATTTGCAACAATTTATTTGTTTACGCATCAAACAAATCAACTCTTATTCATATTCATAGTCATAGTTTATTACAAAATATTAATAATTTTGATATCATATAGTTCTGTTCTGAATCGTGTGATCGTGTGACTCTTGGTCATTACGATAGATTATTCAGTTGGAAATCGGTTTATTTTATTGCTCTTACACTGTACACTAACTAAAATGTCAATTGGGAATTTTAATTGTAGATTTTCTTCCAGTCAAATCCAGTAACCCCAGTGGCGATTTGTCCAAATCCAGTCTTCAATTATGACTAAATAATTTCCAGGAACATTTACGTCTCGTCTCATTAGACAAACAACCAATGTCACTGTCACGGATTTCTTGCAAGTAGAAAGCAGATCAGGTCATAAATTGTTAAATATAAATAGACAGTAAATTACCTTATGACATGACTGTTAAAAAGCAGTCTTATTTTGTTAATTGGCCTTGACTATGATCGTCAGTTCTAATTTTCTATTTTTGATTGAATAGTAAGATGTTTCATGGTTAAGTCCTTGACAGTTGTAAATGTACACATACAGATTGACACTACGATGCTGACAGATAATAAAACCACAATCAGAAATCATAATACCCGTTAGTAAGCAAGTAAGTATTCTTAAAACAATTTCATCTAAACTTCATAACTGAAAATTTTACGGTTTGGATATAAACTTTTTTTATTAGACTGTTTCTAGGTGTGAAACAAAATATTTTGGAAATGGCTCCCCGCGTTTTCTCGTGCAGTCACTGTGATTACAAAAATCAGTACCTTAATAATGTCAAGACACACATCAATCGATTCCACAACAAAAAGAATTCTACAATCCACAAATGTAAATTCTGTGGGGATATATCAGATAATTTACTTACGATGAATGCCCACATCGCGAAGTGTACGTCAAATCCAAATGTTAGCCAAGGATCTCAGACGAAGAAGTTACAGAATGGATTAGCGAAGACATTATACGATTGTTTCAAATGTGGCTACCAATCAGATGTTCCTGGCATTATTATAAACCATATGATTCAAGTACACAATATCGCGGAGCCTAAAATCTATAAATGTCCTTTGTGCAGTCAAAAGTTCAGAACACTTAGACAACTGGAGATTCATGAAGAAGAATGTACCAATGTGGAAAACAAGAACAATGATATCATCAATGGTAATGGAGTAGGCAAAATCGCTACTCCACAGGAAGAATTAGAAATAAAAATAAACCGAAAAACAACCGTGAAAATTAAACTACATAAAATAGATGGACCTAGTGAAAATAATTCTTTACCTCCACCGAGTAAAACAAAAGAAAAATTCAAATGCTTAAAATGCGATTTCAAAGCCCATCAATCATTTCAACTTCTGAAACATGTGAATACGGTGCACAAGATTAGTGAACCTGTTACTACGCACAAATGCAGACTTTGCCTTCAGGGATTTCAAAACATAATGTTACTCAACTCTCACATCAGAACAAAATGCGGAACTATGGTTGATGTTTCAAAAATAAAAAGAGAAGAATTTAAATGCTCCAAATGCAAGTACAAAACTTACCGTTCCCATCAACTAAATCGCCACATGCTAATGATTCACACTGAAAATAATGGAGCAATTTTTAAATGCAAATGCAAGGAAATATTCCCAAGTGCCCAAAAACTGAAATCACATTCCAAAGTTTGTTCTAAAATAAAAAGTGACGTTCTGCCTATGAAAGTAATTGATGTTAAAAGTAAAACCATCGTTAAAAACGGCGTTAAAACTATGAAGTCTATTTTAAGCAAGAAAGAACCCGTTTATCACAACTGTCCTCAATGCAGCTTTCGTACAGAGCATAAAAATCTTCTTCGAAGTCATAAGAACTCAGAACATAAAAAAGTTTCAACAAGTCACCTAAGTGCTTACACATGTGAAATCTGCAAAGAAGGATTTCAATACATAACAGAATTTAAACCGCATGTAATGAAATGTAAACAAATTAACGGAGTTTCAAATGGAGAAAATCGTAGAAAAGTCCCAACTCCTAGAACATCTTTAGATTCTGCTCCCTCATCGTCGTCATCAACTACAAGAAAGTCCTTACCCATTAAAAAAGAAAATTGCAGTTCAAATTCAACTCTTACTTCCCCAGTTTCTAGGCAATCAGCTGTTTCTATAAAAAGAGAACGTGTCAATTCATTTTCAACTCCCACTTCGACAACTTCAAAGGAATACGATGTCCCTATAAAAAGAGAGCGAGGCAGTTCATTTCCAACTCCCATTTCTTCAACGTCAAGAAGATCAGCTGTTCTTATAAAAAGGGAAAACGACAGTCCACTATCAACTTCCAATTCATCAGTATCAAAAATAGGAGCCGTTACTATTAAAAGAGAGCCCGATAGTTCCATAGGCAATTCTCCAAAAAAACTTAATTTTTTACGGCCAAAAGAGTCCATTGTAAAAGATGTCAAATTTTCACCCTCAGAGATTCTTTCGATGTCCAAGAATGCTGATGAATCCATAGCTAAAAGTGATAATTGTTATGTAGCAAAAAAATCAAGTACTTCCGTGAAGCTTGAAATTGATGAAGAATCTGAGGAGGAGGACGAAGAGGATAATGTATCGATTTCTAATGAAGACACTGAAGATACAGCAGAAGATTCTGGAGTAGAAATGTTTAACTGTTTGTCATGTAGCTATAAATCAAAATACTCATGGGCCGTGCGTGTTCACATGTCAAGGACTCATCAAATTAACAATCCTAAGATCCATAAATGTAAATTTTGCGGAATAATGTTGCAGCATTTACGAGATTTGAGATATCATGTAGGGAAAAATTACTGTGTCAACACGAATGCTGAATTTGCAAGACAGAAACAAGCAGCGGAGAAAATCAGACGTTATAATTGTTCAAGATGTGATTATAAGGGGGCTTACACACATGCCATCCGTGGTCATATGAAAAGAAAACATGGCATGAGTGGGTTTATATTTCGATGGTGCCAGGTTTGTAGAGAAGTATTCGTAGAATTGGAACAGTTTGAGACCCACAATTGCGTAAAGAAAGATCATACGAAAAACGGCAAGACTATGCCAGAGATTGAAGAACCAAAAGCAGCTCCTTTCGTTGGTCCGTTTTTTGTATGCAGCAGATGCGAAAAAACTTTTGATACTAAAGAAAATTTAATTAGACACAGAAAATCTTCTGACTGCGCCAAACTCGGAAATACAACCCCAGAACCATTTCCAAAGTTTATCAAATTAGCTCTGAGGCCACTTAGTAAAAGAACCGTTCGGGTTTTAAGCTCTCCTAAACACAGTATTGCAATGCGAAATAGAGCAACAGCCTTAATTAACCGAGCATGCAGTATGATGACAGCGAAAAAAAGTAAAATTGTTTCTGAAAATGAGGCTACCTCCTCTTCTCGCCTCCAAATTCAAAATAGCAGCGCCCAGAATGATAAACATGTCAAACAATCAAGAACTAAACCGAAACAGTCTACTTCCTCGGAGATAATAGATAATGAAGTTAACTCTTTAAGTCCACATGATGACACTCAAGTTGAATTTGCGGATAATGTAGATAATGAACATAAACAAAATCCCATCTCTTCAGGATCTGATTTTCATGTCGAAAATCATGAAAGTGAAAATATGCTACAAGAATATCTAGGCGTTGAAACGATTTCAATTAAGAAAATTAGCCTAACTGATTTGTAAGTCCTTTTCAGCCTTATTATTAAAATTTGCACTTATAATTAGTAAATAAGTTATTAATATTAATTATAGTTGTGGAAATAATCTGAAATGGTTGATATTTTTGCAGCAGTACCTCAACCCCTGATTTCATGCCGATGAATATAGCAAGTAATGCGATGGATTTACCCAGTTCTGCAATTCCAGCTTCATCACATTCCGCAGATGCAGACCACGACAGTAGTGCAGATGATGAGAAAGTTTTTCATGAAATGACTTCGTTTCCTCCAGTTGATATCTCTTATTTTTCTCCAGATGAAATGGGCACTTTCCCTTCGAATGAAATGACTTGTTTTGGTTCTGGAGAAATGGGTTCTTTCCTCCCAGACTCAGCATATTATTCAATAAATTCTGAAGTAGGCAGTATTACTAATGCTGATTCTGGGGATGCCCTATTCAACACTTTTGAATTCTACAATGATGTCGATATTTCAAAAAATATGCTTGTATCTGATAATAGCAATAGTAATGATCAGCCAACAAATTCTAATTTAAATGTAAATAGTAATTCAGGCCTCATGATTAATGGGGATGTTACCTGGAATAATTCAACAATAGAAAATGGAGTGTCTGTTGGAGATGATAATGAATATGAGTTTAGATTGTAATTAAGAGTAAGATAATAGTTATAGTTTTGAACTGCATGACTGATAGTGTTGAGACTGACAAAATATATAAAACTAATTCGTAGATATAAATTGAACTATTTGGTACTTAAATTAAGATTTATAGTTTAACCCCTTGTTAACTTCTATTTTTGTTGTATGTTGTTAAATGAATTTTCAAATTATGTGTTTTGAGAATGAGCTTGAGTTACTCAGTAGTATTGCTTGTTTACCTGTTATAATTAGGTATTAATAACATGTAGTAGTAGTAAAATTATCATGTGTGAAGACTAAACTGTCTTCTTCTTTCACTTTGTCTAATGCAGAATATTGTAGAGAATAAATAAAAATGAATTATCATGTGAATAACCAAAAACAAAACCATTTGTATACAATTCTTTGTAATTCCTAAAAATTTCTATCGCTTTAAAATAAATAACATTAAGTTAGATAGGAGTCATAGAAAAACCTAGAAGTGTATATTATATATTATATCTGATGTTTCAAAACATAATGATAATCTAACAATCACCATCCTCAACATACTCCAATGTATATAATATGAAGTAGCGTCATAGCATTCCTTGGAATTGTTCACAGTTCCTATTAAGGTTGGCAAACCAAAAAGCGATCCTAAGTCTCTAGTTTGATACCAATCGAGTTTAGTTTTAATCCAGTTAATTAATAGACGCTCTAATGTAAAGTGACCAATAACTTAACCATGTTTGACATAATTTGAGATCGAGAAAGGAGGCAGATAATTTATAATTTTGTTTGAAATATAATATAGTATAAAAGCTTTATGATATATATAGACTACTGCAGATAAATTGAAACCAACTTTTTTCATAGTCTAATCTACAACTATGGCTTTCGATTTGTGCTTATTTATTTAAAATGCTCTAGTTCGAAGCTCTAGTTTTCAAACACACTTTGAGAGTAGATGATCAGATATATTTTACAAGACCTTTTGATAGGTTTTCATAGTTAATGATATTTATTTCTAACTTAGAAATAAGAACTTTTGATAAGTCCTTATATATTTTTGGTTGTATATAGTAGTTATAGGTATAGATAATGATTATCTAATGTAATAAATATCTAATGTAGCGATTTACGATAATTTCTGCTTTACAAAAATAATTTTTACTATTTTCGACCGTTGGTTGTATTACTATTGTAGACAGATAGTAGAACGACTGCTCGACTGTTTTTGGTTTTACTCATTGGATATTATTGGTTTTAATTTATCATTTCAATAATACAATATTATACTCATTTGAACTATTATATTATGTATAGTAAGGTAGGGTATGACTTTCGATTCGAATATGGTCAGTTAAAACTCAAATATTGGTATAGCTATTAAATATTATCATCTCCTGAGATATTGATACCGACTTGATTCTATCTGTGTTTATAATATTTTGCGAAGTTTGTTTTTAAATTGAACATGATATTTATATCTGAAAATCTATTATTGGCTATCAAAATCACCTTTACCCCAGACAATAAGGCATTTCATGCATGTACCAAACACAATAATATTATTTTTGGTTTATATTATAGGAGCTCCTATTTAAAAGTGTCATTCTGCTTCAAGAAAGACCTCAACAAAGAATTAAATAAATAAATATATATAAATAAATTAAATTCTTTTGTTTTTGTATAATATTTTGTACAAAATGTTATCGAAATTTACACTAAAAGCCTTTGACGCTTGTTGCACTGTAATTCACGTGTGTAAGTTATTTCCATTGGAATTCAACCCGAAAACAGCAACTCTGAAGTACAGCCAATCAAAGTTAAAGTTATTAAACTGTACATGTTTTGGATTGGGTTTCTTGGTAACATTCCTCGTCCACACGGGCATATTACTGCAGAATCTATTTGAACCAGACCCGACAATGACTGTCCGCAAAATCATACTCTTCATGATGTACGATTTGTTTTGTGCTTTGTCGGTTGTACTTGCCTGGTTCATTTTATTCGAATTGAAATATGCCATCACTGTCATCAATGAGTATTCCCGCATGGACTTATCCTTTGACAGTAAATTAACTTTACTCATTTCTTCTATTCACTAAAAACTGTAGTAATATGCAGTTAATTCTGTTGCATAGTAAAAACTAAATTGTAAATTAATTATTATTTTCAGAAACGTTTCCAAAATGGAAGAAAGACAGCAAGATTGATCCCGTAGGAATGTTTCTGTACTCACTGCCTTTCGCGTTTCCACCTTTGCAAATAATTTTTGGGCACTTCTGCGTTTACAACCCAGAAAGTCCAATCTTCGTGATCACGCATTCTTTTCTTCCGGCCCACCTGGCTGAAAACCCTTGGATTAAATTCGGACAACTCATCGTTTGTATTGCTGCAGGAAGCTTCGGACTGTATGCATTACTGGTCGCCGTGATTCTGGGCATCTCTTACGTAATCCTAACCAAAGATTGGATGACCTTGTCTGCTAATTACATCCCGAGTGTCTTAGGAGACGATGCTAATCCATATTTTGCAAGCAAGCCACATCTCCTTAAAAACATTGGCCCTCTGATGCGCAAAATGATCACAATGATGCGACTGGTAAATATTTATTTCAATCAGATAATCTACATCGTCACTCCAATCTGTCTCGGAGTCATCCTTGTCATTCATGTCATCTCTGGGTTTGCCATGATTAGTCTGTACGGAATCTTTGAGATGCCATTCTACATTCTATTTCCTTTTGCAAATATTTTCTTCCTCGTAGTTGAAATCATTTTATTCACTACCTCTGCCCATATCCTTAGATTATCTCAGGATTTCTCCCTCCATTGGCATATCAAAGGGGATATGTTCATGAGAAAATGGCTAACAGGTCGTCAACATGTAAGAATTGAAATTGGACCGTTTTTTATGGTTTCAAAATCTACTTTGCTCACATTTATATCTCTGCTTGTCGGTCACACAATTAATCTCATATTGGGTATCAACATGTAATAAACTATAGTTAAAAGTGTAAAGAGAGAGAATAATATTTATTGTGATGGTATAAGGTAACATAAATATAAGTTAGTAATGCATACATAATACATACCTATATAGCTCGTTGTCTGCTATAATATTGATTAACCCAATACCTTCTATAATATAATATTATATGTAGATATTCTAGTGTAGGATGTAATAGGTCAAAAAATAATTTAAATGTCAATATGATAACTGTATAGACTAGTAGACTCCTAACAATTAAATGTATAGAAGTAGCATTTAATTGAACACTGTTTTTGTGGAATGCTCTAAATAAATCATTGGGCTCATTTCGCTTTAAATTGAGTTATCTGCGCATTTAAAATCACAAACGGACAATATTGGATCATATTATTTATTACGTACATATATAAAATTCTACAAAAGTAAACTACATTACTATGAGGAACATAAATTACTTCAACGTTTATTTTATAAAGCGGAAAACTATAAGTATGTCTGTCCGGGACCTTTCAGGCGTCTTATAGGCAGTTGCCTATGGTAAGGCTGGCTCTGAAGTATATCACGGAATAATTTAAAGGAAAGTTAATATGTACTAAATGTTATTTCATGATTTTTTTGTGTTTAGAGTAACACTAGCAATAAAAAGTTTTCGAGATCAATGTCATAGGTTCAGGATTTATTTAAGGTGCATAAGATTAAACTGTTTTCAACCAAAAGCAAAATAGCAGTAGATTATGTTATATTGTACAGCTCATTTATTCTGCATATTTCCTAGCCTTAGGTTTACTAAATTGAGTACAATATTACTTTCTTCCTTCCTTGCAATATTGTTCCTTATTCGCTATGCAAAAATGCTTCTGTTTATCTTTCTCTGAAAATGGCTTGTCTTAAGGTAATGTATAAATGTAAGAAATAAACCTAAGCGTAACAATTTTTCTCCATTCCACGTATGGTTAGAGCTTGGTTTGGCGAATAAGCATGCAATATGCAATTTAAATACCAATGAGGTTGAAATGACTTTCTTCAATCCTCTTCCCTTTCTCTAGCAAAATAAATAATGCAATGTTATAATTTAAACGATACTTTTCTCCATTTCACCATTGGTGAGACAAACACGACCATGGAAAAATCCTTCTTCCTTTGACTGATACAGTACAAATAGACGATTTAGATATTTCAACACTGAATACAAAAAACAGATCAAACTGTTTCAAAAACAAATAACTTTACGGTAATCGAGAATTACGAATTATATTCAACACTACAAAATGTTGCCAAAACTAACATTGACAGCTTTGCATTTCTGCTGCACGGTGATTCATCATCTTAAACTATTCCCTTTGGAATTCAACCCGAAAACAGTAACTTTAAAATACAGCGACTCGAAACTGAAATTATTTAGTGCGGTGATGTTTGGATGTATCAACTTGGCAGGTGTCATTCTCTACACGGGAATTTTACTCAAAAATTTATATCAACCCGATCCTACATTTAATGTACGCCAAGTAATATTTTTTATTTTGTTTGACTTGGTTTTGTTTTTAGCTCTAGTATTGTCCTATTTCATTTTATTCGAGTTGAAATATGTTGTTGAGGTCATCAACTCGTACATCCGGATTGACTTTTCGTTTGAAAGTAAGATATCTTTATTTTTAACATTTATTTAAAAGCTAAACAAAATTAAATTATATTTTGTCTCATTTCAGAAACTTTCCCCAAATGGAAAAAGGACAGTGAGTTTGATATAGTTGGAATATTTCTTTGTTCGCTGCCACCCATTTTTACTATTTTGAAGGCAGTTTTGGGAACCCTGTGCATTAATCATCCTGATAATCCTGTATATGTTGTTGTTCATTACGTTTTTCCTCCTGATCTAGCCGATCATCCTTTAATGCGATTGATTGTATTTGTTTCTGTGTATGCGTTAACAAGCTTTGTTTTGTATGCAGTACTAGTATCACTGATTATTGGTATCGGTTATGTTACCTTGACTAAAGATTGGATGTTTTTCCTATCAACATACATTCCTAATGCTAATGATACGTATTTCGAATTAAGACCTGCACTACGTACAAATATACGGCCACTGATGCGCAAAATGGTCACAATGCTGAGATTGGTAAATATTTATTTCAACCAAATCATCTATAAAGTAGCGCCAATAAATATCGGGATTATTCTTGCTGTTCACGTAATTTCGGGGTTCGCCATGATTTGTTTGTTTGAGATTGTTGGAATGCCCTACTATGTCCTTTTCCCATCTTTAAATATTTTCTTTTTTGTGGCGGAATTTGTTTTATTTAATGCTTCTGCCCAAATTCTTCGTTTATCCCACCAGTTCGCCCACCAATGGCACATCAATGGGGATTTGTACATGAGAAAATGGCTCAAGGGTCGACGCCATTTGAGAATTGAAATGGGACCGTTTTTTATAGTTACAAGGTCAACATTGTTGACCTTCATGTCTTTACTTATCGGTCACACCATCAACCTTATTTTAGGCATTAACTTATAATTTCGCCCTTATTCAGAAAAGTTCATCTTATCTGTATTGTGCGGTAGCTCGATGTCAGGTCAACAGATACTACTACCAAGTTAAAGTCATCCCCTCATAAGGGAAGTGGAGGAAAATTAAAAAAACGAACTTCTTTGCCTAAATATATTTCGTTATTTAGTGTCTGTTGACCTGTCAGCTTCAATCAAGGTATCGCACGACTTTATAATATGATAGAACCAAAGTTACACCCATTTTTAGCAATTTTTGAACCACTCCCTCCAGTCAGGGGGTGTCACCGATTTTTCCTATTTAAGAAATCGGCCTTCCTCTTCAACAGCAGATTGTACCGTATAAATTTGAACCCTATAGCTGAAGCCGGTAGAAAGTTATCGTGCACAGTGATATCTTTGAGATGCCCTTCTACATTCTATTTCTCTTTGCAAATATTATGTTCTTCCTTGTAATCGATATCATTTGTTACACTACCTCTGCCCATGTCCTTAGTCTATCTCAGGATTTCTCCCTCCATTGGCATACCAAAGGAGATATATTCACGAGAAAGTGGCTAACAGGTGGGCAACATGTAAGAATTGAAATTGGACAGTTTTTTATGGTTTCAAAATCTACTTTGTTCACATTAATATCTATACTTGTTGGTCCCATTAATTTCATATTGGTTAAAACATGTAATAATCTGTAATTAAAAGTGTAAAGACAGAGAAAAATATTTATTGTGATGATATTAGTTAATTATAAATATAATATAAGTTATATATTCCTATATAGTTCCTTGTCTGCTAAAATATTGATTTATATTAAGAAAGTCCTTCTACATACGTAGACCTTCTGGTGTAGGATGTAGAAGGTTAAAAATAATTTAAATGGCAATATAATAACTGTTTGACTGTATAGACTAGTAGACTCCTAACAATTAAATGTATAGAAGTGGCATTTAATTGAACACTGTTTTTGTGGAATCGTCTAAATAAATCATTGGGCTCTTTTTGCTTTAAATTGAGTTATCTGCGCATTTAAATCCCAAACGAAAAATATTGGATCACTTTACTTAACACGTACACATATTATAACCTATACACTTTTTTAAGCCACAAAAAGTACCTCAATGTTTATTTTATAAAGCGGAAAACTATTGCAGCAGAAAAGTATATGAACTATATAAGGCCTAACTATAAGTATGTCTACCCGGGACCTTTCAGGTGCTCTATAAACGGTTGCCTATGGTAAGGTCGGCTCTGTTGTGTGTCTGTATGAACATGAACCATTCTTTTAAACAATGTCGGAGTTACTTAAAGAAAAGTTATTACGTACTAAAAATAACCCTACTTCATGATGTGTAATGTTTGTGTGGAATTAAACGCTAGTAATAAAAGGTTGTTCAGATCAACATTATAGGATAGGATTTAAAACACATAAGATTAAACTGTTTTCAACTCAAAGTGAAATAATAGCAGATATTATCTTGTACAGCTCATTTATTCTGCATATTTACTGGCATTAGGTTTACTAATCTTTACTTATAATATTGAGTATACAATATCTCTCCTTCCTTCCTTATATATAGTTCCTTATTCGCTACGCAAAACAAAAATAATTGTTTACATTTCTCTGAAATTGGCTTTTCTTAAGGTTGTGTAAGTATAATAAATCTAAGAAATAAATCTATGCGAAACAATTTTTCCTATTCCACGAATGGTTGAGCGAATAAGTATACAATTTACATACCAATGAGGTTGAAATGACTTTCTTGAATCCCCTCGGCGCCTTTCTCTTGCAAAATAAATAATACAATGCTATAGTTTAAACGATACTTTTCTCCATTTCACCATTGGTATGACTAACACGGCCATGGAAAAGTCCTTCCTTCCTTGACTGCTATAGCGGAAATAGAAGATCTAGGTATTTCAACACTAAATACAAAAAAAACAGATAAAACTGTTTCAGAAACAAATAACTTTACGGTAGTCGAGCATTTCACATTCTGTTCAACACTCGCAGAAATGTTGCCAAAACTAACAATAACAGCTTTACATTTTTGCTGCAGCGTGATTCATCACCTTAAACTGTTTCCTTTGGAATTCAACCGGAAAACATTGACTCTCAAATACAGTAGCTCAAAATTGAAATTATTTAGTGCTGTGATGTATGGATGTATCAACTTGGGAGGTGTCATACTCTTCACAGGGATTTTACTCAAAAATTTATTCCAACCCGATCCTTCATTTAATGTACGCCAAGTAATATTTTTTGTTATGTTTGACTTGGTTTTGTGTTTAGCCCTCGTATTATCCTATTTCATTTTATTCAATTTGAAATATGCTATTGAGATCATCAACTCCTACAACCGGATTGACATTTCTTTTGAAAGTAATAATTATTAATATTTCTAAACATTTCTTGAATGTAACTAAATTCTCAAATGCAAAACAAAGTTACTAAAATATATTTTGTCTCATTTCAGAATTTTTCCCAAAATGGAAAAAGGACTACAAATTTGATATAATTGGAATGTTTCTTTGTCTAATGCCACCTATTTTTACTATTTTTGAAGTAATTTTATGCAAGCTGTGTATTAATCATCCTGATAATCCTGTATATGTTATTGTTCATTATGTTTTCCCTCATTATGTAGCTGACCATCCTTTAATACGATTGAGTGTATTTATTATTGTGTATATGGTAGCCGCCTTTCCTATGTATTCATTACTTATCGCACTGATTTTCGCTGTCGCTTATGTTAATGTTACAAAAGATTGGATGTTTTTCCTATCCACATACATTCCTAATGCTAATGATACGTACTTTGAGTTAAGACCTGTACTACTTAGATATATACAGCCACTGATGCGCAAAGCATTTACAATGCTGAGATTGGTAAATATTTATTTCAACCAAATCATCTGTAAAGTAGTACCAATCGTCGTCGGGATTATTCTCGCAGTTCACGTAATTTCTGGATTTGCCATGATTTGTTTGTTTGAGATTATTGGAATGCCCTACTATGTTCTGTTCCCATCTATAAATATCTTCTTTTTTGCAGCGGAAATTTTTTTATTTAATTCATCTAACCAAATCCTACATTTATCCCATCAGTTCTCTCACCAATGGTACATCAACGGAGATATCTACATGAGAAAATGGCTCAAGGGTCGTGGCCATTTGAGAATTGAAGTTGGTCCGTTTTTTGTAGTTACAAGGTCGACACTGTTGACCTTTATGTCTTTACTTATCGGTCACACCATCAATCTTATTTTAGGCATTAACTTATAATTTCGTATTCATTAATTCTTTATTTTATCTTTATATTCTTTGTTTTTAAGTATGATGTATGATATACCTACATAATAATGCGATGTGTATAATATTATGTATAATGAGACTAATAAAATAATTGAGTACTAGATTTTTGCTATAATATTATAACCACAACAATAACTAAGTCAAATACTGATACATATTAGGATATTACCTTAAGGTAGCTCTATCGCTCAATTCTCCATACATAGCTAATATTTCCTGCGAATGTATACATTATACGTATGTATTAAGGAATTTAGTATTATTTATGCATAAGTAAAATAATATGTCAACCTACTGCTTCCTACTGCCTGCTACCTACTAAATGCTATTTAATGGTATGCTATACATCTACTGCATATTTTATAAGCAACCAACATTCTTATGGGAATAAGTAAAGCTGATAATTTTACAATATTGTAAGTGTTTTTGTATTAAAACTGTTATAGTATACTGTAATAAAGATAGCCATTTGGCCACGTTGTCTAATCTATATCAGTTATCTTGTGGTAGTTATTCCGTCAAACATTAGTTTCTACTTGGCTTGAATTATTTTACTACATAGGGTTCATTAAAAACATACAACAAGATATCATTCTAATGATTACCTCTGTCTGAATTTATCTAAAGCATACCCAAACTAATTGAAATGTAAATTGGAGTGAAGATTAAAGAGGTTTGGAGAATTAAAGAGAACTCATCGATATAGCTCAAGTGAGACTGAATGTGTAGGAAATGGTGTATGTCCCTAAACCGATCCGATTTTGAACCAACTATTGCACGACTTCGTACGACGGGGAGAAACGCAAAGTTGTATCAATTTTTGGTTATTTTCAGCTTTTCACCCATTCCCTGGTCAAAATTAATTTATTCAGGATAAAAATATGGCAATTTTTGTAGTAATCGTTGTCAAAATGGTTTAAAAATCGCCTTTTTGGACAATTATGTTGGAACATTATTATTATTCACCACATTGTCAATAAGACTTCTTGAAAAGTCTTGGCGGAGTGTGCAATTGTTACACAGGATGTATAAAGACACTCACAAGCGATAAAACTTTTACGATGCAACTGCAAGACACGGCTATGGGCTTTTGTAACATAAGTGATCTGATAACTATAATATTACAATCTATAACTATCCATCCTGTTGTTTATTGTTATTTCGATGAAGTTATCGTCATCACTCTCATCACTATGTACACCTTGGACCTATTTGTAATATCAATAGTATTGTAACTACGTTACGTTAGCACTTTAGCCCTTATCATACATGATACTAGCCCATAAAGTTTGTCTTAAAATCCCGGTCGGGAAAAAACATTCTGAGTCTGAGAGTTTCAACTTTTGCATCATTGTGAATTTTAGATCTTCAGAGAAATAGCTAACACTGCAATTTAAACAGAAATGGAACCGGAGACATTTACTATTTACTTATCGTGAATATGTATCAGCGTGTATGTATAATATGTATATGTATACGATAAAAAATACGCGTGAAAAGACACCCATATATATAGTATAGTATTCCACCTTTGGAACAACCGGGTCCGACCATGCGTCACCGTTTGGTCCAGGCAAACCGTTATAGAGGCTTTCTGTCCAAGCCTTCATATCATATCAGCGTGCATTATCCCCGGTCACAATTTTTATGTTCTATCCATTCCTACAACAACCGTCAGCGTGGTTAGGCAAGAAGTACTATTATAGAAAAGAGGAAATTGGTAAGCATAGTCACTGCAAATCAAGTTTTTGCTATTAAATATCTTTCCTGTTTTACCCACAATTACTTGCAACGAAAAGTCACATGTGAAGTATACGTTTCAGAGGGAGAGAGC
Source organism: Tomocerus qinae (assembly GCA_020055645.1). Classification (NCBI taxonomy): domain Eukaryota; kingdom Metazoa; phylum Arthropoda; class Collembola; order Entomobryomorpha; family Tomoceridae; genus Tomocerus; species Tomocerus qinae. The sequence goes on from CM034546.1 coordinate 128,105,069, forward strand.
GAGCTTTTTTGGAGAAAAAAGCCCCCTTAAAATCTAGAAGAAAGGAAATTTTTAAAACCTTATAAAACACATACTATACATATGACTCCGTTCCTTCGCTAAGAAAGGTAGTATCAGTTAAAGTTAGTCAGCTCTATCAGTCAGCCTACCACCTACGTAAGGACTTATTAACATATTAAAATTAGAGTTCTGAATGACGTCATTGCAAATACAGGATTTTCTACCATGTATGTCTAATGTGAAATTTATCATTAAAAATTAAAAATATTGCAATCCTGGAATACACATGCATCTGCTTCATTTTAATTTTCAATTGACTTTTAATGTCATAATGCGGTATAACATGTGGAAGTGGAATTGCCTCACCTAAACATACACTTACACAACTTTCTATAGTTACGTACTTGCTTATATAAATGCAGCATTGCTAATGCAATTTGTTCCTGTTTTCGTGAACTATACATAAACGTACTTGAATCGTCGGAATTTCCAGTTTTAGTTCCAGTTAATTATGTCATCGTATGAAAACCATGACGCACGAAAAATAAGCGCAAATTGAAACGATTTTTTTAAGTTGCAGATTAAACCAAACACTTTAATATATTCGATGAAAATTAATTAAACATAGATCACATTTGGAAAAACAAAAAAATTAATTTACATCTTTGTTAATGCACAAAAGTATGAAATTATTTTCAGATGCAAGCCGCAAAAACTCCTACCCTATCACAAACAAAGATTAAAACATTCACTTAATTAAATCACATTATCCAATATAATGCAGCAGAAAGTATGTTTATCTGAAAACGGAAGATGTAAAATTTGTCCAAGATCATCATTGAATATTTTAGTTGAAAATCTTTGTAATGTAACTTTAAAGCATGCATGTTTGTACAATAGTGGATATTATATTATAGATATTTTAGACAGACAGATTCCCAAACCACTTCTATAAATAAAAAGAGATAAATCTTATCTTAATACTAATTCAAGTGAATATACTAAAGCGTAATCGACTTACGTAATTGTACGTCAGCAATTGCTAAATTCGACTAATGCACTGGGAAAGTAATGAAGATTCGTAATCTCCAGGGAAATCAAGATCTAAATTTCAGCCGAGGCGACAGTGAGCATCGTTGAAACCCACAATTTACTTACAGATAATTCATTTAGGATATGATGATTTGTAGTGATATAATAAGCAAGGTAACTTGAAGATATCATATTTATTTTTTACTCTGATTTAAACTTCCCTGGAAAATATGACTTAATCCTAATATTGTTCCTTAAACACAACCATCTTGTTAACAGAAATATGTATCTGGATATCTGTCTGATATATATCTGTAAACCATGACCCTGAGAACAATGAAAAATAAATTTAAATAATCAATTTTAAGCGTCCATTTTAAAGAAAAAATGCCATTGCGAAAAGACGGTCAGTGGAAAAGAAAATAAGTGTAAAAATTCAGATTTGGTAAAATTAATAAATTTCTTTATTTTTCTCGATTTCGGAGAGGGGGGCGAGCACGTGCCCCGGTGCCCCCCCCCCGCTGCTTAAACATGGTTTATTTATTTAGTTATCCACGACTGACCTTATATTTTACTAGCCAATGATTTCCTGTAGTCGCTTGTGTCAGTTAAAATCAGGCTAATTACATTTCTTAATTGTGTCACTGTGTCACCAATATTTTATATTTCTGGCTGGCAGTGTAAAATTATGTCTATAATCCAACACTGAAAACAGGGTTGAAGGTTGAATTGATCACCCTTTGTGTTAAAAATAAATGAGTCAAATATTCAACATCATTGCATGAGGTACACAACTACCTGCACTATCTAATAATATTTTATTACATGCTCCAGACAAATTGAGCAGGTTTTTTAGTGTCACTGTGTCCCATGCGTATCTCTGCATTTATTTTCTTTCGTGGTAATAGTTTATGATGACTCGAGGATCATATTCTTTTTTGGTACATTTCCACATCATCCTTAATACTAACAACTGATGACTGGCATGGCACTATCCAAAACCGTGTGAACTGATGAAAACCTGTAAATTCTAACAACAAAATTAAACCACTTTTGATGTATTTATCTCGTTTATGCTCCTTTCCTTGAAAATATTTCGGATGTCACGATGTTAATAAAAGGGGAGCACAACGAATGAAATATTTTCATTCTTGTAATCTGTTTTTGCTTCTAAAGAAGTGCTTCATTTGATTCTTCATTTAAATCATCGAATTTCAAACAGCGTGGTATTGTGTTGACATTGACAAAATGTTGGGTAAGCTGTAGATAATATATATAAGCTAAACATAGATATATCTGTATCTTCATAACAGGACACGTATTATATTCTCTTACTTATATCCCATAATTACCGAATGGTTTGTGCCAATATAATATAGGTCGCTCAATTTTGGATAACGATAACATAATATTACATGCAATCCAGATTTGGTTGTTAAACTAAAAACTTAAATTTGAGTAACATTTTTGGTGAAAAGGTGTCCTATAATATTTACATTATATTGGAAATGCAGGTTTTGCAGATGCCCAAGTATATCCATTTCGCTCAAGTCGCTAGTCGTAGTTTTAAAATGTCATTTTGGCAAAGTGTTTTTCTAAAAGTAATTTTCTTTTAACCTTTGCTCATTAAATATTGCAGCTATCATAAGACACAGAAGCTTCTTCATCCGTAGGATGGGCTAAACTTTAGTGAAATTAATGGCAAAACTCATTTGCAATAAAAATCTAATTTTGGTATTGTGTAGGAAAAAGGGAAATTGCTTGGGTTACAGCAGCTGTAGATGAGGAAACAGCTCTGCAGGCAATCATTCTGGCGAAGTCACTTTCCAGAGTTGTCACTAAAGCCGACACAGTTATCTTAGTGTCGGAGGATGTTCCTGATCAAGTTGGGTAAGTCCTATCATAGTACACTACAAATTCAAGTTTAAAATTACGCTTCAAATTTTATTTTTAAAAAAAATAAAAAAATTACAGAAAATAAATTTTTGTATTTAATCTAAAGTAAGGATTTGATCTTATCAATCAAAGCATTCGACCTTCCAGAGGCTAGCTGGTGTTACTTTCTCCGGTTCTCCCCGATCCACATCCTAAACCAGATAGCCTCTGAAAAGTCAAGTGAATAGTGTTGATGGATTTTTTAGTTGAGAGTTATTTAACAGATATAAAACTAATTAATGCCTATTTTATTATGAGTGCTATTTGTTTTCCTATTAGAACATTTCTGACAAAGGTTTTTGACATCATCGTATCAGTTGACCTGGGGTCAAATAAATCAAAGCTTCAAAAAATGGAACTTCTTGCCATGCATGCCTGGAATCTTGGCAGATATGAAAAATGTGTCGTTCTATACTCCAACAAAATGGTAAGTGATTAAAATTAATTAATAATCTGATAAAGCATCCACATTCTCATTGATCATATAATCTAACAGGTCGTGAAAAACTGTGATGAGTTATTTGACACCCAAGAGGATTTCTTGGCAGCTAAGATTGGGAAACTTGAAAATCAGATCGATGTGTCGGTTATGTGTGTAAAACCCGGATTTGATGAATTTAGGAATATCAGCAAGTTGGCAATGTTTGGTCAACACAGTTTTTGTAAGTTTTCGTAACCTAAATATTAACTATACTTAAATTGTAAAAACGGTTGTCACAAATTGTGCATATAAGGTGTTATATGCATTAATTTACTTATAAATCAATCTATTTAACTTAATGTCTCATGCAGACCACTTGGCCCTAGATATTATTATAAAAGTCAAAAGTTATATCACTCTTTTATTATTATTTCAGTGTCGGATCTTTTGTGGGACTATTTCACCGCCGCCAAGAAAGGGGAACTGCGTCAAGCCTATAATTTTAATGTGCAAAGCCTGCTTTCTAGGGATATCAAGTAAGTTATACTTCATGCATTAAATTAAATCATACATGTTTACAGGATATCAGACTTTACATAGCCAAATGACATATCATTCGGAAAAACGTTTTACAACATTTTACTTTGTGTCAGGGACCCTTAACCATAATCTACTCATCCTAATCCTACCATGAATTCTGATTACGAGTTAAAATTTGTTAAAACGGGTCTGTGTTGAATTTGACCGTCCAGAAGTTTCGTGGCTAGGCCTACATATAGTTTAAATACATCTTGTATTTGAGATTTTGAGGTTCCAAAAAGACGTTTAACATTTTAAAGATTTTTCAGCTTCCCAAGATCACAAAAAATTAGAATTAAAAAAGTAACAAGTATTTAAACTTATATTGTCGTAACAATGTATTATTGAATGGATTTTAGGCAAGTGGTGGACATTAAAATCCTGTCTGGTTTTCAAAATGCTGGAATCACTGACCAATTAAAGGAATCGGAAATATTTAAGGTAATATTATGTACATATGATAAGAGACATCACTCCGGAAGTGTCGATTCAAACTACTACCTGATTAACTATACTGAAATGAAATTAATTAATTTTAAAGATAGTTTTAACAGTCTATTTGACTAATTAAAAATAACAAAACTGGTACGAACTAATTCTTCACAGAAAGCATACGAGTCCTGGAAAATATTAAGAAGAGAAACAGAACTGGGCCTGAAAACCATTACATCTGGAGCAAAAATGGTAGATGATTTGGCGAAAAAAGACATCTCTGTGAAAGATAAAGGTGCTTATTACAAAGATTCGATTGCGATTGTTGGACACAGCTGCCGATTTCCTGGAGCCAACACAATCGACGAATTTTGGGAGTTGTTAGAAAATGGAGGCGATGGAATACGTTCGGTTCCTGTAGAAAGACTCTCCGAAAGTCAGCTCAACAATGTCAAATACGCAGAATCAAAAGCTGGGTTTCTCAAATGCCCGATTGATGAGTTTGATGCAAAGTTTTTCGGAATCAGTCCAAGAGAGGCGGCTTTTATGGATCCACAACAGAGGCTATTAGCTGAAGTGGCTTGGGAAGCCTTGGAGAATGCTGCTATCGATCCACATTCTTTGAAAGGAAGCAATACTGGAGTATTTACTGGAGTCTGGACACACGACTATGAAAGAGTTATTGAGGAAAACTCAACTGCACAAGATTTCCACCATGTCATCCTTGGAAACGCCTTTTCTGCCACATCCGCAAGAGTATCTTACTTCTTGAGTCTCAATGGTCCTAACGTGGCCACAGAAAGCGGTTGTTCTTCTTCAATGGTAGCTTTACATTTAGCATGTGACAGCTTAAGGAAAAGAGAAACTAATTTGGGGTTGGTATTGGGAGCAAATATTATCATCCTTCAACTACCACTCAAGGATATTCCAATTTTAGCAAAAGATGGTCACTGTAAAACTTTTGATGAATCGGCCGATGGGTTTGGCCGAGCTGAAGGAGTGGCCGCAATTATTTTGAAAAGATTGCCTGATGCATTAAAAAATGGTGACAGGATTATGGGAATTATTAGGGGGACAGCAATAAGTAATGAAGGAACAACTTCCAGTTTTGGAACCCCGAGTAAGCTCTGTCAGGAAATTGCTATAAATGATGCTTTGAAAAATGCAGGCGTTAAGCCAGGAGATGTAGATTACGTAGAGGCACACGGAACTGGAACCCCGATTGGTGATCCAATTGAGTTCGCTGCCATTTCCGCTGGATACACTGGAGAGAGACAAAATCCACTTTTAATTGGTTCTGTGAAAACAAATATAGGTCACACTGAATCAGCAGCAGGATTAGCGGGTCTGATTAAGGTTGTTTTGGCAATGGAGCATGAAGTGATTCCTCCTCATAAGAATTTCACTAACTTAAATCCAAATATTAATCTGGATGTTGTTCCTGCTGCTATTCCTCTGGAACTCACCCCTTGGTGCAAAAACGTCGAAAGAATTCGGATTGCAGGGGTGAGCTCTTTTGGCATTAGCGGGACCAACGTGCATGTCATTGTAGAGGAACCCCCTTTTGAACTGGATACACATTCTCTATGTTTCAATGTTCTTGAGTCTGAAAAATCTCACCATATTCTTACACTGTCTGCAAAATCAGAAAATGCGCTTAAGGATTTGACAAAAGTTTATGGTAACTATTTGAACAAAAATCCAGATGTTTATGTGCCCGACCTTACCTATACATGTAATAACGGCAGGGCCCACTTAAAACATCGTATAGCAATAACTGGTACAACAGTTTTAGATTTTCAGAAGGCACTGGAATGTGATGTTAATCATGCACCTGTTCTTAATGAAAACCCAAAAATTGCATTTTTATTTACTGGGCAAGGATCACAATATTATGGAATGGCAAAATCATTATTCCAATCGAATTACGCATTTCGTAAGGCATTTACTGAATGTGGTAATTTTGTTCATAATTCCATTGGTATTGCACTAAATAATGCGTTATGGAATGATTTGGATAATAATTTGTTGAATGAAACAGTTTGTAGTCAACTTTCAATTTTTGCTGTCGAGTACAGTCTTTTGAAATTATGGGAAAGTGTAGGGATTGTTCCTGATGTTGTTCTAGGACATAGCGTTGGTGAATTTGCTGCTGCGGTGGCTGCTGGTATTATGAATTTAGAATCTGCTTTAACTTTACTTGCTGAAAGGAGTAGATTAATCCAGGGTCTCCCACCAGGTGGAATGATAGCCATTCGTTCATCAAAAGAAAACGTGGCCCAATTAATTTCAGAATTTATAAATATTCATTCAGATATGTGGTTGGATATTGCTGTTATTAATTCCGAGGATGAAGTAGTAGTAGCAGGAAACAAAAATACAATTGAGAATTTTAAAATTTTCTGTGGAAATAATGACGCCAAATTTCAGGTTCTTGCAGCTTCTCATGCATTTCATTCAAGGGAAATGGATAAAATTGCTAAAGACTTCGGTGCATTTTCGAGTAAAACTTCATACCAATCTCCAACATGTCATTATATATCAGGGACAACAGGAAGGATTATTTGTGGTAATGAGATGAATGGAAGCTATTGGGTTAGACATGCAAGGGAATCTGTTAATTTTCAAAAAGGAATACAAACAGTTTCAGAACTGGGATCTAATATTTTCGTAGAAATTGGAGCACATCCAGTTTTGTTAGCATTGGGGATGACTAACTTAAATGATTCAAATAACAATCTGTGGTTACCATCCCTAAGACGCCTTAAGAATGACTGGGAAACAATTTTGAGTAGCATGGGGACATTATATACAAATGGAATAAACCTAAATTGGGAATCGTTAGAAAAATGTTGGACCAGGAAAAAGTTACAATTACCTACTTACCCGTTTCAAAGGCAAAAATATTGGACCGAAGTAGCTACTGATGGTTGTGAGAAAATAATTCACCCTCTGCTAGGGAGAAAAGTAAAACTAGCTGAGCTAGAAGATATTGTTTATGAACATAAATGGAGCTTGATGGATTTAAAATATATTAAAGACCATCAGGTAGCTCATATAATTGTTTTACCTGGAGCTGGATTTTTAGAAATCATTTTAGCAGCGGGCAAAAACATTTTGCTAAACCGCAAGGATTTAGTAGGGGTATTGACGGTGAAAGATTTTGTTGTAGAGGCGCCATTAGAATTGGAAGAAGGAAAAAAATACAAAACACAAGTAGTAGCTTCTCCTGTAGCTGACAAGGAAAATACATATCATATTAAGCTTTATATCTTCAGGAACTTGAATGGTTATAATGATGAGAAAGGTTGGAAACGCTATTCAAGCGCAAATGTTACTCTTGAAGAATCTATAAGTTTTAATGAAAAGGATGAAGAAGAAGATAAGATAGGACAAGAAAATAATTATCTCTCGGAAGAAATCAATATAATAAAAGAACGATGTCCAACAGAATTGGATTCAAAAGAATTCTATAAATTGGCGCCAGAGATTGGAATATATTTCGGAGAGAATTTCCAAAGCATAGAATCAGTTTGGGTAGGTCAGAATGAAGCTGTGGCTTTAGTTCCAGCATTAACTGGGAGTCTGTCAGAGTATATTTGTCATCCAATTATTCTAGATGCTATGATCCAACTATTCGGATTGAGTATCGGAAGGGACAACGTAGACTTGTATTTGCCAGTTGGTATCGACCAAGTATTTCTTGTGAATGATTTAGATTCCGAAAACCTATTTGCCCATGCAAAATGGTCTCAAGAAAAATCAGTAGGGACTGTAGCATTGTACAGTAATAAAAATATTCTTTTGGCTTTGATGGTAGGTGTTCGATTAATGAAGACATCTGTCAGTTCATTTCTAAATGTGATTAATGCCCAAAAGAATATGTTACCAGGGATGTACCAGGAAATTTGGAGACAAAGGGTTGGACCAGTGCAAGGTAGAATAGATGTTGGTAAAATAATTGACACTGAAAATGTCATTAACCCACTTTTACAATGTATGGAACAACATATGCATTTGTATGTTTTGGAATGTCAGAAGAAATCTGATGAGGGTGTAAGATTGGGGATACAAAAGTTTTTACGAAAAAATTGTTTTGAACCTAAAGTTGGGGTTGTTTATTGGATTGAGGATTTTCTGAAAACCTATTTGATTCTACCAGAACACCGTTTATTTATTAAAAGGATGTTTGAAATTTTATGTCAAGATGGCTACGGTGAAGAAATAGATAGTGGATCCGGATTTATGGATGGTTGGAAGTGTATTAAGCAATTTCCAACTATTGAAGAAATTGACACAATGCAGAAGGTTGTCAATGACTTTATTTACATAAAAGATGCTCCTCAAGGACGAACTGTAGTTTCAGATACTTTGCATAAATGTTTAAATCACGTATGGGATGTTTTGATTGGAAAGAAGACGGCTGTTTCAGCTTTATTTGGAAATGAGAATTTGAATCCATTAGATATATATACTAAAAGTAGTGAAAATATTGTAGCTAGTATGAGAGCAGCAAGGTACCTTGGATTAGCATTACAACAATTTAAAACCGATGCAAAAAAAGAAGATTCGATTGTTAGGATTATTGAAATAGGAGCTGGTAGCGGTGCTGCTGCTAAAGAAATATTTTCTATCTTACAAAAAGAAGAAATCCCGTTTCGCTATACGTTCACAGATATTTCTCCACATTTTTTCGAAGGGGCTAAACAACAATTTTCAACAATTGGTGGAATAGATTATAAAGTATTGGATATTGAAAGAGATCCATCAACGCAAGGATTTTGTCCATACCATTATGATGTCGTTGTTGCATCTAATGTAATACATGCTACTAGTGACTTAAAGAAGTCTTTGACAAATATTCGCAAACTGATGCGAACTGATGGCATTTTGGCATTGCAAGAAATTACTGATCCAAGTAGAGCTATTGATATAATTTTTGGTATTCTCGAAGGGTATTGGAATTTTACTGATTACAATGTAAGATCTCGTCATGCAATGGCACCAGTTGGAATTTGGAGTAAATTGTTGATTGAATCTGGATTTACTAATGCGATCAATTTATCAAGCAAAGACGAATTTATAAGCAATATGGTATCTAGAGCTGTGAATTACTACCCAAGCAGTGAAAATAATTTGGCTGATGACAAAAAAACTGCATGGCTTATTTTTGGCGAAAATGATGATCTATCAGTTAAAATTAAAGAAAAATTAGAACAAATTAGTGACAAAGTGGTTATCATTTGTCGAGGAGACAAGGAAGTAGAAGACAGATACCTCCACTATTACGATAGTGCTGATGACTTTTCTGTAAAGAAGATTATCTCAGCATTCATGGGAAAATACTATATTAAAGGTGTGATATATTTAGCAACAAACATTAATTTTAAAAATAAGGAGATAGAATACAATAGTATTTTAAATGTATGCAAATTCTTGTCAGAAGCAGCTAATCACAATTTTCAGTTTGTTGCAGTCACAAAAGGAATATATTATATTCAAAATCAGAAAGCAGTTAGCCCTTTTAGTTCTGTAATATGGGGAATGGCTAAAAGCATCGTCAACGAAGTTTCTGAAATGCATGGTAAAATGATTGATCTTGATCCAGATGATTCCAATGCGGAAATTGATAGTCAACAAATATTCTTTGAGCTATTTGATATAGATGAGCGGTTAGTTAGTTTTCGAAATAAAAAAAGGTTTGTATCAAGAATTATAACTCTACCAAATGCATTAGCGCCATTAATACTCCCTCAAGGAAGATACAGGATTGTTATTCCTAAAACGAAGAAAATTAATGACGTCAGCTTCTCTTCTATCCAAAAGGAACCTTTAGGATCTAAAGAAATTGAAGTTCTAGTTAAGGCTGTAGCATTGAATTTCAGAGATATTTTTGTAATTCTGAAGCCTGAAATGTTCCACACAGTGAGAGAGACCGTTGGGTCAGACTTTTCAGGAATTGTTTCTAATATTGGTTCCGAAGTCACAAAATTTAATATAGGTGATGAAATATATGGGATTTCACTTAGCAGTAGCGTTGGGAGTCACGCTATAACCCATGAGGATGTTGTTATACATAAACCGAAGCAAATGACATTCAATGACGCTGCAACTCTTCCTTCTGTACTGATGACAGCATTTTATTGCATGGTGACTGTCGCTGACTTGAAAAAATGTGAAACTATTTTGATTCATGTTGCTTCTGGAGGTGTTGGGTTAATTGCTATCCAAATAGCCAAAAATATTGGGGCAAAGATAATTGCCACTGCGGGATCTCATCGAAAGAGAAATTATTTGCGAACGTTGGGCATTGAGAATGTTTTCCACTCTAGAGATTTGACGTTTGGAGATGAAATAGCTAGAGTTACTAATGGACAAGGTGTAGACATGGTTCTCAATTCTCTGACTGGACACGGATTTAAAGAAACATCACTTAAGGCATGTGCACAAAATGCCCGTTTTGTTGAAATCGGAAAAGTTAACATTTGGAAACCGGAACAAGTTCTGGAACTACGGCCTGATGTTAAATACACGATTGTTAATTTAGAGACGTTGACAAATGCAGAAATCGGGGATATGCTAGACGCAATAAAATATCACATTAAAGAGGATTACAAACCGTTGCCTTATTCCAAGTTTGACGTGGTTAATATTAGGGGTGCACTAAATTATTTTTTGAAAGCAAATCACATTGGAAAAATTGTAGTGACGATGCCAGAAATTATTGAAGTAGGAAATCAAATCACAAAAAAAGATGTGATATTTAGTTCAAATGCTACATATTTAGTTACCGGGGGTTTAGGTGGAATTGGTCTTGAAGTTGCAAAATGGATGACAGATTCAGGTTGTAAGTATTTAATTCTGGTTGGCAGATCTGCTCCAAATGAAGCAACTTCACAAGTACTTAATAAACTGCGGGAAAAAGGATGTAAAATTCTTTCATTCCAAATCGATATTGGAAATTGGGATCAGTCCAAATCTCTATTCGAAATGATCTCGTCATCTGAATATCGTCTTCCACCCTTAAGAGGAGTGATTCATTCTGCTGGTGTCATCTCTGACGCTATATTCATTAATCAAACTTGGGAAAAATATCAAACTGTTTTTAATGCTAAAATTGCTGGATGCCTCAACTTACATGAATTGACCAAAGATTTAAATTTAGAACATTTTGTTTTGTTTTCCTCCATGGCTGGACTTTTTGGTCCTATGGGGCAAAGTAATCATGCGGCAGCTAATGCTTTCTTAGATTCTTTTGCTAGTTATCGTCACTCTATTGGTCTTCCAGCACAAACGATAAATTGGGGTGGTTGGGCAGAAATTGGTGCAGCTTCCAATACAGCCTTTGGAAAAGAAGGCTTATTCGGAGTTAAACCATTTACTCCTAACCAAGGGATAGCATCGTTACAATTTATTATGAGTAGACCTGATTTACTCCAAGTAGGAGTGATTCAAATAGACTTTTCCGAATTTAGTCAATACTTCAGCATTGGAAATTCTCTTGCAGAATTGACAGACACCTTAGACAGTAGAGAATCATCTTCTTCGTCTATTCAATCAGAAACATTTTGGAATGAAATTGGGCCACTATCTCTAGACGAAAGAAATGGATATATTAAAACCAAAATCACTGCAATTATTAGAAAAACATTGAAATTACCTGAAACGGAAACAGTTGATGAGTTTCAAACATTCCAAGAAATGGGTTTAGATTCATTAATGGCTGTCGAAATGAAAAATAAACTTCAAACTATTGTAGGAAAACGAATAACTTTGAATGTTACCGCCATGATGGATCATCCTACAATAAATGCACTTAGTAAGTATTTGGCAGAGAAAACTGTTGCAGCAGAGGGAGATAATGGTGGCCCAGTAATAAATGAACTTGCCGAATTTAATTCAAAAGTTATGTACGATTTGGTTAAGCAGGATTCAATACTTTTGGAATCTATTCAGAGTGTTAGTAATAATAAACCATCAGAAATAAGAAATATATTGTTAACAGGAGCTACTGGACATCTTGGAGCATATCTTTTAAAAGAGTTGACACTAAATAAACAGTTGAAATGCTTTTGTTTGATTAGAGGAAAGTCCGTTGAACAAGCTCAGAAAAAATTGATCGCCAATTTGAAAAAGTATGATATTTTAAATGATATTAATTTAGAAAATGTTACCATTGTTGCAGGCGATATAACAACTGTAAATTTAGGTAATTCGGATGATGAATATAAGAGGTTGTCGTCAGTAATTGATATGGTGATTCATCTAGCAGCTAAAGCTAATCATATTGAGAGATACTTGGTTAACAAAGGAAACAAAAAAGATATTCGATCTGTTAACGTATTAGGAACGGTAAATGTTCTTAAATTTGCCTCTAATATCAAAACAAAGAGAGTAGTTTTCCCGTCATCTTTCTCATCTATCAATCGTCTTACAGATGATGGTTTTATTTACGAAGATTTTCCTGACAATGAAAACAATGCTGACGATCTTACCATGGGTTACTCAGTGTCTAAATTTGTTTGTGAAAAATTATTGAAACAGGCGAACGATCGAGGAATTCCATGTATTGTTGTCAGATATTCCAGTCTTTTGGGACACAGTGAAACGGGAATTTTCATGTCAAACACTAATACAGTGGTAAACCAACTACTTATATCCCTTCGATTTGGAATGATGCCCGACATAGAAGGTTTTTGGTTTGGAATTCCAGTTGATATAGCAAGTCAGCTGACATTGGAATTAATACTGAATACTAACGCAGATTCTGGTGTTTTTAATATAGTTCAGCCTGTACCAATGTACGTCATGGATTTTATTATTCTCGCCAAACGATTTGGTTTTGATTTGGCATTGGTCAGTATGCAGGAATATGAAGCCAAAATTAAAAAGGAAATTGAAACTAATAGTATTTTGTCTATTCTTAAAGATAGTTATTTGGAGAATGAGGAATTTTCCTTCTCAGAAGTATCTAAGACGCATCCCAAACTCCGCCAATTTTTAGAGAAGGGAATTAATACAAATAGAATTAGTGACAAATGTAGAAATTTAATTCCAGATATTAATGACAGGATACCACAATCCATAGATGTTTTTCAGGTCTATTTAGAATTTGCTCAGCGAAGTGGTATTTTCGAGAAATTTGGAATTGTGCGTTAATCAATTGATATGTATATTAAAATATCGTGATTTAATAGCAATTAACAAGTTATAAAGTTGCAGTGTAGTCTTTCTGGTTTTAAAAGTAAATATTGCTCACTCCAATCCAATTTCCAATCGAGATTAATAAAAACTAAACTAAAAATTATGTTGTATGAATAAATTATGTATGTATGAAATGGTATTTTATTAAAAATTTATTTTTTTGTGTAATTGCTCCATGTTCGGTCTTCTCCACTTCCTAACATTTGGTAGATACAGTAGGAAGCACTCATTTTTCCCACACCCCACTTTTAGCTAGATAGGGTATATATTATCAGATATTGAGCATAATTGTCTATAAGTAAACGTTGCTACTTATAACCTCTATTACGTTCTATGCTAGCCCAATATGTTTAGTGTAGTGTATAATAATAGGTTTTATTATTCCCACCTGCCAGCTGATAATGCGAGATGTATCGGAAAAAAGGTAGCTAAGCAAGCCTATTTAGTTGGTTTCTATTTAGTTTTTTGCCTGCGGAAACCAATATGCTTTAATATTTAAAATGTTGTTTCACCTAGTCATTCTATTAATTAAAAGTTTGATTGAATAGTGAGATGATCATACTAAATGTAAGTAATGCTAATCGTAATTAGTAAATGAGATAAGAAAGTTAATAAAAAGCACGCTTTATTATTACGTAGTTAAATTAACAAATTAAACTGATAAATTAACTGTTCTTTCTGAAAACAGAAATCATGATACACTCGAAGCGATCCAGAATAGGAATTTAATTTGATCGATACAATCTTGAATATAGGCACTTGTATAATAAATAACTAAAAGTAATGAGTTTATGTATCAGATTTTTACATACACGTATATAAGAACTGAAATATTGATTTATAGCAATTACAATATTTACTAGCTCTTTTACTTTATATACGGCTAAAATGGTTCATGCCTACATATTATATACATACGTATGTACGTACTACGGAATAAGTAGTATTACTACGTATACGCAAAATATTATTTTGCAGTGAAAGAAGACATCCAGATTATGTACACATCATGCATCAACCAGTAAACTGTGATATTAAACAAACATTTAAAGTTAGGTTCATTAACCGTTGCACGTCTAAGAGTTAAAAAACTAATTACTGCATTAATTAGATCTTCATTTATCTCAATACGAACTATTTTACTCGAGTGGTACTTGGAATTGCATAGGACATATAGCACTGAAACAAACGCATATTATGGTATTGGAAACCGTGTAGGTTGACTAGTTTATGTCCACACTGACTTCAATTTTTTAAATATCACAATTCTCTAATCTGGATATATTATTTTATTTTATTTTGCTATTCAATTTAAATTGATGGCTAGACTGCTAGACTGTTTCCAGAATGCCAATAAAGATTATTATCTTACTGATAATATTAGTACATGGCATGGTATTCTTGTATTAAAACTCATAATACAATAAAGATTACCACGTAGTCGAAGTTTATAGCCATCATAGTAACAACAACAACCTAGAACGCTAGAGTTTTACTTAAATTGACTTAATTATAATATTGCTCTACTTCAGATTTAATAAATCTAATGGTATATAATTTCGCGAAATTGATGTCAGTATTATTCTATAATATAATCGCACTAATACCTGACTATCTATGTCTTGGTACGACCGCCTAGGAAACCTGCATATATTACGTAACGTAAAACCCCCTTTCTCAAGTGTAGCGCAAGTGCTAGCTGTAACTCTTTTGGGCATCGCTTCCTCCTATCAACTATCAACGTAATATATGCACGTTCCTTGAAAGCAAAAAAGTAAAATGCGCATGCCCCTCCCTCTAAACCAACGAATTGAGTTGTTTCATATTATTATAACATCAGAACAATAATACGAATTCACATAAGATGATTATTGGTGATTGAATGGAAATAATTAGCTAAAGAAGGCAATTCGTTTTCCAAAATCCCGGAATCATATTTTTCTGATTTTAAAGGGGAACATTCTGGGGTGTTTAATAAATATAATGTTTTATTATTCCCCATTTGAACCGGAATTGTTTTTATTACTGTGATGGGTTGCCTGCTTAATTTCTCTTGAGTGCCAGGTTCGCCCCTTAGCTGGGTTCAACTATAAAATTATAAATCCTATATACACAATTTAGTTTATTAATAATATTTACAATATATAGGTACGGTACGTGACTAAGCCGTTTGCAGTATATTTACAACTACAGCGAATTGTGTATCAGTATAAAATATTTATCTACAAGTACCTACAAGACACCGAACTATTTTTTCGTCCCGGTACGAAATATTTGATTATTATTTTGACTGTCAATAGATTGAACGTACCTCATTAGAATTATTATACTCAAAAAACTTGTTCCAAAATTATCTCCATACTAATACTGTGAAAATGCTAACAAAACTGACAATCAAGGCTTTAGAAAACTGTTGCACTGTAATCCATCGTCTTAAACTGTTCCCCTTGGAATTTGATTCTCAAACAAAGACACTAATCTACAGTGACTCAAAATTTAAATTATACAATTGCATCCATTTTACGTGTGCGTTTGTGTATTGTTTCTTAGTGAATACGATAATTTTGCTCAAAAATTTATTTCAACCAGACCCTGCAATAAATGTTCGTATAATAATATTTTTTATTGTGTTCGACTTGATTTTGTGCTTGGGATTATCGTTTTCGTATTTCATTTTGTTTAACCTGAAATATGCTGTCAACGTTGCTAATGCATACCTCAAGATGGACTCCTTGTTTGAAAGTAATTTGAAATGTTAATTTAATTATACAAATAGGATTGGAATATAAGAATCTTCATAATAAATTATATTACAAATGCTTTTCAGGGTCTTTCCCTAAATGGAAAAAGGAAAGTCAGATTGACACAGTTGGAATCTTTCTTTGCGGGATGTTGCTCATTTTTCCATTGGTTCAGATTACATTCGGAGCACTCTGCATTTATCACACTGAGAATCCGGTTTACATTATCTGGAATTACATTCTTCCTAAATTTCTAGCAGAAAATCCATTATTGCTGATTTGGCTATTCTTCGCCATGAGTTCGTTATTGGGATTTGGGCTGTATACATTACTGCTTGCCACAATTGTCTCTGTGATCTACTTGAACATTACTGATGATTGGATGTATTTCACATCGACTTATATTCCTAATGCCTTAGCTACAAATCCGTCGTACTTTGCTTCAAGACCTAAACTGCTTCCGAAGATACGTCCACTAATGAGGAAAATGGTCACAATGATGCGTTTAGTAAATATTTATTTCAACCAGATAATTTATGTTGTAGATCCACTCCTTCTGGGCATTGTTCTCGTTCTCCACATTATATCTTGCTTTGCTATGGTTAATTTGTTTGGGGCTTTCAAAATGCCTTTCTACCTTCTATTCCCCTTTGTAAATATGTTGCTTTTTGTTATGGAAATCATTTTATTTCGCACTTCTGCCCGAGTTATTGATCTATCCCAAGAATTCTCTCTCCAGTGGCAGAGGCAAGTCCATGGAGATTTGTTCATGAGAAAATGGCTGAAAGGACATCGCCATTTAAGAATTGAAATTGGGCCATTTTTCATGATTACTAAATTTACAATAGTTACCTTTATGTCTTTACTTATCGGTCACACTATTAACCTTATTCTAGGGATCAATTGCAATGTGTAACTTGACATGATATTAATCACAGCTATTGATATGATTTGATTGGTAGTAATATACATGTAATAATATTTTATGTAATACACAATATATAATTTGCCTCATTTGTATGTGATATGGATGATGTGAAATGTCTAGTACTAATAGACAACTTTTAAATCATAAACAATACGTAGTTTCTAATTTATAATGGAAACATATGTATATGACATTAATTATAAACGTCACAACAGTTGCGGTACAGATCAGTGCTATTACCAATATTACAGAGAATTTTAGTAATTAAATGATACTAAGCAGCAATTAATGGTTTCCTTTTAAGGTAAATTACAATTTAAAATATAATTTACATTTACAACTAACATCTACCTCCTCTATCTGTATGTCCGATATCCCAAGCATTAAATTGTACATGTATGTAGCATAAAATAAACTTTTGTACTATATACCCTATAAGAATATACTGTTTTAATTGAACAGATGTTATCCTCAGTTCATTTAATACTCTAAATTCAAATAGCTCTTCTTTATAACATTGACCACAATTTATTTGTCGTATAGACTGCAAAAACAATTTTGTTTATCCTATGTTGCTTGTTTCTCTAAATTATTTTTAGGGTTGGCAGTAAATAAATGTAAAAGCTACATGACTTCCTAGAAAATAATTTTATACTTATACTTTGACTTGTAAGTAGAGAATTCAATTTAAATATAAATTGCTTAAATAGTATTTCACATTCCTCTTAATCTCTCAAACTATCCTATTATATGCTATAAATTATAATTAACTATCTACTTCAAAACTCGGAAGACATATATTATTATTTTATCCTTACTACTTACATAGTTAAGCGTACTGCTCAAACCAACAAAAAACAAATGTACGAATAAAAATATATTCTCAAACAGTTTCTGATCCAAGTTGAGCTTTGTCTTTTTGCATGTGTCCCTATAAACCCTTCTACAACCTATATATAAATAGCTACATTTAAATATAACTTTTAAGTCAGTCAGTAAGTCAGTACTAAAGCAAAATCTTTCCTACAAAGACTCTTAACTTTCCCACAGCATAAATATAAGTCTAAATCATAGTGTGAAACCTGTCTTAATAAGTATAAACCCGTGTCATAAAAAAATTCCGATTTTAATCCAAGTTGAGCATTTTTTATTTAACAACTGTGAAAATGTTGCCAAGACTAACAATGGCAGCTTTGGATAACTGCTGCACCGTGATTCATCACCTTAAACTTTTCCCTTTGGAATTCAATCGGAAAACAACAACTCTAAAATACAGTGACTCGAAACTGAAATTATTTAGTGCCGTGATGTTTACTTGCATCAACTGGGGAGGGGTGATACTTTACACGGGAATTTTACTCAAAAATCTATATCAGCCTGATCCCACGATGAACGTTCGGCGAATAATATTTTTAATTATGTTCGACTTGGTTTTGTTTTTAGCAGCAGTATTATCATATTTTGTTTTGTTCGAACTGAAAGATGCCATAACTGCCTTTAACGCTTACATCCGGGTTGATTCTATATTTGAAAGTAAAAAAGTCATTATAAATTAATTGCTAAATACAAAGTACTATATTTACTACTATACATAAATTACATTCTACAAAATAACGAGTTATTTAGAAAACATTAAAAATAATATTTCTACTCTTTTCAGAAACTTTCCCTAGATGGAGAAAGGAGAGCCAGTTTGATGTAGTCGGACTGCTACTTTGTGCATTGGAGCCCATTTTACCGTTTTTTAAGATTGTTACGAGTACACTATGTGTATATCACCCTGACAATCCTGTGTATATTATAGTTCATTACGTTCTTCCTGCTAGTGTAGCCGAGCATCCTTTAATGAAGCTAAGCGTTTTCATTTTCATCTTTTTTATAGCATCTTTTGTTTTATATGCATCATTATCAGGACTGATTGTCTCCATTGGCTATGTTACCGTTACAAAAGATTGGTTGTATTTCATATCTACCTTTATTCCCAATTCTAATGACACCTACTACGCCTTAAGACCCGCACTACGTAGAAATATAAAACCTCTGATGCGCAAAACATTTACAATGTTGCGCTTGGTAAATATTTATTTCAACCAAATGATTCCCGACGTAGCCGCAATCATCATGGGAATTATTCTTGCTATTCACGTAATTTCAGGATTTGCCATGATTTGTTTGTTAGATATTATTGGAATGCCCTACTATCTCCTATTCCCATGCTTAAATATCATCTTTTTTGTAGCAGAAATTATTTTATTTAACGCTTCTGCTCAAATTCTTCGTTTATCTCATCAGTTCTCCCACCAATGGAACATCAAAGGAGATATGTACATGAGAAAATGGCTAAAGGGTCGACGCCCCTTAAGAATTGAAGTCGGACCGTTTTTCATCCTTGGAAGGTCAACGCTATTGACCTTTATGTCTTTACTTATCGCCCACACCATCAACACATTATCGAACATGGGTTCGAGTTGAAATTATTTTCTTCATAGAAGGATTTTGCCCACCTCAGTAAATCGACTCTGATCATGCTAGTAAAAAATTCAATGACGTATATGCAATCTCGATACTTTCAAGGAAATATGCAGGATGCCACAGCAAACAGAAAATCAGTTATAAATCCATTGGCCAAATTATCCATTCCTTCATTTCAACTTATGCCAGCTCAATCATTGAATCGATTTACCGATTTGAAGAAAAGTTTAGCGTTACAATTGCAAACAGAGGCAAATTACGGATCAGAATTAATTTGCGAACTTTTAATACTGAGAAACTACAGTGCAATTTATGACGAACTTCTTCCAAAAGTTACGCCTCAGGATAATATGACTGAACTCATCAATCACTTCTTTGCCGTAACTTTCATTAAAGCACAAATAGAATTTGTTAAAAGATTCAACATCAAATGTCTTGATTGGGCAGACAAGAAAACATGCAAAATTCGACATATTGAACCTGCTTGGAGAAAAACAGATGTCCCGTCACCACCAACTACTGCATACAATAAATACTCGGATAAAATAGTAATCAGAATTGAACAAAGCCAGGAGGATTTCTCAAGCAAAGCTGTAGTTTCGAGTTATGAGCAATTTCTTCAAAATACTGACATCGACGTACTTAAAATGCAGATTAAAAGCCAAGAAAGAAACTCTACTAAATATCACAAATCTTCAATACAGAAACCCACAAATATGAATGAAATCGGACGTAAGCCATTTTACAAAGCAAGAAGACGGTTTTCCAAAATTTCCGAAAACATACCACCTCATCGATCTAACGAATCATCACGTGCGTTAATTAGTTTTTCCTCTCCGAAAGACAAACAGCAAGTAGATGTTGAGTTGAAGAATCCAACCATTTCAGACCTACTCAACAGAATCAAATAGGACGATGCCATCAGTGAAGAATCAACACGACCAAGGATAATCAAAAGGCCTCGTAACCGACGTTTTGTTAATATGACGAAATATTTTAAGATTGAGGGACCAATTAGCAAAAAACGTAACGCAAAATTATTTAAATTATTTAACACACTTAAACTTAATCCGGATACAATTCACGATTTAACCATAGATAAAAGTATGCCAGTGAAATACAAATACATACTTTCTTTAGGTTTAAAATTTTGCGTTCCAACTCATCCTAACTTTAGTAAACTGGAAGACTGTATCATTGAAAGTATTAGGAAAATAGCTTGGCAAATATACTTTAAGGCAAACGACTCATCTAAAAATATATCTGATTATGACCGCTGGACTTTTAAAATTAAAAAACAAAATCGGACATTATCTACTAACCCTTTAAGTCACTGTAAGGACGAAAATATAATATTTTCTAATGAATATATAGTACAGAACATTATTAATATAATTAAATCTAAAACCCATTTTGCCCCAATAATAAACAATTCTCTCTTAAAAGAAATTAAAGAATATTGTAAAAATAATAATTTAGTAATATCTGAATCTGACAAATCTGCAGGAATATGTATAATGAATAAGGAACAATACGATAAGGAAGTATATAATCAACTTTCGGATTTAAATACCTACTATCCTTCCACATTAGTACAGTATTTAAGATCTTTTGACGACTTTCTAGACAAGCTCAAATATTTTGAAAAAATCTAGTAATTAAAAGTAAACTATCAGATTTGATTCCTAAAACCTGTGAAGCGACTAACTTTTATATACTACCTAAAATTCATAAAGTTAAAGATATTAATGTATTTCCGCCTGGACGTCCAATTTCCAGTACCATCAGAACTTACAATAAGCCAATAAGTCAACTTTTGGACACTTTCTTAAAACCTATTATGCTATTTATTCCTGATGTACTGTTAGATTCAGCACACCTTCTAATATTATTGAATAACCTGAAATTAGATCCTAAAGAAAAATATACTTTGGTGACTATAGATGTAGTTTCGTTATATACTAATTTAATAACTAGCTATTGTAAGAAACATTGTTGTGAATATTATAGCAAATATAAGGATTATGTGACACTACCATTTGAATTAACAGTAAATCAACTAAAGACCTTGTTAGACTTAAGTTTAGATTATAATTATTTAAAATACGAAAATAATTATTATTTTCAATGGCGTGGTATTCAAATGGGTGGAGCAGCATCCTGTACAATTGCAAACATATCTGTATATGAGGAGCTACGTACTATTTTATGTAATACGCCGGAGATAATATTTAACAAAAAGACTATTGGATGATTTATTTTTAATTGTTAAAAGTTCAGAAATCTCCAATATAGCGGAATGGCTGGACAAAAAATTTTCACATAAATATTTAAAGTTCACTATGACACATAGCGAAGGATCTGTAACTTTTCTAGATTTAAATATTATTCTTAATCCTGATAATACTTTTACCAGTAAGTTATACACAAAACCTATGTCAAAACATTTGCCATTACATTATTACAGTAATCATCCCATTCATTTGAAAATTCTCTTCCTTACTCTAAAGGTATAAGAGTTATAAGGACCTGTTCACTAAGAGAAGATAGAATTAATGAATTAAAAATATTATTTGATAAATTTAAGAAAAGATGTTACCCTAATAATGTCCTAATGGTAGCAATGGAAAAATTAGTGGAAGTGGATCGTAACGACCTATTAGTACCTAAAGGGAAGTTATTACGAAAAGTTCTGAGTATAACAAATCCTGATATCATGTTACAATCGTATACCAATATAAAACCTAGTGATAAATTGAGTCAATCTACTTTCCTAGTATTTCCATTCTACAATTGCATAAAAAATTTTGGTGACATTATTTTAAATAATATGCGTGACGAACTGAAAAAATGTAATTCGGATAAATACAAGAAATACATAGATTGTACATACATATGTATGTCATATAGGAAAGCAAACAGTCTTAGCATGTATACTAAATACTAACCCATGATGCTGTCAGTATGTACACTAAAGTTAGTGATAACAATAATCTGTAAAACATCAGCGAAAATTTAAACTTTCATCTCACTCATTCGGCCTAACAACATTGGATTCTTACCATATTTTCCTTCAAAATTAATAATTCGAATTTTTTGATATATATTATTCTTTCAAATTCATGCTGTCGTTCTTAAAAGGTAATCATAAAAATATTTCTAGTATAACAATACACATCTTCACTGTTGGCATAAAAACATCCTTATAGTATGAAATTATAATTTATAATCGTTGTTTGTAATCAGATTTTTGACTATATTGTAAAATAGTACTTAATTTAATTTATTTTGTTCACAGCTTGATAAAGATTTATCGAAACCTGGTTGCTTTGATGAACAAAAATAAAACAATAATTGGATTACATGGGTTCGAGTTGAAATTATTTTCTTCATAGAAGGATTTTGCCCACATGCTATATTCTTCAGCTCACCTGGTCTTCATAGATCCCCACGTATACCAATGTCTACATCACACAGCGCAGCTGTTCTTGAAGATCTATTCAATAATAGCCAAGATTTTGATTACGACGACAACGATCTAATTCCTGACTCACAACCCCTTCTTTTACCTCTCGGAAAAAGGAAAACAATGGCAAATTCAAATGAAAATACCAAAAAGCTACGATGGAACGGTTCTACTACTTCTTCAGAAATTCTAAATACATTGGACTCAGAAAATATACTTATTGTTCATCGTTATATATCTAATTTGGAAGATCCTATCATTGCCGAATATTTGACTCATATCACTAAAGTTAAAATATGCCCAATTATGCCAGCGGAGACTGATTTGAAGACGGCGATGAACTTAGAAGTTTCTTATCACCTCAGTAAATCGACTCTGATCATGCTAGTAAAAAATTCAATGACGTATATGCAATCTCGATACTTTCAAGGAAATATGCAGGATGCCACAGCAAACAGAAAATCAGTTATAAATCCATTGGCCAAATTATCCATTCCTTCATTTCAACTTATGCCAGCTCAATCATTGAATCGATTTACCGATTTGAAGAAAAGTTTAGCGTTACAATTGCAAACAGAGGCAAATTACGGATCAGAATTAATTTGCGAACTTTTAATACTGAGAAACTACAGTGCAATTTATGACGAACTTCTTCCAAAAGTTACGCCTCAGGATAATATGACTGAACTCATCAATCACTTCTTTGCCGTAACTTTCATTAAAGCACAAATAGAATTTGTTAAAAGATTCAACATCAAATGTCTTGATTGGGCAGACAAGAAAACATGCAAAATTCGACATATTGAACCTGCTTGGAGAAAAACAGATGTCCCGTCACCACCAACTACTGCATACAATAAATACTCGGATAAAATAGTAATCAGAATTGAACAAAGCCAGGAGGATTTCTCAAGCAAAGCTGTAGTTTCGAGTTATGAGCAATTTCTTCAAAATACTGACATCGACGTACTTAAAATGCAGATTAAAAGCCAAGAAAGAAACTCTACTAAATATCACAAATCTTCAATACAGAAACCCACAAATATGAATGAAATCGGACGTAAGCCATTTTACAAAGCAAGAAGACGGTTTTCCAAAATTTCCGAAAACATACCACCTCATCGATCTAACGAATCATCACGTGCGTTAATTAGTTTTTCCTCTCCGAAAGACAAACAGCAAGTAGATGTTGAGTTGAAGAATCCAACCATTTCAGACCTACTCAACAGAATCAAATAGGACGATGCCATCAGTGAAGAATCAACACGACCAAGGATAATCAAAAGGCCTCGTAACCGACGTTTTGTTAATATGACGAAATATTTTAAGATTGAGGGACCAATTAGCAAAAAACGTAACGCAAAATTATTTAAATTATTTAACACACTTAAACTTAATCCGGATACAATTCACGATTTAACCATAGATAAAAGTATGCCAGTGAAATACAAATACATACTTTCTTTAGGTTTAAAATTTTGCGTTCCAACTCATCCTAACTTTAGTAAACTGGAAGACTGTATCATTGAAAGTATTAGGAAAATAGCTTGGCAAATATACTTTAAGGCAAACGACTCATCTAAAAATATATCTGATTATGACCGCTGGACTTTTAAAATTAAAAAACAAAATCGGACATTATCTACTAACCCTTTAAGTCACTGTAAGGACGAAAATATAATATTTTCTAATGAATATATAGTACAGAACATTATTAATATAATTAAATCTAAAACCCATTTTGCCCCAATAATAAACAATTCTCTCTTAAAAGAAATTAAAGAATATTGTAAAAATAATAATTTAGTAATATCTGAATCTGACAAATCTGCAGGAATATGTATAATGAATAAGGAACAATACGATAAGGAAGTATATAATCAACTTTCGGATTTAAATACCTACTATCCTTCCACATTAGTACAGTATTTAAGATCTTTTGACGACTTTCTAGACAAGCTCAAATATTTTGAAAAAAATCTAGTAATTAAAAGTAAACTATCAGATTTGATTCCTAAAACCTGTGAAGCGACTAACTTTTATATACTACCTAAAATTCATAAAGTTAAAGATATTAATGTATTTCCGCCTGGACGTCCAATTTCCAGTACCATCAGAACTTACAATAAGCCAATAAGTCAACTTTTGGACACTTTCTTAAAACCTATTATGCTATTTATTCCTGATGTACTGTTAGATTCAGCACACCTTCTAATATTATTGAATAACCTGAAATTAGATCCTAAAGAAAAATATACTTTGGTGACTATAGATGTAGTTTCGTTATATACTAATTTAATAACTAGCTATTGTAAGAAACATTGTTGTGAATATTATAGCAAATATAAGGATTATGTGACACTACCATTTGAATTAACAGTAAATCAACTAAAGACCTTGTTAGACTTAAGTTTAGATTATAATTATTTAAAATACGAAAATAATTATTATTTTCAATGGCGTGGTATTCAAATGGGTGGAGCAGCATCCTGTACAATTGCAAACATATCTGTATATGAGGAGCTACGTACTATTTTATGTAATACGCCGGAGATAATATTTAACAAAAGACTATTGGATGATTTATTTTTAATTGTTAAAAGTTCAGAAATCTCCAATATAGCGGAATGGCTGGACAAAAAATTTTCACATAAATATTTAAAGTTCACTATGACACATAGCGAAGGATCTGTAACTTTTCTAGATTTAAATATTATTCTTAATCCTGATAATACTTTTACCAGTAAGTTATACACAAAACCTATGTCAAAACATTTGCCATTACATTATTACAGTAATCATCCCATTCATTTGAAAAATTCTCTTCCTTACTCTCAAGGTATAAGAGTTATAAGGACCTGTTCACTAAGAGAAGATAGAATTAATGAATTAAAAATATTATTTGATAAATTTAAGAAAAGATGTTACCCTAATAATGTCCTAATGGTAGCAATGGAAAAATTAGTGGAAGTGGATCGTAACGACCTATTAGTACCTAAAGGGAAGTTATTACGAAAAGTTCTGAGTATAACAAATCCTGATATCATGTTACAATCGTATACCAATATAAAACCTAGTGATAAATTGAGTCAATCTACTTTCCTAGTATTTCCATTCTACAATTGCATAAAAAATTTTGGTGACATTATTTTAAATAATATGCGTGACGAACTGAAAAAATGTAATTCGGATAAATACAAGAAATACATAGATTGTACATACATATGTATGTCATATAGGAAAGCAAACAGTCTTAGCATGTATACTAAATACTAACCCATGATGCTGTCAGTATGTACACTAAAGTTAGTGATAACAATAATCTGTAAAACATCAGCGAAAATTTAAACTTTCATCTCACTCATTCGGCCTAACAACATTGGATTCTTACCATATTTTCCTTCAAAATTAATAATTCGAATTTTTTGATATATATTATTCTTTCAAATTCATGCTGTCGTTCTTAAAAGGTAATCATAAAAATATTTCTAGTATAACAATACACATCTTCACTGTTGGCATAAAAACATCCTTATAGTATGAAATTATAATTTATAATCGTTGTTTGTAATCAGATTTTTGACTATATTGTAAAATAGTACTTAATTTAATTTATTTTGTTCACAGCTTGATAAAGATTTATCGAAACCTGGTTGCTTTGATGAACAAAAATAAAACAATAATTGGATTACATGGGTTCGAGTTGAAATTATTTTCTTCATAGAAGGATTTTGCCCTCATTAGAATTATTATACTCAAAAAACTTGTTCCAAAATTATCTCCATACTAATACTGTGAAAATGCTAACAAAACTGACAATCAAGGCTTTAGAAAACTGTTGCACTGTAATCCATCGTCTTAAACTGTTCCCCTTGGAATTTGATTCTCAAACAAAGACACTAATCTACAGTGACTCAAAATTTAAATTATACAATTGCATCCATTTTACGTGTGCGTTTGTGTATTGTTTCTTAGTGAATACGATAATTTTGCTCAAAAATTTATTTCAACCAGACCCTGCAATAAATGTTCGTATAATAATATTTTTTATTGTGTTCGACTTGATTTTGTGCTTGGGATTATCGTTTTCGTATTTCATTTTGTTTAACCTGAAATATGCTGTCAACGTTGCTAATGCATACCTCAAGATGGACTCCTTGTTTGAAAGTAATTTGAAATGTTAATTTAATTATACAAATAGGATTGGAATATAAGAATCTTCATAATAAATTATATTACAAATGCTTTTCAGGGTCTTTCCCTAAATGGAAAAAGGAAAGTCAGATTGACACAGTTGGAATCTTTCTTTGCGGGATGTTGCTCATTTTTCCATTGGTTCAGATTACATTCGGAGCACTCTGCATTTATCACACTGAGAATCCGGTTTACATTATCTGGAATTACATTCTTCCTAAATTTCTAGCAGAAAATCCATTATTGCTGATTTGGCTATTCTTCGCCATGAGTTCGTTATTGGGATTTGGGCTGTATACATTACTGCTTGCCACAATTGTCTCTGTGATCTACTTGAACATTACTGATGATTGGATGTATTTCACATCGACTTATATTCCTAATGCCTTAGCTACAAATCCGTCGTACTTTGCTTCAAGACCTAAACTGCTTCCGAAGATACGTCCACTAATGAGGAAAATGGTCACAATGATGCGTTTAGTAAATATTTATTTCAACCAGATAATTTATGTTGTAGATCCACTCCTTCTGGGCATTGTTCTCGTTCTCCACATTATATCTTGCTTTGCTATGGTTAATTTGTTTGGGGCTTTCAAAATGCCTTTCTACCTTCTATTCCCCTTTGTAAATATGTTGCTTTTTGTTATGGAAATCATTTTATTTCGCACTTCTGCCCGAGTTATTGATCTATCCCAAGAATTCTCTCTCCAGTGGCAGAGGCAGGTCCATGGAGATTTGTTCATGAGAAAATGGCTGAAAGGACATCGCCATTTAAGAATTGAAATTGGGCCATTTTTTATGATTACTAAATTTACAATAGTTACCTTTATGTCTTTACTTATCGGCCATACCATTAATCTTATTTTAGGAATCAATTGCAATGTGTAACTTGACATGATATTTGATATTAACCGCATCAATTTATATGATTTGATTGGTGGTAATAATATGTTATGTAATATACACTATATAATTTGCCTTGTATCTGTGATATGGATGATGTGAAATGTCTACGAATAAACAAATTTTAAATTATAAACAATACGAGGTTTCTTATTTATTATGGAACATCCGTATGCATTAACTATAATCTTTACAACAGTTGTGGTACAGATTACAGTGCTATTACCAATATTACAGAGAATTCTAGTAATTAATTGATACTAAACAGCAATTAATGGTTTCCATTTGGGATAAATTAGAATTTAGAATATAATTTACATTTGCAACTAATATCTACCTCCTCTATCTGTATGTCCTATATATGCCAAGCATTAAATTGTACCTGTATGTAGCATAAAATAAACTTTTGTACTATATACCCTATAAGAATTAATATTACTTAATTGAACAGATGTTATCCTCATTTAATACTCTAAATTCAAATAGCTCTTCTTTATAACATTGACCACAATTTATTTATCATATAATCTGCAAAAATAATTTTGTTTATTCTAAGTTGCTTGTTTCTCTAAATTATTTTTTAGGGTTGGCAGTAAATAAATGTAAAAGCTACATGACTTCCTAGAAAATAATTTTGCAAGTAAACTTTGACTTGTAAGTAGAGAATTCAATTTAAATATAAATTGCTTAAATAGTATTTCAAATTCCTCTTAATCTCTCAAACTATCCTATTATATGCTATAAATTATAATTAACTATCTGCTTAAAACTCGGAAGCCATTATTACTTTATCCTTACTTACATAGTTGAGCGTACTGCTCAAACCAACAAAAAACAAATGTACGAATAAAAATATATTCTCAAACAGTTTCTGATCCAAGTTGAGCTTTTTCTTTTTGCATTTGTCCCTATAAACCCTTCTACAACCTATATATAAATAGCTACATTTAAATATCACTTTTTCTTTTTAAGTCAGTCAGTAAGTCAGTACTAAAGCAAAATCCTTCCTACAAAGACTCTTAACTACAGCATAAATATAAGTCTAAATCATAGTGTGAAACCTGTCTTAATAAGTATAAACCCGTGTCATAAAAAAATTCCGATTTTAATCCAAGTTGAGCATTTTTTATTTAACAACTGTGAAAATGTTGCCAAGACTAACAATGGCAGCTTTGGATAACTGCTGCACCGTGATTCATCACCTTAAACTTTTCCCTTTGGAATTCAATCGGAAAACAACAACTCTAAAATACAGTGACTCGAAACTGAAATTATTTAGTGCCGTGATGTTTACTTGCATCAACTGGGGAGGGGTGATACTTTACACGGGAATTTTACTCAAAAATTTATATCAGCCCGATCCTACGATGAACGTTCGGCGAATAATATTTTTAATTATGTTCGACTTGGTTTTGTTTTTAGCCGCAGTACTATCATATTTCGTTTTGTTCAAACTGAAAGGTGCAATATCTGCCTTTAACGCGTACATCCGGGTTGATTCTATATTTGAAAGTAAAATAACTCATCAAATTAATTGTTAAATCTAAAGTACTGCTACTATAAATAAATTAAATTC
The DNA here is from genome assembly GCA_020055645.1 of Tomocerus qinae. Taxonomy (NCBI): domain Eukaryota; kingdom Metazoa; phylum Arthropoda; class Collembola; order Entomobryomorpha; family Tomoceridae; genus Tomocerus; species Tomocerus qinae. The sequence goes on from CM034546.1 coordinate 128,134,952, forward strand.
TACAAATATATAAGTAAAAATTATTGCTTTCTCATATTTAAAAAAATTTTAAGATAATAATTTGACTGTTTTCAGAAACTTTCCCTAGATGGAGAAAGGAGAGAAAGTTTGATGTTGTTGGACTGCTTCTTTGTGCATTGGAGCCCATTTTGCCGATTTTTAAGATTGTTACGAGCACACTATGTGTATATCACCCTGACAATCCTGTATATATTATAGTTCATTATGTTCTCCCTACTAGTGTAGCCGATCATCCTTTAATGAAGCTGAGCGTTTTCATTTTCATCTTTTTTATAGCATCTTTTGTTTTATATGCATCATTATCAGGACTGATTGTCTCTATAGGCTATGTTACCGTTACAAAAGATTGGTTGTATTTCATATCAACCTTTATTCCCAATGCTAATGACACGTACTACGCCTTAAGACCCGCACTACGTAGAAATATAAAACCTCTGATGCGCAAAACATTTACAATGTTGCGCTTGGTAAATATTTATTTCAACCAAATGATTCCCGACGTAGCCGCAATCATCATGGGGATTATTCTTGCTATTCACGTAATTTCGGGATTCGCCATGATTTGTTTGTTAGATATTATTGGAATGCCCTACTATCTCCTATTCCCATGCTTAAATATCATCTTTTTTGTAGCAGAAATTATTTTATTTAACGCTTCTGCTCAAATTCTTCGTTTATCTCATCAGTTCTCCCACCAATGGAACATCAAAGGAGATATGTACATGAGAAAATGGCTAAAGGGTCGACGCCACTTAAGAATTGAAGTCGGATCATTTTTCATCCTTGGTAGGTCAACGCTATTGACCTTTATGTCTTTACTTATCGCCCACACCATCAACCTTATTTTAGGCATTAACTTATAATTCCATATACCTATAATGAATCTACATCTATTCGGTTTACACTAAAAGCTAAACTAATAAATTACGACACAACTGATGTAACGAATAAAAATAGTTGATGCTGATACAATAATCATGAATATCTACGTATATCTGTAGCAAGAAATAATTGTATTTTACATACCAGATTATTGCAATGGTCGTAAAAATATAATATTGTTTTAGCAGTAAATCTATAAGAAATTAATATTTGAATTATTTAAACATATATTATAACTAACATCTTACCGGTAGCCCCTTTAACCTTAGCCCCTGCTCTATAATTCTAAAGTGTCTTATGAATACTTGTTATATACAACGATTTAACCGTGAGTATTGAGCGAGTTTGTAAAGCTTTATGTATGTCAAAAAATCTCCAACCTTTGAATGTCAAGTTCTTATGTTCCTATTTCCTACTATGGGCGGAATATTATTAATGTTATTTACGTAGAATAAAAGGTTACTGTGTCAACCAATTTAAATCGATTGCTAGTCTATCCATAAGTAGGCAATCAAGATGTCTGGATTACCTTGTTGGTAATAGGTATATAAATACTGCTTTATGTATATTGTTATATACCATTTACTTTATATATTATTTTTATATATAGTAAAGCTGATCACGTAGTTCAAGTCAGTTTATAAATCCAGTTGTAAGCAGTTTTCGTTAGTTATGTATGATTTACAGTACTGGAGTAGTAAAGCTTTCGACTGATTTCAATTTGGGCTAATAAAAAATAATACACAATAATAATATGGCGTTGCTAAATAGCTTCTTTTTTACTTTGTTTATATTATACTACAAAGAAAATATTTTAAATTCAAAATTTTACAATACGTGGTATCCCAATTTATAACGGAAACATTTGTGTACGACATTTATAAACTTACAACAGCAGCAGTATAGATCATACAATAAATATGGCATACAATTCTAGTAATTAAATGATACTATAATATTCCCTTTGAGATAAATTAGGATCTACAATGTAATTTACATAACTAATGACAATATAATAATTAATATGTAACTAATCTAGCCCTCTATCTGTATTTCCTATATGTCAGGAATTAAAATGTATTTATATATAGGATTCAATTAACTTTTGTACTACGCTATAAGAATAAACTGTTTCGATTGAACAGATGGTATCTTCAGTTTCTTTGATATTCTAAAGTCGGATAGCTCTTCTTTATAACATTAACCACAAATTATCTGTCATCTAGTTTGCAAAAACAATTTTGTTTATCTTGTTGTTTGTTTGTCTAAATTCCTTTTTAGGGTTGGGAGCAGTAAATAAATGTGAAAACTACTTGCCTTCCAAGAAAATAATATTCTACATAAACTTTGACTCGTAGGAATTGAGTTCAATTTAAATATAGATTGCTTAAATAGTCCACATTCCCCTTTCTCTCTCAAACTATTAAATATACCACAAACTATCTAATTTCGAATTAAAATCTTTCTTACCTTTGGCTAAGATTGACATAAAGTTAGAGTACCTACTTCAAAACTTGGAAGACATTACTTTATTCTTAGTACTTATACACTTGAGCGTACTGTTCAAAACATAGCGAAAAAACAACTGGACGGTTAAAAATATATTCTCAAACAATTTCTGATCCAAATTGATCCTTAGCTGTTTTCATACATCCCTATAAGCCCTATCTTCTACGACCCATATGTAAATATTATATGTCTGTAGCTATATTTAAATAACAGTTCGTCATTTCAAGTCAAAACTAAAGCAGAATCCTTTACATTGACTCTTAACTGTTCCATGGCATCAACATAAAAAACATAAATCATAAACATAACATCTAAAACAAAAATAAATGTCTTAAACATATTCAGATTTTAATCCAAGTTACGCATTCCTTGTTCAAAAATTGTAAAAATGTTGCCGAGACTAACATTAACAGCTTTTGATATTTGCTGCACCGTGATCCATCACCTTAAACTTTTCCCTTTGGAGTTCAACCGAAAAACAATGACTGTAAAATACAGTGACTCGAAAGTGAAATTATTTAGTGCCGTGATGTTTACATGCATCAACTGGGGAGGGGTGATACTTTACACGGGAATTTTACTCAAAAATCTATATCAGCCTGATCCCACGATGAACGTTCGGCGAATAATATTTTTAATTATTTTCGACTTGGTATTGTTTTTAGCAGCAGTATTATCATATTTCGTTTTGTTCGAACTGAAAGATGCCATAATTACCTTTAACGCGTACATCCGGGTTGATTCTATATTTAAAAGTAAAATATGTCATTATAAATTAATTGCTAAATACAAAGTACTATATTTACTACTACACATAAATTACATTCTATAATTATCTCTATGAGCTATTTTTAAAACATTAAAAATAATATTTCTACTCTTTTCAGAAACTTTCCCTAGATGGAGAAAGAAGGGCAAGTTTGATATGGTCGGACTGCTTCTTTGTGCATTGGAGGCCATCTTACCAATTTTTAAGATCGTTGCGAGCACACTGTGCATATATCACCCTGACAATCCTGTATATATTATAGTTCATTACATTCTTCCTGCTAGTGTAGCCGATCATCCCTTAATGAAGCTTAGCGTTTTCATTTTTATCTTTTTTATAGCATCTTTTATTTTATATGCATCCTTATGTGGACTGATTATCGGAATTGGCTATGTTACCGTTACAAAAGATTGGATGTATTTCATATCTACATTTATCCCTAAAGCTAATGACGAGTACATAGCCTTAAGACCTGCACTACGTAGAAATATGCAGCCTCTGATGCGCAAAACATTTACAATGCAACGCTTGGTAAATATTTATTTTAATCAAATGATATCCAAAGTAGGTGCCATCATCGTCGGGATTGTTCTCGCTATTCATGTAGTTTCGGGATTCGCCATGATTTGTTTGTTTGAAATTATTGGAATGCCCTACTATCTCATATTCCCATACTTAAATATTGTCCTTTTTGTAGCAGAAATTATTTTCTTTAATGCTGCTGCCCGAATCTTTCATTTATCTCACCAGTTCTCCCACCAATGGCACATAAATGGAGATATGTACATGAGAAAATGGCTAAAGGGTCGACGCCACTTAAGAATTGAAGTCGGACCATTTTTCATACTTGCAAGATCAACACTGTTGACTTTTATGTCTTTACTTATCGCCCACACCATCAACCTTATTTTAGGCATAAATTTGTAATTAAATATATACACCTATAACTATGCACTTAAATAAACAACTACGACAATAGCGACCTTGTAAAGTGCGTACAGATTCCAAAAAATGTACTGAAAACCACATGAGAATATAATATTCCGAATTCTTCAATAATGAAGTTGAGAACTGAGTACTATTGACTATACTGAAACGAAGTTAAAGGAAGATCATTAATTGTAGTCATAGAAACCAAACTGCATCCTTAGAAAACTAAACTCTTTTTCATGCCTTTCGATTTAATAGGTCAGTAGTCGTAGGAATCTTTGGAGCCCTTTCACCTCACCGTCCAATGCACTCAGCTATGTCCGAGTACAAAAACACTATACTTTTGTATTCTGAATCCCGGCTGTCAGGTAAAAAGTTGAGTATTTTTAATACAATACGATACAATACATACGAGTACAATACAAAATACTGGGAATGCAACGTCCCTAATAATATAACATTGTTTTAGCATTGCAAATCTATAAGAAATTACTAATTGAATTATTTAAACATATATAATGACTATAATATCTTTCGTTTGCCCTTGTAACCCTGCTCTGCTCCATAATTCTACATTCTACATTAAGCATAACATACAATAATTTATCCACGAGTATTAAGGGAGTTTGTAAAGCTTTATATGTATGTCAAAATACTTGAAATGTCATATTCCTACTACAAACGGAATGTTACTATTATTTACGTATAAGGAAAGGGGATTATGTCAACCAATGTAAATAGATTTCTAGTTTATCCATCCTTGCAATCAAGATGCCTAGATAACCTGTCAAGTTAGTAATACCATATATTACACTGCTTTATCGTTGTTATATATTACGTATATATGTTTATATACCTACCATAGTAAAGATGATTCCGTAGTTTGTTTAAGCCAGTTATAAAGTAGTAAGTACTTTTATTAGTTAGGTACGATTTACTAGTATTGGAATAGTAAAGTTTTTGTCTGATTTCAATTTGGGATATTATAAATTGCTATGGATATAATACAGTATAATAATATAAATATATTAGCGTTGTTAACTAGCTTCTTTCTACTTCTTTTATATTACATATAGTGTCTTCAAAGAAATGTAAATTCAAAACAAGCGTTTATCACGATCGTGATAGCAAATATCATTTAATGGTTTTATTATAAACATGGTATATAAATAAGAGTTGCTAAAACAATTGTAAATTTTTGTACTAAAGATGAGCATTAGCAGATTAGCAGTAGGTGCGATTGTAGTAGTATTAGTTAAATGTAATAAAAAGCTTTTACTTGGATTGGATTCAATTATCAAGCAAATATGGATGAAGCTTTTAAATCAAATATTGGTGATAAGAAATTTTCTTACCATTTATACACTACAAATGGGCACTTATAAACTTATTAAATGAATTGGTATTAGCATTTCTCTGACGACACTGCATAAATTATGATGATATTTCTGCTTATGCTAAACCTCTGTTATGTTTATTCCCATATCCCAATATCTATTTTTACTTAAAGTTTAATCAATCTAATAGCAATATTTTCTCACATTGGATTGGATTTATTAAATACATTTTATTCGACTTTTGAAATGGATACAGTACTGGAAATACCACTGAAGCATGCAGATTGTGTATAAAATATATACTTACTACTATAAGTTCTGAAATATCTTATAACCATTATTTAACATATCAATTGCAATCCATTATGAACAAGAATACAATTTTCAGTTATAACTAACTGTTAATTTCGTGGCAAACAATCGTTAACATTAATTTGGTAGTTATTAGTTCAAACACTCTTTTATAGTATCCGACTATCATTTTATTACTTGAATGTAACTGCATATAATTTAAATTATTTAATTATAGGGACAAACTTAGATTATTGAGATTGAAATGTTTTAAAGAACTATTGCAAAATCATCTTTGACATCTGTGAAAATGTTAACAAAACTGATAATCAAAGCTTTAGAAAATTGTTGCACTGTAATCCATAAATTTAGGTTTTTCCCATTAGAATTTCATTCTCAATCATTAACATTAATCTACAGTGACTCAAAAGTTAAACTGTTTAATTGTATTCTGTTTTCTTCCGCGTTCCTGATTAGTGGAATGGTTTACACTGGAATTTTGTTCAAAAATTTATTTCAGCCAGACCCAGCAATGAACATTCGCATGATTATATTTTTGATCATTTTCGATTTTTCTTTGGGCCTGGGATTAACGTTTTCGTGCTTCATTTTATTCAAGATGAATTATGCTGTTCAGGTTGCTAATGCATACCTCCAGATGGACTCCTTGTTTGAAAGTAAAGCATTTTCACATTTCAATATTATTGCTATTAATTCAAAGTCAAGATAATAATATTATAATATAATAATTCAATCCTATAACATCCAACTGAATATAACAGTCCTAAATCAACCTACAACAACTGTCAAAATTACCTTCTTTACAAAATCAAGATCTTGTCTACCTTTGTAAAAATTCCGCATTGAACGTTACTCTTCTTTGATATTTTTTTCCAGAAGGTGTTCTTACCTTTACATCTGAAATCATTTCGGTTTTACTCAAAATCGGACGATCTTTACATTACAATTAACATTTTTGAATAATTCAAAAGTTATTTAAGATCAATTTGGCATTTTTGGTCATTTACGAAAGTACGAATTCATTTGTTTTCGTCCAAGCAACTACGTTTACCTAGTTTTTTGTTAGTATTGATATTTAGTTCATTTCTTAGTAATCGCTTTGCCTTTCGATTGGTGTATATCTCGTTTGAATATGTCATATCGTTTGGAAGTCATTTATGGTCAAGTGTGAGTCATTCTTTTTGGGTCACACAGTATTTATGAGTTTGAAGTTCTACGTCTATGGCCTTAGGTTGCTAAAATACTAAAATCTGGAGTAGAAAATCATATACAAATCGTTGCTGTATTATTTGTTTGCAGGAACGTTTCCTAAATGGAAAAAAGAAAGCGAGGTTGACACAATCGGGATGTTTCTTTGTGGGATGTCGCTCATTTTTCCATTGGCCCAGGTCATTTTCGGAGCACTGTGCATTTATCATCCAGAAAATCCGCTCTACATTATTTGGCATTCCGTTCTTCCTCAATATCTAGCAGTCAATCCAGTGATGCTCTTTGGACTATTTATTGTCGTAGTTGCCTTATCCGGGTTTTGTATGTACACTTTACTCCTCACCACGATTTTTGGTGTCATATACTTGACCATTACTGATGATTGGATGTATTTCACATCAACTTACATTCCTAATGCCTTAGCTACAAATTCGACCTACTTTGCTTCAAGACCTAAACTGCTTCCGAAGATACGTCCACTAATGAGGAAAATGGTCACAATGATGCGTTTAGTAAATATTTATCTCAACCAGATAATTTATGTTGTAGATCCACTCCTTCTGGGAATCGTTCTCGTTCTCCACATTGTATCTTGCTTTGTAATGATTGGTATGTTTGGGGTATTCCAAATGCCTTACTACCTTCTTTTCCCATTTGTAAATGTCTTCTTTTTTGCTATGGAAATCATTTTATTTCGTACTTCTGCCCGAGTTCTTGATCTATCTCAAGAATTCTCTCTCCAGTGGCAGAGGCAGAGTCATGGTGATTTGTTCATGAGAAAGTGGCTGAAAGGACATCGTCACTTAAGACTTGAAGTTGGGCCGTTTTTTATCATTACTAAATCTACACTAGTGACCTATATGTCTTTGCTTATCTGTCACACCATCAATCTGCTTTTAGGACTCAACATGTAATTTCTTATAGCTATAACTATCCTAATAATTTTAAGATGTAGACATGTAATGTCATGTAATCTCAAAGGTAAATCAAATCTGTAAATAAAATAAACTTTTCTTTCTACTTTACTTATCTTATTGGCTTTCTCAAATCAATATTCTCGACTCTGTTTTTAAAGGCTTTTACTTATATACATATAATATATGTATTATTACATATTCGCATAAGCACTTAGATTAAATTTATATTTTATAAAATATTTCAAATCCATTAGGGAGATTGTTTTGTTTTATATACTTTTGAGGTTGATACTGTCATGTATTTCGCTTTCGTGTTCTATTTTAGTAGATTATTATAAAAGTAAAACTTTGTAAGTATCAAAGTATAATACTATTCTATTTTACGAATAGACTTGTGGAAAAAGGAGAAAAGTGAGCTAAATTATCTAAATAGCTATAAATGTTTATTAATATTATATCAACCTCAAAAAATAATGAGTTTCTTACTTGACCCCGTTGACTTTTTACACCAATTGGATTATAGAAGTCAAATAGAAATGAAAGCCATTAGCTGAATTCTTTCTCTATAAAAACCGGAAAAACTATTATAGCACAAAATATTTAGAATTATCAGCAATTAAATTCGATTTCAGCTTGATAACTACATTTTGTTCAGTGTAATTGGTCATTAAGCATACTTTATTATCATATACAATGTATTACCTATATACGATCATGATACATTAGTAGTGTAAAATTGTTTTTATTATTATTATTTTTACTAATAATAAAAATAAGTTCCTTATTTATACCCATTACCCACAAATATAAGTCTGAATACTTGGCTACTATCATTCCTAAGGAAAATAATAAGCTGAAATAATAATATAACCATTAGTAGGTATGTCCTGATGCTTGACCATGTATAGGTATCCCTGTTTTCATACAATTTTTGATTTTAAATCTTCTCTTCCAGCTACAGTTCAAGTGAAGTTGAGGAATAATCTATAGATATTATTTATATGTACTTTCCTTCATCCTATACAACTACTCAAGTTCTAATGCAAATATTGTTATTGTCGTCCCAAATTCATGAATTTATAGCGAATTTATAGTAAAAACAAGTTCTCATTAAAATGAACAAGTAGATCAGATACGAACAAAGAGAAAAACGCAATTTATAAAGATTACATCTACCTATATAAATAAATAGCCCCAGTTTAACAATATATTGTCTCAGTATATTGTTCGTTGAGTACTATATAGTTTCTTAACAAAATATGTGACCACAGTATTATCACAAAAAATTGTGTTATTTCATTATAGTAATAATAGTAATAATAATGTCAAGATTGACTATAAAAGCACTTGACCTTTGTTGCTCTGTGATCCACCGCTTTAGGCTTGGCCCATTAGAATTTAATCCTCAAACAATGACACTTAAGTACAGTGACTCCAAATTGAAATTATTCAATGCCATAATATTTTCGTGCATTTTCGTAGCTGGGTTTATTGTTTGCACTGGAATTTTAATCAAAAATTTGTTTCAACCCGATCCAGAAATGAACGTCCGGAAAATAATATTTTTAATCTTCTTTGATCTGTTTTTGTTTTTGGTAGTGGTACTTTCTTATTTTGTTTTCTTCGAAATGAAATATGCCATTACTGTCATTAATGCTAACTTCCAAGTTAATTCCTCGTTTGAAAGTAAAACTATTTATCTTACTTTAACATAAATTGATCCCTATACTTATTTATTACTCTTACTTCCTATTTAATGAGCTCTGTTGAACTAATTTTTGAATTTTGAAATACGTACAAATTTTAAAATTTTCAGAAACTTTCCCCAAATGGAAGAAGGAATGTCGGTTCGATGTGGTGGGATTTTTTCTTTGTGCACTGCCATTCACTTTTATATTAGTACAAACAGTTGTCGGAGCACTCTGTGCCCTCCACAAGGAAACTCCGGTCTATATTATCATTCATTTCGTTCTGCCCGAAAACTTGGCCGAAAATCCGTTGACAAAATTTGGAGTATTCATTATCGCTTTTAGTACATCAGGATTTGGTTTATATGCGTTATTGGCTCCTTTGATCATTGGGATTGCTTATGTAACGATTACTAGAGAATGGCTATTTTTTGTATCCAAGTTCATCCCTAATGTCTTAGCCGATGAACACAACGAATATTTTGATTTAAAACCCACTCTAGTTCGAAATATTCGTCCTTTGATGAGGAAAATGATTGTGATGCTGCGTTTAGTAAATATTTACTACAACCAAGTCACCTGTTTTATTAAACCAATCTCCATCGGGATTGTTCTCGTGATTCATATAATTTCTGGGTTTGCTATGATTAGTTTGTATTCTACTTTCCAAATGCCTTACTATATTTTATTTCCGTTTTTCAACATTTTCTTTTTTGTGATGGAAATCATTTTATTTAATGCTTCTGCAGATATTTTAAATTTATCTCATGAATTCTCGGTTCAATGGCTCCTCAATGCGGATTTATTCCTAAGAAAGTGGTTGGCAGCTCGTCAACACTTAAGAATTGAAATTGGGCCTTTCTTTATGGTTACTAAATCAACAATCCTGACTTTCATGTCATTACTAATTGCTCACACCATCAATCTCATTTTAGGAGTTAGTATAGATAGATAATGTTTTAATAAAAGATTCTAAAAATTAAATGTTAATCTATTAATGTGTCACTATGTATAGTTATTTAATTAAAAGTGTAATAATTACTTCTACTAACAACTCAATTTCTTATTCATATTAAATGTAACTTAATTGTCAGATATTTATACATATTTATTGTATTACTTATTACTAATAATTAGGATGAATAAAAAAGTAGCTTTATACAATAACGAGTAAATTTTCCTGTGGCACATTGTACTCAATAACCTTTTTAATCCAATCATTTGTTTATTGCATGTCTTCCAAGTCAGGACGATTTATCAGGCATAATTGAACGTTTTATGAAAATCATAATGACTCAACACCGTTATTCATTTTTTGTTGTGCTAACTTTTTGTAGTCTTTAAGTAAATAAGTCGAATGACAATAAATATCAAAAAACTACCATTATAGTAAATAAACCACAGAAATATCTTTACTCTACATAAACATAATCTTTTTAAACATAAAGTGGGACATGCGCATGGAATTTTTTTTGAATGTATTAAGGTTTGTGTATTTGTCCGTAATATTTTGTGATTAATGAGTAAGGTTAATATTTTGTAATTAATGAGTAAGGGTAATATTTTGTAATTAATGAGTAAGGGTAATATTTTGTAATTAATGAGTAAGGGTAATATTTTGTAATTAATGAGTAAGGGTAATATTTTGCAATAAATGAGCAAGGACTAGACTTATACTATCAGTACTGAGTCCAATCAACGGTCTATGAATTTCGGGCCAATGCGCAGTCACTAGAAATTTACTGATTTCAACATTTTCTAGCACACTTTGTGTGCTAGGATTCAGCTAGTCACTACTAATATATAAACGGCAAAAGTTAGTCACGTGACAATTCCGTTTGTATGTTTGTACTTCTGTGTGTTGATTTGCCGCAATTCTAAATCGCAGCCAAGCACAATGTAATAAAATTAAATCCTGCTTAAAATAACGCACTTAATGCGGAAAATCTCTACACGTCCGAAGCAGAAGAACTTCAAGCCAGTGCGCGCGCATCAAAATTAAGAACTTTGCGATCAATTGGAATATTTCATAATTAATAGTTCATGTAAGCTTCAGCAAACTTAAACCTGATCAGTGCTGTGTGGTGTGATAATGTAAACATCGTGATTTTAGAAGGTATCACACATTTGAAGCTTCTTCATTTTCATTCAGCAGTGAAATTGCAAACTGATATTGTAATTAAATCAGTAAAACTTCAACTGGCATCTCTATCACAGGACAACTGCTAACGTCTCTTTGGGCTGAGTGACACATGTAAGTTTGGAGTATGAAATTTTACAAATGTGCAACCCTCTGACTGTAACAATGGTGCGATTTATGGTTTCTTTCCAGGACAACAGCTAACGTCTCTTTTACTGGAAAACTGCTACCGATTTTGCTAACCGCCACCAGTGGACTTCATCATTAAAATATATAATTAGGCTGAGTGACACATGTAAGTTTGGATTATGAAATTTTACAAATGTTCAACCCGCTGACAGTAACAATGGTAGGAATTATGGTTTCGTTTTCGGTATCCAAAATACTACAAAACACTTTTCCCTGTAAATTCCTCGAAGTCTCTTTTCGCAAACCTTTGTTCATTCTCCGTCCCTCCTCCCTTATTTCCTTTTGAACTTCTTCTTTTAAGTAGTGTCTCTGTCACTGAAATGCTCCTACCGGTTTTGTTACCCGCCACCCGTCGACTTTATCATAAAATATAATAAAATTGGACTTATTGATCTGTACATGGACATTAAATGAATTATTGTGTTTAATCCATATTTTATTGTTTTTATTTCAGGAACAGAAACAGCTTTTTTGAAAGCTCCACGAAAAATATTTGTTACAACGGATATTTCATTTTCTAAATTTTATTGACCTCTAACGGTCCAGCCAATTAAGGCTAACTTCACCTCTAACGGTCCATTGCCAATTAAGGCTAACTTGACCTCTAACGGTCCATTGCCAATTAAGGCTAACTTGACCTGTAACGGTCCATTGCCAATTAAGGCAAACTTGGCCTCTAACGGTCCATTGCCAATTAAGGCTGTTTTGACCTATAACGGTCCATTGCCATTTAAGGCTAACTTGACCTCTGACGGTCCATTGCCAATTAAGGCTAACTTGACCTCTAACGGTTCATTGCCAATTAAGGCTATCTTGACTTTCTTGACCTCTGACGGTCCATTGCCAATTAAGGCTATCTTGACCTCGAACGGTCCATTGTCAATTGAGGTTAACTTGACTCTTGCATGGTCCAATGCCAATTGAGGCTAACTTTACCAATAAACGGTCCATAACCAATTAAGGCTAACTTGGCCACTAGACGGTCCATTGCTAATTAAGGCTAACTTGGCCACTAAACGGTCCTTTGCCATTTGTTAACTTGACCACTAAACGGTCCATTGCCAATTTTTAACTTGACCACTAAACGGTCGATTGCCAATTAAGGCTAACTAGGCCACTAGACGGTCCATTGCTAATTTTATGAAATAATATGAAATAATATGAAATAATATGAAATAATATGAAATAATATGAAATAATATGAAATAATATGAAATAATATGAAATAATATGAAATAATATGGAATAATATGAAATAATATGAAATAATATGAAATAATATGAAATAATATGGAATAATATGAAATAATATGAAATAATATGAAATAATATGAAATAATATGAAATAATATGAAATAATATGAAATAATATGAAATAATATGAAATAATATGAAATAATATGAAATAATATGAAATAATATGAAATAATATGAAATAATTTGAAATAATTTGAAATAATATGAAATAATATGAAATAATATGAAATAATATAAAATAATATGAAATAATATGAAATAATATAAAATAATATGAAATAATATGAAATAATATGAAATAATATGAAATAATATGAAATAATATGAAATAATATGAAATAATATGAAATAATATGAAATAATATGAAATAATATGAAATAATATGAAATAATATGAAATAATATGAAATAATTTGAAATAATATGAAATAATATGAAATAATATGAAATAATATGAAATAATATGAAATAATATGAAATAATATGAAATAATATGAAATAATATGAAATAATATGAAATAATATGAAATAATATGAAATAATATGAAATAATATGAAATAATATGAAATAATATGAAATAATATGAAATAATATGAAATAATATGAAATATTATAAAATAATATAAAATAATATAAAATAATATAAAATAACATAAAATAATATAAAATAATATGAAATAACATAAAATATTATAAAATACGCTGCCCCTCCCCCTTGCACGCTACTGGATACGTGTTTGCCACTGAATGCACACTAGCTTTATATATAACAGGGCTTGGGCCCTGTGACCGCCTAGTTCACAATAAAGACGATTTGTCCATGTTCTCCTTATATCCTAATAGTGATTTCCGTCTCTGTGCAGGTATATACAGCAATTAAGTGTAATCTATTTTACTTTTATTCCTCGGCCTTCCCCAGGATTCGGTTGTGAAACGAGTCCAATAGTGTAAAATATTTTTATATACTCCATCATTTCTATATAGCTGCAAATGATTGATTTATCACTTATTTTATATTCAGTAATCACTGGTTTTGCATAATCATCATATCTGTTCACCTTAAGAGTTGTGAATCATTTCAAATTTAAATATTTACGTGAATGACCTAGAAACTCCAAAAAGAATTCTCCGTAGATATAATATACTAGCTGTAACCTAGCACGCATAATGTGCTAGAAAAATTCTCATGGGTTCAAACATACTGACATACAAATATAAGGATTATACATTACATGTCATACATTATTCAATGCGCTTGCGTCAATTTATGTTTATACTATAACCATGATCAGGATTTTCACATATATGTCGACAACAATTCTACTACCACGTCCCCAATAGTGTATTTAACTTTCATAAATTTATTATGCTTTGCCGTTAAAACGCGGAAGCGTGTATGTATATAAATAAGTTCTATCTGGATAGGAAATTGACCAAATTATGATGCTATTACATTTTGAGATTTAATAACCGCACGTCGGCATTCATAATTAGTAATAACATTCATAACTTATACCACTCTGTTTTGAAACTATGCGTGCGACACACACACATATAAGTATACCGAAATATTCAATGCGCATGCGGCAGTTTACGTTTATACTATAGTCATGATCAACAGATAAAAAGAATAACTTCACTGTTTAAAGGTGTTCACCCACTGCCGAGCAGCACGCTGAAAGCGTCTAGCCGAAAGCAGCTTGCAGTTTTTTTAGTATTTTCTGCTGCGTGATCACATTAAAAAAATGCGCGATTACATAGAACTGAAAGTACGCGCAAGAAAAAGCTACAGAAAGATTGATGGTAGCTGCTAGCTGCGTCTACAAATATATGGGATCACCCAACGCCCAAAGCTGAGCGATTCATCTGTCAACACTGCTGTTTTTGTCGATATAGTGTTGTCTGATGATGTGATGGTCAAAGAGCGGAGATAGAAATGTGCTCTTTTTCATATTATTTATCATAAGGTATAATAATTTGATGGAACTTTTTAAAGCACAACTTTATCTACTTTTTGTTTTATAAAGTAATTTAGATAAATCCCCGAAAAATGACGAACATGCAATTCCTATTCCAAGGGATAAATCGTAGCCATTGACGATGACAATTGAATTGCAATTTCACTACATAAAGGTGGAAAAATAAATTTCAGGCCGGTTTTGCGAAAGTTGATATTATTGTTTTTCTCATTTCCATTAGAAGTCAATCTCCCGAGTCAGTCCTGTCACATGTGTGTGGGGGCTAGATTTGGTTTTGACTATGACTTATGTAAAGTTGTTTAATGGTGTCCCTGAACCTTTTTGCTGTCGAATAATCTATTCCACGACATTTTAACATGAATATAGCTGAGGAGCATATAAACCCTTAGACATCAATAGTTAGACATCTGACACCGACCCTTAGTTTACGTAGAAAAAGTTTGTGTTGGAATGCATGGGATGTCCAAGTGATTTTAGAATTTCGGTTTCAAGCTTTGGCAGCCAAAAGTACTTCATTAAGCATGATTTTTCAGAAATATAAATCTTTTTTAAAATGGGCCGTTTAGAAATTACCACGCGCTGAAATTTTCGCGGAGGTCATCTGACATGATAGCTCCAAAACTACTCATCCGATTTGTGTCAAAATAGACAGGCAAGGTAGGAACATTTTCTAGACATTAGTTTCATAACGTGTCAAAAATTATTATTATTATATTATTTTCAAAAAAAGTTTGGTAAAACATTTGTTATTTTTAAGTATATTTTGGAAAACTGGCCAGAGTAGATTCTTTACCAAGGTGTGGTACCAATAGAAATTTTGGGAGCTACGAGAGTTTTTCTTCAATGCTGAAAGAAAGATTTATTTTAAAAATAAATCTTTTTTGAAAACTTTTATGAAACATTTATGAAAGACTAGAAAATGTTCTTATCTGCCTGTCCATTTTGACAAGAATCGGATAAGTAGCTTCGGAGCCGTCATACCGACCGACCTCCGCGATAATTTCAGAGTGCGATAATTTCTAAACGGTGCATTTTGAAAAAAGTAAATCTAATTTCTAAAAAATCATGTTTCATGAAGTACTTTTAGCTGCCCAAGTTTAAAACCGAAATTCGAAAATGACTTGGACACTGTCCATCTCATAATATTCTAACACTTACCTCAACCTGAATCGATCAGTTGTTGATTGAGTTATCGTTTTACTTAGACGGACACGACGGACAGACATATTGGACATTCCTATTTAGTAGTTCGTGCCACTTAATAATAAGCCTCAATCAGAAACATAATTTAGTTTAACAAGATCTCAAGTTTAGCTTTTGATCGGGCCGAAATATATTTTCCCACCTCTGCTGTTATTTATTTCTTGGGTTACTCTATTTTGAATTTATTTTAAGTTATTTTATAAAAAAGAATTGCATGTTCGTCGTTTTTCGGGGATCCATCTAAATTACTGATTATTATGAGTCGACTCATTGGCGTTGGAGGAAGTTAGGTATCCCATGTACTCAGGGGGTACACTATTTCTTAGGAAGAAATTCTTACCCACGCATACTCAGCAAAATGTAAATTTCTAGGAGTCACAGTCAACTATTCCGATTGATTCAATAGTTGAATTGTTTTCTTGCCCTGCTGGGCGACCTGACGTAGGGATTGGGATTGACAGTCGTTCAGCCCACTTTCGTGTTCTATAATATACAGATTTAAAATAATAATAATAAAACTACATTTTATGCAAATAACTTGTGTCAACACAATCATCACCATGATCCACCTGAACAATACAAAATAGGTGGAATTTCCATGGTAAATGGTTTGATAATCACAAAAACGCGACATACAGGCAGTTTCGGCTTCTTCCGAACAAGCTTCTATATTTTTGTCGGCGCGTTTAAAATTTTCGCCGCTTGAGCAGAAAAAGTCGCAGTGGAATCACTCGCGCGTTTTTACGCTTTTCCAAAAAAACATCGACCGAAAGAGAAAAAAAGCTGCAGCAAAAAATAATGCTGCCGCTGCATACTGCGCGTCTAGTGTAATCACTTTTTCTGCTTGCAGCGAGATGTTTTCAGCGTGCTGTTAGGCAGTGGAATAAGGCCTTAAGGCTGTCTAGATGATACGGTTGCTTAGCGACCAGCAGAAATGAGTAATTTTACTACGAAGTGGTTGATAACCCTGTTAGTAGAATGTGACGTAATTTTAAGTCCGTTTGTTTGTTTCCAACAGTTTGGAAACCATTTCCATAACGTCTTGGAAACCATTTCCAACCTCTTGGAAACCATTTACAAACACTTAGCAACCATTTCCAACCACTTGGAATCCATTTCCAACCACTTGGAAACCATTTCCAACCACTTGGAAACCATTTTCAATCACTTCGAAACCATTTCCAACCACTTGGAAACCATTTTCAATCACTTCGAAACCATTTCCAATCACTTGGAAACCATTTCCAATCACTTGGAAACCATTTCCAATCACTTGGAAACCATTTCCAATCACTTGGAAACCATTTCCAACCACTTGGAAACCATTTCTAACCACATAAAAATCATTTGTAAACTAAATGAAAAAACTAAAACTTGGAAATGGTTTCCAATGATTTGGAAATTGTTTCCAATGACTTTGAAATGGTTTCCAAAACTTAAAAATGTTTTGCTCATCAACGAGTCAGACTTAACCTGTGCATTGAACAATGTACGATTGATTTGGATTATATGTACGAAAGTACGAATATTTCACGCTGGTACTGGTACCTATGCTTTCCCCTTACCTCAAGTTATGAGGATGCATTTGCTCTATGATACAATCTTAACCTCTAAGATCATCTTAAAATGGGACATGTGCATGGAAATCTGTCGGTATTCTTGTATCAATGTAAGATGCATATGTTTCCTTTCATTTGCAGCTTTCTAGAAATTTTCAGCAACACCCGTGCTGAACATGCGACGTGTTGCCCTAAGAGCTGTAACAGAACACCCAAGACGGAACCTAGAGTTTCGGACCCTGGACAACAGAAAAAGCAGCACCAATCAACAGCTAGTATAACGAAATCCCGACCCGAACAAATCGAAGTCCTGCAGCTTTCCATGAACAGTCCTGAACATTTACACGACATGCATGACAGTCAAAAATCGATGAAAGAATCGAGAAAGCCAAATGTGGCTATCTTTAGAAATACTAAAAATTAGAAACGCGTGACAGCTAAGTCAGCCTTAAGCAGACATGGCACTTGAAATATTTCGCTTGAAATAAATAGGTGAAATTTTTGAAATATTTCGCGAAATATTTCACTTGTGCTTTCCTTGAAAAATGAAATATTTGAAATAAATGAAATAAATAGGGTACATGGCATTTATTTCAATTTATTTCAATTTATTTCAAGTGAAATAAATTAACTGCGCATGTCTATACACATGCGCGTTTAATTTATTTCATTTATTTCAAAAATTTCATTTATTTCATTTTTCGCGAAATATTTCAAATATTTCACTTTTCAAGAAATATTTCCTGAAAAATGAAATAAATGCCATGTCTGGCCTTAAGAAAAATTGCTGACCAAAGTATGTAAACTTAGAGAAACTTTTCAAACCGACGAAAAGATTACGTTGATTAAATCTCTCATGAGACGAGAGTTGTGTCAAAAGAAGCTATTTATTAGCTTGCTGTGCATTATAGTCAGCCTTAGGAGATATTAATCCGCCAAGTGCTAAGAAGAAACTTTACTTTCAATATAAATTACTGTATTGCCAATATTCTGTTCTATACTAGTGAACTCTGCAGACGAAGGACAACTGTTTTAAAACAGCATAGTATCTCAAAGTAAGGGCGGGGTTTTCCCGGTATTTATTAATTAATAATATCAGACGTCCTTAAATTACTGCACCTTGTGCTATAAAATAATACTTTATTTTAAGCTATTTCAATAATTTCAAGCTATTAAATTATAACTTTTGATTTTTGATGTCTAAATATATCTCTCAATCTATTGCAAATTATTTCCAATATTTCTTGTTTAACATTTGCTTTTAAAAACAGCCTAAAATTGGAATAGGTACAGGTAGTCGGTTGTTTAGTCCAGTCGGCCGTTGTGAGAAGGTCTCAAGTGAAGGGCCGTCCCTTATCAGCTTATCACTAGGTATTGGTAGCACATAAGGTTAAGTGTAGTTCATTATTTATGATTTCCTGATTTTATTACGGAGCGCAGTGTAATTTGTTCCTAATTTTAAAAAAAATCTCTGTAAAGTGCATAAGTGGTACTTTAACATCTGCAATAAGCTGACTGGACTGAACGGGTGGAGGGTAACTACTTGAATGTAGTTTTGGCCCTCTGTTTTTTTTGGTGTAGATTTATCTGCACAATTACGGTTTCTGGACTACCATAATAAAGTCCTGGACTCTACTTAGTGCTAAATGAACTAATAAGTGCCATTGTTAGTTATTATTATTAAGTGTTAATACTGTTATTAAGTATAATAAGTTAATCTACTTCTTTCAGCCAGACTGCTATTAGATATAAATTATAAATATTGTATAGTGATAATTAGAGTTATTAAGTGGTGCAATTGATTTTATCTCTACAAAAATTATTGGAACTATTCTACTATGGAAACTAATTATTGTACTACATGCTCTGATGAAGTTGAAGGTGGTGTACGATGTGGATTCTGTAATAATCTATTTCATCACAGCTGTGCTAAAGGTTTTGTCAAGGAGTTTACTAATTATATCTGGATCTGTGATACATGTAAGGTAGCAAATATTTCTTTTTACTCTATGCATAATCGTCTACTGGAAATAGAGGATAAACTAAAGCATATTAATATTAACGATACGGATTTGACTATTACAGACCAGTTAGATATGATGACTACAAACATAAGTGAAAATTCTGAAAAAATTGTAAAATTAGAGAATAAGATTGAATCTGAAAGTCGAAAATATAACATTATTGTTCGAGGCATAGATTTGAAACATTCTGACCCTGACTACATTCCTAGAGATGAGTTGGCGGATATGTTGCATACATTAAATTGTAGCATCGGATATGTCCGTGATATTTTTGTACTAGTACGCAATAAGAATAGTGTTATTAAGCTAACATATTCAAGCCTTATTGAACGTAGGAGGGTTCTCTTAGCTACTTACAAATTAAAAACTGATTATAGGTATACTAATGTTTTTATAAACCCAGACTTATCTAAACAGCAGGTAGCTGATAAAAAAGCTAGAAGGGACATACGCATTGCTCAAAATAATAGTGCTGTGTCTAACTCTAAGGGTACTGTAGATTGTGGAGATAAAATTATGAATAAGGGTATTATTAATAATGATTTTTTAGAACAATCAACTTCAAAAGCAATCGAACACACAATTACAAATGACTCTAATGTTACTTTACGTAAAAAATCGAACCTTTTTCAGAGCCGACCTATACCAAGTCTATGTCCATAGCTCACATTAATGTAAGGGCAATGAAAAATAAAATATTTCTATTATCCTATATTATATATACATATAGTTTGGATATACTTTGTCTAACTGAAACTTGGTTGAATGAGTTGATTATTCCCATTAGTATATCTGATTTTAATTTTTACAGAATGGATAGAAATAACATTGACAAAAATTGTGGTGGAGGTGTAGGTATATATGTTAGAGATACCTTTAAATGCAGTGAGTACTTACTTTAATGCAAAACAGAAATGGAAAAAAATTACAATATTGAGTACATGTGTCTGTTGATACAATATAAATTTAATAAGGCATTTGGAAATGGTTTCCAATGATTTGGAAATTGTTTCCAATGACTTTGAAATGGTTTCCAAAACTTAAAAATGTTTTGCTCATCAACGAGTCAGCCTTAACCTGTGCATTGAACAATGTACCATTGATTTGGATTATATGTACGAAAGTACGAATATTTCACGCTGGTACTGGTACCTATGCTTTCCCCTTACCTCAAGTTATGAGGATGCATTTGCTCTATGATACAATCTTAACCTCTAAGATCATCTTAAAATGGGACATGTGCATGGAAATCTGTCGGTATTCTTGTATCAATGTAAGATGCATATATTTCCTTTCATTTGCAGCTTTCTAGAAATTTAGAAAGTCTGCATATATCGTTCTCCTGATTACTCTAGTGAATGTATAAATAATGACTTAGATAGTTTAGAACAACTTTTCTCTGAACTATGTTCTATTAATAAGAATGTTTATATTCATGGAGATTTTAATCTAAAAACAGAGTGTACATACAGTAAGCTTGAACTAATCTTAAATAGTTGTAATCTTAAGCAATTTGTAAATACACCTACTAGGAAAGACTCCATTCTTGACCTTTTTATTACTAAAGCTGATAACCTAGTGGAAAATGTATTAGTGACTAACCCGTATATATCTGATCACAGTTTAGTATCTGCTACTATTAAGGCAAGACAAAAAATAAAATATCCAAAGAAAACTGTTACTTATCGTAATTACAAATTGATTGATCAGTCAATACTTATAGATAGGCTGGACAATATTATATTAAACACAGATAATGATAATGATATTGAGTTAATTTATAATGAGTTTTGTAGCAACATAATAAGTATCTTTGATGAAGTTTCTCCACCCATAACAAAGTCGTTTGTACAGTATTCTAGGAAATTTAAACCCACAGAGAAAACATTGTTAGCTATACGGGAACGTAACATTGCATATAAACAACAAATTAAAGATAGCACAAATGCTAATACTGAGAATTTTAAGTTTTTAAAAAAGAAGGTTAAACAACTTATACATATGGACACTAGAGATTATGTTAATGAAGTAATTAAACAGAAGGGCCCAGTAAAAGGTGTACAATCCCTTGTTAATTTAAAGCCTAAAAATTGTAATGAAATAGTATTATCTGCTAATGACATAAACGATTATTTTGTTAATATTAGCTCTCCCAATACTTTGTTAACATATCCTCAGTTCCCAAAGCAACCTACTAGTAGATGTACTACTGATAATAACTTTAGAGTTGACATAGTTGATTTGCCTACACTTACTAAAGCTTGGAGGAAGTGTAATAATAATAATAGTACAAATAATGACCATCTTAACTTAGCTGCTATTATGATTAATTTATCGTTATCATCCCTTACTGTCTGTGAAATATTTCTAGATATAATTAATTTAAGCTTTTCTACAGGGATAGTCCCCAATTGTATTAAAATATCAAAAATTATACCTTCACCTAAACTACCTGTAGTCTTGCAACCCAAAGACTTAAGACCTGTTAGCAACCAACCTATTGTACTTAAAGTAATTGAAAAATGTGTAAAAGATAATCTCCTAACTTACCTTGATTCTAATAATGTATTGTGTAGTCAACAATTTGGTTTCAGACCTAAACATTCTACAGTGCATGCACAAATAGCGTTAACAGATTATATGCTTAAAAATATTGATAATGGTAATGTCTGTCTGTTACTATCTCTTGATCTGAGTAAGGCTTTTGATAAAGTCTGTCGAGAATTATTGCTGTATAAAATGAAATGGTATGGTATAGATTCATTTTGGTTTGAGTCATACTTGGAAAACAGAGGTCAATATGTATTTATAGATAAGGACAATATATCTAGTATACAGTATACAGAGCTTGGCGTACCACAGGGCAGTGTATTAGGGCCTATTTTATTTACAATTTTTATTAATGACCTTCCATTAGCTATTAAAAATAGTTTAAGTATTTTATTTGCTGACGATACCTCCATATCTATTGCTGGACCACCGGAAAGTATAGCCATACTAATTGAACACATACAGGAAGACATGTTAAGTATACTTGAATGGATGTCTAGTAATAGAATGGAGTTGAATGTTGACAAGACTCAGTTTATAGTGGTTGGTAGACCACACATTGTAAAGTCACTAGGTAATATTAATTTCAAAGTAAATGATACTGTTATTACTGCGGTTGATAAGATTAAATGCTTAGGACTTATCATAGATTCTCATCTTAAGTGGACTCATGATATTAGTGATAGGACAAAAAGGTGCAATTCGAAACTGTGGTCTTTATATCCCTTACAATCATACATGTCTTTAGTTAATAGACAACTTGTAGTTAATACTTTGATTTTGCCTATCATTCAGTATATGTCAGCGATATGGGCTACAGCCCCTAAATATAATGTTAGCCTAATATCTAATCTATTAAGTAGATCCGGACGATTTGTTTTAGGTCGAGATAAATTTGACTCTGTGAGATATGACATTACAAATGATTTAAAATGGTTATTTCCTACCTATCTCTATAAATATGAAATACTTAAAGTAGTTTATACTATCTTTTATAATGTATGCCCTCCATATTTTTCTAACTATTTAGACTTTGTAAATGTCAATACTACCTCTACTCGTCAGAATACTTATACCACACCAGCTTATCAAGGAAAATCACAACTGTATAAAAAAACATTTCTATTCTCTGGTATTATGCTTTGGCATGTATTACCTGAAAACATAACTAGTATAGATAATTTTAATAGCTTTAAGAAAATGTTAAAAAGGTATCTTCTGGAACAGCAAGCGAATGAGTTTGCTTTAAACTTAGATGATGTTGATCTAAACTATTCATGTATTGATGATGTAGCTAATGGTGTAATATGATATGATATGTAAAGTAAGGTGTAAGTATTCTGATGTTATAATGGCCTCTATTGAGGGTGATATCTGTGCAGTCTAAATAAATAAATAAATAAATAAATAAGGTAGTGATTTGGCCAACCACACCTATCAATGAATAATATGGAGAAAATCAAAGAAGAATATCATTCTTTGGTGAAACAAAACTTTAAAATCTCTATTGGCGAACTTCTTACGGTGGATAATTTTAGTTTGGAAGACAGATGTCTTAAATTCAACCCGCATAAGGAAACAAATTCCATCATACTACCCGCCAAGGAATTTGGGAAAAAATATGGTGTATTATTGTCTAACAAAGACCCGTATAATGTTTGTACCGCCTCTTACATGTTTCCAGGTGGTAAATCATCCCGTGTGCTGGACATTTCAAAGCTACTCATTGTGGGCTACTATATCAATGAAATTTGGGGTCGTGACGTATTTCGACATCTTAGCAGTGAAGAGCAATATAAAGTAAATCAAATTATTCAACGAATGAGTATTAAAGAATTTCCAACCACCTTCCTAGAATCAGTACCTCTTCATGGGGTTGAAAGGGCAAATTTAGAGGTATTAGGGGCTATAAGAAACAACATGTCAACAGAATGGTTTGAGTCGTTTTATGAACTTTGGACACAATTTATTGAAATCACTCATAGAGATAACAATTCGAAATCTCATTCAGTGGAGGAATACTTAGAACTTCGTTGCCATTACTCCGGAGCAAAATTTATGCATAAATTGGTAGAATATTCACTTGGCGAATGCATTGATTGGAATTGGCTAAAACTACTGGGGCTACACGAGGGTGTCACAAGTATATCAATTTTCCTAGAAAATATTAACGGTCTTATGAATGATTTTTTCTCGTTTGAAAAAGAAGTTATTGATTTGAACGCTGAATCAAATCTACTTATGGTGGTGGCTTTAAATAATCCTTCCTTCACTTTAATAGACACAATTAATGCATCTGCAATATTAATCTTATCTGAGATTATAATTAAAGATTATCTGGAGCAATATGAAACTACCAGGGCTGACATTATTCATAAACTTTCTCTGGTGTCCAGCAAAAATTCTGAAAACTGTGGCATTCTTACAAGATATTTAAATGGATTGGAAGACATTATGAAATCTACATGGACTTGGCAAACTTTAGCTAAGAGATACAAACGGAAAAATTCAATTTGGATTGAGACGGAATTGTTTGAAATGAATGTAAGAAAACATAATTCTAAAAATTAACGTTTTCTTAAAAGTTATTATTTCTCAGATTACTGACCTATTTAGTAATTATTCTAATTATTATTTCAGGTTACGCAAGAAAATCTCAGAATGTCCAAAAATAACATTACCAATGACGATAGATAAAAATGCTAACTGCATTCGGCATTCCAGGCAGTTTGAATTATTTGTGTTGCTTAGCTGTTATGACGTCACACGGTGACAATTTCCCTATTCATCCCCAGGGGCGGAAAAAATTTTCGGTAAATTTATTTCCCATGTTTTTCAAATTTTTTTCCACCCATGGGGAACCAAAGGGAAAATCGCCGCGTGACGTCACACATTAATAAACAACAAAAAAATTCAAATTACCTAGAATTGCAAGCCTATTTTATACTTTTACTAGCCTTGCTACAAGTAACTTGGACTACGCATGGAATGTCTAAAATTGAAGCTCAGTTGGACAGTACAGAATAATTAGTATATTCAGAATGTTTAAGGTAATGAATCATTGCGTAGAAAAATAAATAATTAACCATTGCAAACGATTTTGGATAGCAATAATATACATGAAGAGTGCTTTTTGTGCATGCATATCGGATTTACTAAAATTTTAGTTAGATGCTATCATCAAGTAGCTTACTTTTTCGAATATATTTGTATTCGTCATCATGTCCAGCTTATAAAGGAAAAGTGACTTAGGTTGCACTTAGAATAATGAGATTACTTAAGATAAACTATAGTTTAAACATGTTATCCGTGTAGCATTAAACTTTTCAGAATCCATTAAAATAATAAGCAGAAGTTATCTTCTATAGCTTAATTCCAGACGATACAAAACAAAAGTTTACGTTCTTATACGTATTAAACACATAATACTATTATTATTAGCTAAAGGCAGTAGTATGTATAAACAACTTCGTTTATTATTCACCTTAAATGGAAATTGCTATTTAGGTCTCGACAGTTTAAAAATATCAAAACAAAATGTATGGTAAATGGTATTCCTCAACTCCACGTAAGCTTTAAAATCTATTATGTAATGTAAATATATACAAAAAATTGCTTTGGCCATTCTCTTTGGTCAAAGCTTATAAAACTAATATTATAAAGCTATACTTAAATAACATTTTTCCATTTAAAGTCAGTCTGATTCCTAAATTGACTCAGGATTAACGTTCCTATAGCATAAATAAATGAGCAATAATGCGTCTAACGTGACTAATACTAATAATTAACAACCTTTTCAAAGTATATCGCTATAAATTAAATCTTTAGATTAAACAACTGTTAAATCTAGTTCAAAAAATCAATAAACCACACCCCGTGTAGTAATAAAACTTTATAAGCAAATTCTGATCCACGTTGAGCTTTGTTGAAGTCTTTTTTTACTAAATTGTTGATTGCGATTGAGACAATGTTGCCAAAACTATCAATAACAGCTTTACATCTTTGCTGCACAGTGATTCATCATCTTAAACTATTTCCTTTGGAATTTAACCGGAAAACAGTGACTTTAAAATACAGTAATTCAAAATTAAAATTATTTAGTGCAGTGATGTTTACATGCATAAACTGTGGAGGGGTAATACTCTACACGGGAATTTTACTCAAAAATTTATATCAGCCTGATCCCATGATGAACGTTCGGAGAATAATTTTTTTAATTTTGTTCGACTTGGTAATGTTTTTGGCTTTAATATTATCCTACTTCATTTTATTCGATTTGAAATATGCGATTGAGCTCATCAACTCATACATCCAGATTGACTCTTCGTTTGAAAGTAACATCTCAATATTTTTATTCTTAAAACTCATTTCAAACAAATATCAAACAAATATCTAAACACAGTAAATAATATTGTTTCAGAAATTTTTCCAAAATGGAAAAGGGAGAAAAAATTTGACTTGACTGGAATATTTCTTTGTGCGCTGACACCCATATTTCCATTTTTGAATACCGTTATGGGCTTTCTTTGCATTTATCACCCGGACAATCCTTTATATATTGTTGCTCATCGGATTCTTCCTATTGATCTAGCCGAACATCCCGGGGTGCAATTTACTATATTTGCCTTTGCCTATTCAATAGCAACATTTGCTTTCTATTCATTACTAAGTGTACTGATTTTTACTATCACTTATGTTACTCTAACCAAAGATTGGATGTTTTTCTTAACAACATACGTTTCTAATACTGATGACTCGTACTTCGAATTAAGACCCGCTCTGCTTAGAGATATCAAACCCTTGATGCGCAAAACGGTCACAATGCTGAGATTGGTAAATATTTATTACAACCAAATCATATCCAAAACAGCACCAATTTCCATCGGAATTATTCTCGCTATTCACGTAATTTCTGGATTCTCCGTGATTTGTTTGTTTGAGATTGTCGGAATGCCCTACTATGTCCTATTCCCATCATTAAATATTTTCTTTTTTGTGGCGGAAATTGTTTTATTTAATTCTGCTGCCCAAATCCTATATTTATCCCACCAATTCTCCCACCAATGGTACATCAATGGGGATATGTACATGAGAAAATGGATGAAGGGTCGTCGTCATTTGAGTATTGAAATTGGACCGTATTTTATAGTTACAAGATCAACACTGTTGACCTTTATGTCATTACTTATAGGTCACACCATCAATCTTATTTTAGGTATAAACTTAAAATAAATGTCAATCAACAACTTCAAAGTAAATGAATTAGCCTTGTTGATTATGAATCAAACCGTGTTCGTGTGAAAATGTTAACCACACAAACAAACTAAACCTTTAGAAGCAATAAAATTATTTATACGCTGAAAATAATATGGAGATGTTATCTTACTTCCATAACTTAATTCCAGATGCCATAAAACAGGAGCCGTTGTTTACTACTTCTAGTTCTTATGCATATTGAACACAACATTATTTGCTATCAAGCCAGTAGTCTGCAAAAACAACTTTGTTTATTTCTTACCTTATTACAAGGAAATTGCTATTTAGGTCTGGACTGTAATATTATGACAAAATTTAACCTTAATGGCATTCCTCATTTCTTCGTAAGCTATAAAGGCTAATATGTAATTTAAATATACAATAAATTGTTTTCTCCATTCCCTTTGGCCCCTATCTTAAAACTATTATTATAAAGCTATACTTAAATAACATTTCTTCATTTCAAGTCAGTGTGAGTGATTCCTACATTGACTATTAACGTTCCTACAAAATAAGAGTCTACAATTTCAGACATTTCGTGTAATAATACTGTACAAAAATTCTCATTTCTGATCCAAGTTGACCAATCCTGAAGTATTATTTAATAATTGTAAAAATGTTACCAAAACTAACAATAACAGCTTTGTATCTTTGTTGTACTGTAATTCATCACCTTAAACTTTTCCCTTTGGAATTCAACCGGAAAAAAATGACTCTAAAATACAGTGACTCGAAATTGAAATTTTTTAATGCTGTAATGTATACATGCATCAACTTGGTAGGTGCCATACTCTACACGGGAATATTACTCAAACTTTTATTTCAGCCCGACCCTAAGATGAATGTTCGGCGAATAATATTTTTAATTTTGTACGACTTAGTTTTCTTTTTAGACATAATGCTGTCCTATTTCATTTTGTTCGAACTCAAGTATTCTATAATCGTCATGAACGCGCTCATCCATGTCGATTCTTCTTTTGAAAGTAAAATAAACAAAATATTCAAAAAATTCTTAATAAAGATTATTAATTAGATTAATTACTAACAAATGATTATTTATCTCCTTTCAGTGACTTTCCCGAAATGGAAGAAGGAAAACAAGTTTGATATAATCGGAATGTTTCTTTGTGCAATGCCACCCATGTTTACAGTTTTGAATATAGTTTTGGGCACCTTGTGTATTAATTACCCGGACAATCCCGTATACATTCTTGTTCATCAGATTCTTCCTCCTGATTTAGTTGATCATCCCTTAATTCAGTTGATTATATTTGCTATCGTGTATGCATTGGGAACCTTTGCTGTGTATTCATTATTAAGTGTGCTGATTATCGCTATTGTTTATGTTAACCTAATCAAAGATTGGATGTTTTTCCTATCTACATACATTCCTAATGCTGATAACTCATACTTTGGATTAAAATCCGCACTACATAGAAATATAAAGCCCCTGATGCGCAAAATGGTCACAATGCTGAGATTGATAAATATTTATTTCAACCAAATTGTCTCCAAAATATCGCCCATCTTTCTTGGAATCATTTTGGTAGTTCACGTAATTTCTGGATTTGCTATGATTTGTTTGTTTGAGATTGTTGGAATGCCTTATTATGTCCTGTTCCCATCTTTAAATATCTTCTTCTTTGTAGCGGAATTTGTTATATTTAATGCTTCTGCCCAAATCCTATATTTATCCCATCAGTTCTCCATTCAATGGCATATCAACGGGGATATGTACATGAGAAAGTGGCTGAAGGGTCGCCGTCATTTAAGAATTGAAGTTGGTCCGTTTTTCATACTTTCAAGATCAACGCTGTTGACATTTATGTCTTTACTTATCGGTCACACCATTAACCTAATTTTAGGAATTAACTTATAATTTCTCATCCCATCTGTATCTAAACGTAAATGTCATCATATACCCCAAGAAATTATATAGATGAATATAATTATAGTCTAACTATCTTGAACATGTCTAAAGGTTTAGTGATCAAAAGTATAATTTATGTAGTAATGAAATTTATATATTTAATTAGAATTTGAATTGTAACTACGCACTAAACTTCAACAGTCGCAAAAGTTTATATAGAGAGCAAACATATAATATAAGAGTATAGCTATAACTGACGGTACGATTATCTTGATACCTATTTATGTTAATATGATTTCCTTTTCTGCTCTATTATTCTTTTTAGCATTATCTCATACGTAGTACATAACATAATACCAAATACAATCAGTACGGAATATCAGTATTATTTATGTATAAGCAAAGCAATAACTAAAGTATGTTTTGTGTGTATTTAAATGGTTGGGTGGATTAAAGACTAAAGAGCGAATAAAGATATTATAGCATGGATAACCTGTCAAGTTGATTCTTTTATTTAAACTTTCATGGGATTTTTAGGGGGACAATTCGTCCTGTAATTTAGTATTCATGCATTAGGTAATTAAAGCTTTTACTTGGATTCATTTCAATTTAAGGTAATTAACTTCAAGATAATATACCAAGTAATGTTTAAATTA
Organism: Tomocerus qinae; assembly: GCA_020055645.1. Lineage (NCBI taxonomy): Eukaryota > Metazoa > Arthropoda > Collembola > Entomobryomorpha > Tomoceridae > Tomocerus > Tomocerus qinae. The sequence continues at coordinate 128,165,210 of CM034546.1, forward strand.
GGCTCCTTTTATAGCTGAATTAATACACTAACTTAGTAAATAGGTAGGATATGGTTTGGTATGACTTAACATGTTTGAATCCCAATTAAAATTGGAATATCACAACATGTTTTCTATCATTATCTAGTTAATACTCGCCAATATTATTCAAAATATATCTAATGGGCATGAAACTAATTCAGTACACAAATGGTAAATACATATCTATCATAGAATCAAATACTATTATAAGTCTTTTTTTAGGTTTTGTTTTTGTGTTAAACGCAATTGAAGTAGAAACTACAGGAATAATATAATCGTGTCGACAGCTATTATATTTACATTAGGCACTTTAACCACAGCCAATAATATATTTGCTTTGTGCTACTTTAGTTTTAATAAGTTTAATGGCACGATATTTCTAGAAATTGACCTGGGCACATTAATTTAAAAACCTATAGTTTATCCATTTTGTTTATTAAAAATGCCTAGCCGCTTTCAATTTATTGAAACATTATAGATTGAAGTGGAGGACTTTTAAAACGAAAGTGGATTGAGTGCTAGTGCAAACGATCATCTACAAGCTCCAAGTAACCATTGTTCAACTATTCTTTCCATTTTTAGTCATATAATAATTTTAAGGTGCTAAATATTTCTGGTGATTTTGTCCGACAGATTCTATCGCTTTCAAAAATTATATGTAATTAAATAGCTCAAGCCAATAGAAATTATTCACGTGGGACTTTGGCTAAAAATAAATTCAGTTTATCTAATTTGAACGAAATTCTATTTTCTGAGAACCCGATCACCTTCAACACAGAAAAATGTTAACAAAATTGACAATCAAAGCTTTAGAAAATTGTTGCAATATAATCCATAGATTTAGGCTTTTCCCATTGGAATTTAATTCTCAATCGCTGACACTAATCTACAGTGACTCTAAAGTGAAATTAGTCAACTGCATCCTGTATACATGTATTTATGTGCTATGCTTCGTAGTCAACACGGGAATTCTGCTCAAAAATTTATTTCAACCAGACCCAGCAATGAACGTTCGAATAATAATATTTTTTATATTGTTCGACTTGATTTTATGTTTGGCTTTGACATTCTCCTATTTCATTTTATTTCAAATGAAATATGCTATCATCGTTGCTAATGCATACATTCAATTGGATTCCTTGTTTGACAGTAATGAAAGCATTTTATCTAAATAATAAATATGGACGATAAGAAATGAAATGCAAATTTTTATTTATTTACTATTTCAGGAACTTTCCCGAATTGGAAAAATTCAAACCGGTATGACACAGTCGGGATATTTCTTTGCGGGATGTCTCTCGTTTTTCCATTGGTCGTACTAATTTTCGGAGCACTCTGCATTTATCAGCCAGAAAATCCTGTATATATTGTTTGGCATTTCGTCTTTCCTCAACATCTCGCAGAAAACCCGATGATGCTGTTTGGACTATTCATTGGCGTGATTTCAATAACGGGGTTTGGTATGTATACATTACTGCTCGGAACAATTGTTGCTGTCATCTACTTGAACATTACTGATGATTGGATGTATTTCGTATCGACTTTTGTTCCTAATGTCTTATCTAGTGGAGCAAATCCAACTTACTTTGCTTCAAGACCTAAATTAATCCGAAAGATACGGCCACTAATGAGAAAAATGGTCACAAAGATGCATTTAGTAAATATTTATTTCAACCAGATAATTTATGTCATTGAACCACTTGGCCTGGGAATCATTCTTGCTATACACATTATTTCCTGTTTTGTCATGATTAGTATGTTCGGCGTATTCCAAATGCCCTACTACCTTGTATTCCCTTTTTTAAATGTATTCTTTTTTGTTATGGAATTCGTTTTATTTCGTACTTCTGCCCAAGTCCTTAATCGGTCTGTAGAATTCTCTCTTAAGTGGCAGATCCAAGGAGAATTGTTTATGAGAAAATGGTTGAAAGCACGTCGCCATTTAAGAATTGAAATTGGGCCGTTTTTTATAGTTACTAAATCATCATTAACGACCTTTGTATCTTTACATATCTGCCACACCATCAATCTCTTATTAAGTATCAACTTGTAATGTAATTTTAGTACAGAAATAAGTAGCAGGATGTAATAAGTTATCAATAGCATATCTTTCTACATGTAAGTTGTGTTCAGTTAATAAATCTGATCGGATTTCAAAGTTGTAATGTGTCGTATTTACTTAGTAACATTGCTTATAATGTTATAATAGCCTTTCTAACTAGATTTATATTGCCTTTGTATTCGTATCTATTTTATTAAAATTGAAATATTTTAATATTGACGTCATCAATACATTCGCCAGTTATCAATTTAATTATGTTGTCTCCATTTGTAATCCGATAAAAGGCGCCAGGTGCTATTAAAATTATTGGATTTTAAACCTTACTCTGCTGCCACGAAAACCTCCCCCAAATGGACAATAGAAAACATAGACTCTGGGAGCAACCTTATAGAATCATTATTAATTTGCTAGAGAGTTTTAACTGGCTTATGTTTACACGCTCTTAAAAATGATTATAAGAAAAGGAAACCGCAGTTGTATTAAGCAATAAGGTATTGAATGTATTAAGTGTTCCCTGGAAGCAATTACAGTTAGGACTTAAGTATAAGAAACAAAGCTTATTCTCGGAAACCAAACCTTTATAGACTTTCCTATCACAATAAGCTTTGAGCCTAAAGAGGAGGAAATTAACTATAAAAATGGTAATACATATTTAATAATGTACATGTCAAGCAACGGTAAAAAAATAATAAGCTTCTTACTTGACCCCATTGTCTATGACTCTACCCAGGTTGTTTACTCTGTTCTGTCGGACGGCTCTTCTATGTAGTTTCCATGAATATGTTTACCAAACAAACAAAAACGCTAGAAAAATAATAAACATTTTCTCTAAGATGTGTAAGATATTTGCTAATTCACCCACCTTAGTAAGATACAATCCACCAGCATTGTTTGGTTTCTTTGTAGCATGTATAATATTTTATCTACAGCAACTGCGTAAATTCTTTAATTGATACTAAAAGGTCAACCTTCTATCTAAAACTAAGATTTGGGTTTAATGACAGTTTAGCATGATAACATAAAATAAGCACAATGCGATTATTAATACTGATAGAATTATTGTCATACGGTCTTAAATCCAAAGCATTTACCGATATATAGTAGTAAACATACACGGTATTACAATTTAAAACCAAAGATCTTCCAGTCGCAGCAAAGTTTAAGGCTCTATAAAAATATTCATGCACATACCTAATAACTATCCAAATGGTAATATTGTTTTGGACGAGGTTTGTCCTCAAGCTGAATATGAGAATATTAGAGCAAGGTAAATTCTCATTAAACTGAACATGTATTAATTTTAGATAAGTATAATGAGAAAAAGCAGTTTTATAAGCTTTATTATTTACCTACTTCTAAATAGAGCATAAAACGTCGTATACACAATAATTTTAAAGATGACGCATTAAAACTGCTACAAACATTTAACCACAAACATTCAAGCTGTTAGCAATCAAAATTTAAAAAATAATTTCTTTTAAGTTTTGTTATTTTCTTTTATCGGTTGTAAAAATGTTGTCAAGATTAACAATAAAATCATTTGACCTTTGTTGCTCTATAATCCACACCTTCAGGCTTTTCCCATTAGAATTTAATTCTCAATCTGTGACCCTGAAGTACAGTGACTCAAAACTGAAATTATTCAATGCCACACTATTTACTTGCGGTTTCGTTGCTGGGGTTATTGTTTACACTGGAATTTTACTCAAAAATTTGTTTCAACCTAATCCAGAAATGAACGTTCGGAAAATAATATTTTTAATCCTGTTTGATTTACTTTTGTTTATGGCCCTAGTGTTTTCTTATATCATTTTCTTCGAATTGAAAAATGGCATTGTCATCATAAATGCATATCTTCGAGTTAATTCCTCGTTTGAAAGTAAACTATTTTAAACATAAATATCGTCTCTAAAGATGGAGAAATATTTATTCAATTTCAGACTGTTTCAGAAAATGCTTATATCCATTTTTCGTTTGGTGTATGCAAGGACGTATTTAGGGATGGGCTTTACGGGCTGAAGCCCCCCCCCCGAAATCCAAGATAAAAGGAATTTTTTCTCAAAATAGCAAAAAAATTTTTGCCATTTTTAGGCCTTTTTTGACTCATTTCGTTCAAAAAATGTCAAAAATTTTCGCGCTATTATCCGAAACTCAGTTCTGCATACGTGCTTGGGTGTATGTAATTAGCCTGTCTGCTTAGTAGAGATAATAAAGGATAGAGGAGACATCCAGTACATAATTTTGTTTGATTCGTGAGATATCTTGTTTTATCCTTATAACCGCGAGGTTAAGGTATAGCCCCGAGATGCGGGAATATGAATAGTTGTTTAATGAGTGTTTTTTTAGAAAAGAAGTAGTTTTTTTAGAAAAGAAGTAGTTTTTTTAGAAAAGAAGTAGTTTTTTTAGAAAAGAAGTAGTTTTTTTAGAAAAGGAGTAGTTTTTTAGAAAAAGGAGTAGTTTTTTTTGTAAAAAAGGAGTACCGCTTTTATTCCCTGATGAATCCCTACAAGGATAAAATACGTATTAAAAATTTATTTTTTAATTATAAATTATATTTTTTAAAATTTTCAGAAACGTTTCCCAAATGGAAGGAAAAGAGTCGGTTTGATGCAGTTGGATTCACTCTTTGCACGCTGCCATTCGTTTTTCCATTGCTTCAAGTAATATTTGGTGCACTCTGCGTCTATCACAAAGAAAATCCAATATACGTCATCGTACATTTCATTCTTCCAGAACATCTAGCTGGAAACCCGTGGACACAACTTGGAATGTTTGTCTTGGCGATTGTAGTATCAGGTTTTTGGTTGTATGCAATATTGGCTTTGTTGATCGTTGCCATCGTTTATGTAACGATAACAAGAGAATGGCTATTTTTTGTATCTAAATTCATTCCTAACACATTAGCTGGTGATTCTAAGTCGTATTTTGATTTAAGACCTACTCTCGTCCAAAATATACGACCTTTGATGAGGAAAATGATCACAATGATGCGATTGGTAAATATTTATATCAACCAAATCATTTATTTTGCTGAACCAATCTTTCTCGGGGTTATTCTTTCTGTCCATGTAATTTCTGGGTTTGCTATGATCAGTTTGTATTCCACATTCCAAATGCCTTACTACATTCTATTTCCTTTTGGTAATGTTTTCTTTCTCTTGATGGAATTAATTTTATTTACCGCATCAGCCGAGATATTAAATTTATCTCATGAATTCTCGGCTCAATGGCTTCTCAATGCGGATTTATTCATGAGAAAGTGGTTGACAGCTCGTCAACACTTAAGACTTGAAGTCGGGCCTTTCTTTATGGTTACTAAATCAACAATCTTGACTTTTATGTCATTACTAATCGGCCACACTATCAACCTCATCTTAGGTATCAATATATAAGCTTGTAAATAATTACAAAAAAAATTATTGTCATTATCTGATGACTGCAAAAACTTTTATATTATACCTATTGTGTAAAATTATTAGATTTGAATTTTGTGACCCATCAATAGGAAAACTTCTGTAGGATATAATATTATTGAGTACTGCAAATCTTGCTTTACAACCTGAAACACTTAATCTGTAATTATATGTACATAATTTTACCAGTCATATACACTGTATTCATCATAATTTGTAACACACTATATTTTAAAATATGTACTCAAATCAAAAGGAAAGGAAGTAGAGTAAATTAAAATTACGTTTTGTATTGACATTCTATTTCATTAAAATATTACACTATCAACGTCATCATGATTTCGTGAGTTATCAATTTTATTGTGTTGTCAATACATTTCGAATCCAATAAAATGCGTTAGGTGCTATTAAAATTATTTCATCTCAAACCTTTCATATTAAAACGCCACTGGGAGACATGCTCCAACATATTAGGATCATTATTAAATTGTTAGATTATTTTAACTGGTTTATGTTAACATGCTCTTAAAAATGGTTCTTTATTATTAGAAAAGGAAACCACGTTCATTATGTATTGAATCTATCAAATGTTCCGTTATTACAATTGAGACTAACTTATATAAAACAAAGCATATTCCCGGAAAAGAAAACTATATAGACTTTCCTATAAACACATTAAACTCCGTGCTTAAAGAGGAAGAAATTAAACTATAAAAATAGTTATAAATATTTAATGATGTACATGTCAAGCAATGGTAAAAAAATAATGAGCTTCTTACTTGACCACGTTTACTCTGACTCCAAACAGGTTATTTTCTCTGTTCTGTCGGACGGCTCTTCTTTGTAGTTTCCATGAATATCTGCACTAAACAAACAAAGCGTTAGAAAAATAATCCACTTTTTAAAACTTGGCCTTAAGATGTGCGTAAGACATTTATTAAATCATCCAGCCAGTGTACAAAATTTACCACTTTTTAGCCTTTTTTACCATCACAGTGGTAAAAATGCACTTAATGGTAAAAATGCATTTAATGGTAAAAATGGTAAATAGCGATTGATTAAACAGCTGAGTACAGATACACTAGACTTCCTAAAATATAAGTTTTAAAACTTTATTTTCTATGAAATATTTCCAATTAGCCCCTTAATCAATTAAATTAATCATATTTATTTGATTGTACACCAAAAGTTATAAAAAAAAATGAAGAAAGAAAGATTGTATTTGGCACCGCCCATTTAAAATTGATGCTAATTTCATTGCAATTAATTTCTCAATCGGCAAGGGTTGTTAGCGCCCCCATTGGTTGAATCCTACTCTGATTGATGAACACTTATCAATTTGTGACAACAATGATCATTTGCTAAGCTATTTCATACTTTGGCACCGAGTTTTATTCAAAATTCCAACACCAAATTTAAATGAAACTATTTTTTACCATTTTTACCATTTATACCACTTACCACTACTTGGTAGGTAGTGGTATTTAACATTAAATACCATTAAAAACCATTTACCACTGGTAAGTGTTAAATGGTATTTTGTACACTGCATCCAGCATAGTAAGATACAATCCACCAACATTGTTTGGTATCTCGGAGCATGTATACTAATATTGTATTAGTATTTAGCAACTGTGTAAATTCTTTAATTGATGTTAAAAGGTCAACTTTCTATTAAAGCAAATAATTAGCTAAGATATTTTATTATGATAGTACAAGATACAGGCACAATACGATTATTAATACTGATAGAAATATTGTCATATCATCCATAGTTGAAAGTACTTACGGAGCAAAGTAGTAAATTATTATAAACTTATTATTACAATTTAAAATAAAAATCTCACAAAGCAGCAAAGTTGCAAACTCTATAGAAATAGTACTCATACACATAACTAATAACTATCCAAATATAATGTTTTGGGCGAGGTTTGTACTCTAAGCTGAATATAGGAATACTAGTGAACCCAGCTAAGGGGCAAATCTAGCACTCAAGAGAAATTCAGCAGGTCACCCATCACAATAATAAAAATAATTTCGAAAACATGCCATTAGGTTTTTAACTTTGTAAATACAAAAAAATTGTTAATTGGAAAAATTAGCTGCAGCCCAAACTTCCTGATAAAAAGGAATTTCCTACACCAAAACAATAACTGTTGATAGTAGCATCAAATACAGGGAATAATGAAAGACTATTTTCGAAAAGACTCCCACAAAGTTACCAAAAAATATCGAAAAAATAAGATTCACTCTAGGATTTTGGAAAAACGTACAAATCCTATGAGTACAACTTGCAATAAATATTTTTGGAGAATAAATTAGTGGCTCCCAGTACTGTTATTCAATTCTACAAAAAGATATCCCAACTGGCACAAAGGAATTAAGAGGGTAGTAAAGAGTACACCCAGCTCTATTAAAAAACGTTGAATAAGTTTTTCGATATTAATAGCAGCACCAATTTGGTTTAGAAGTTTTGAAATGCTATTTAATACGTACATTACGATCATTACGAAATGTTCCCTTCCGCTAATCATTTCCATTCGATCACCCCTCACCATTCAACCTATTGTTTTCTATTATTATTTAGATGTTATAATAATAATATGAAACGACTCATTTCGGTGGTTTAGAGAAATTGGGCTTGCGCATTTTGCTTTCTTGTTTTTAAGGTGCCTGCATATATTACGTGTGCAGTTGATAGGAGGAGGAGATACCCAAAAGTGTTGCAGTCAGCACTTGCGTTACACATGTGGAAGGGGGTTTTGCTTTACGTAATATATGCAGGTTCCCTAGGTTCTCCCTACCACACGTACATATAACACACACACATATATATATAACACACACTCATATATGTATATATATATATAAATATGTATGTATATATAGACAGGTAAATTTATTAAGTCTACGATTATATATAGAGATTAGACCAAAGGCAGATTCTCACATGTATTCATTTCAAAGTGTAATGAAAAACCTTAGTTATTATAAGCTTTATTATGTACCTAATTTAAATGGCGATATTAGAGCAAGGGCAAATTCTCATTAAACTGAACACGTTTTGATTACAGATAAATACAAAGAGGAAACTTAATACAGCTTTATACAACTTATTATTTGCTTATTTCTAAATATACATTAGTCCATAAAACAACTTACTATTGTCAATTCTTGAGAAGAAGGAGAAGGCACAAAAACACTAAAACACAATTCAACTATAAAATATTTTTCATAGAGTTGTTTTAATTATAAATTCTTTCCATAGCAATGTTGTCAAGATTAACTATAAACGCACTTGACCTTTGTTGCTCTGTAATCCACCGCTTTAGGCTTTTCCCATTAGAATTTAATTCTCAAACAATGACACTTAAGTACAGTAACTCAAAGCTAAAATTGTTTAATGCAATAATATTTTCGTGTAGCTTCCTTGCTGGGGTAATTGTTTACACTGGAATTTTACTCAAAAACTTGTTTCAACCCGATCCAGAAATGAACGTTCGGAAAATAATATTTTTAATCCTGTTTGATTTGCTTCTGTTCTTGACACTTATATTCTCCTATATCATTTTCTTCGAATTGAAAAATGGTATTGTCGTCGCAAATGCATACTTCCGAGTTAATTCCTCATTTGACAGTAAGCTATTCATGTTTATCTTAAATAAATAAATACTATTACAGTATAAAAATAAATAAACCAATTTATACTATGTTTTGAATTAATTACCATTTTTAACATTTTCAGAAACATTCCCTAAATGGAAGAAGGAGAGTCGTTTCGATGTTGTTGGATTCATTCTTTATTCTCTGGCGATAATTTTTCCTTTCTTTCAAGCAATATTTGGTGCACTCTGCATCTATCACAAGGAAAATCCAGTCTACATAATCGTGCATTTCATTCTTCCAGAACATCTAGCTGAAAATCCATGGACACAATTTGGAATATTTATTTTGGCGATTTCAGTGTCAGGTTTTTCCATCTATACATTTTTGGCTTTGTTGATCGTTGGCATCTCTTATGTAACGATCACTAGAGAATGGCTATTTTTTGTATCTAAATTCATTCCTAATGCTTTAGCTGATGAGCACAACGAGTATTTTGATTTAAAACCCAATCTGGTTCGAAATATACGACCTTTGATGAGGAAAATGGTCACAATGATGCGATTGGAAAATATTTACTTTAACAAATCCATCTATTTTGCCCAACCTATCGCTCTTGGGATTATTCTTTCAATTCATGTCATTTCTGGGTTTGCTATGATTAGTTTGTATTCCACATTCCATATGCCTTATTATATTCTATTTCCATTTATGAACATTTTCTTTCTTGTGATGGAAATCATTTTATTTCCCACATCAGCCGAGATATTAAACTTATCTCATGAATTTTCCGTGCAATGGCTTCTCAATGCAGATCTATTCATGAGGAAGTGGTTGACAGCTCGTCAGCATATAAGGGTTGAAGCCGGGCCTTTCTTTGTAATTACTAAATCAACACTCCTGACTTTCATGTCTTTACTAATCGGCCACACTATTAACCTCATCTTAGGTATCAACATGTAAGCTTGTATAAATCTATATTTCTATATGAAGCTGATTTCTAATATGTGAATAATACATAAATGCTGAAAACTGTATTAAAGTAAGACCTACTTACAGAGGTGAAATCATAGCATGTTTTGGCAGTAAAACTAAAAAGTACCTATCTAGTAAATATATTGCAGTATGTATATTGAATACAGGTTTGGGTATAAAAGATAGATATAAAACATAATTAGTTATAGTTATATAAGTAGGTATTCATTTTAGAATTCTTTCTATACCAAATGGCCATATTGGTTATTATGGTAATTAAGTTTGATTGCTCTATATTTTTAATACAATTTAAATGTGAATAATGAAGTAGACATTCTTCTAAGGATACATTGTAGATCATTTGGTTGGATAGATGGTTCAAACCTATAATACAATACTGTGTTTAGTGTAGTAATGTATAGTGGACGAAAAGTATAAACGCCAATTATGTTTTGTAATTCGATTCTTACGTACCACAATATAATGATAAATCTAAATTATAATGGAATATTATATTATTGTAGCTCTAATGGCAAAACCTAACTTAAAAGCACCGGGAATAAATCAAAACCTCAACAAGTTTGTGCCAAGCAAACATCGAACCAAATAGGAATAATAATACCAATAAACTCAATAGTTTATATTTATAATGTAGCTTTTCGTATGATGTCTTTTACTCATGGGAAATATTATTTCTCAACTTATTACTTTATGTACCCATGTCATACAGTTGTGTCTTCTTCCGTACTTTTTCTTGCCTAAAACAGTCATTGGCCATGTTAGAGTAATGAATTTTAAATCTTTTAAGCAGAGCAATTTAGTATACCATTGGTAGTTTTTCTCCTAGACAAAAGGATTTAATTTACTTGCTATTGTATTATTTCCTTTGCGAGAGAGCCGATAATTAAATAAACACTTTTAATTTAAATTATTGTCGACTGTTGTTTTCTTGCTCATGTTACTGACCTCTAATCCTTTGACGGTGACTCCTCATTGTCCTCATATACCTCATAATATACTTGTCTATATACTTACACTATTTAAATATCAAATAAGAGGATTGGATTGAAAAATAAAAGCTACAAAGAGTGGGTTTGATATAATTAAGGTTTATTGAACATGATAAAGGCGTAGTCGTAGTCTTCGTAAATATTTTTGTTTACTTCTCCAATAGAACTTTTGCTATAAATTCATAACTACGTCGTTCCTGTAATTACAATATTGCTTATATACTGTAATATTATACTTATAGTATATAAGAAATTAGCAGTATTGTACACTATTGTTATTCTTATTTCCTGATGATTAATCTATCTAAACTGTTTAAATGTGTGAATAATTTGCATTTTTTACTTGTACTTTTTAGGCATAGATATGAACGTTATTGATAACCTACTCATTTTTTGCTGATTTATTTAACAAATTAGAGTGTCTCTTTGAGGAAAGTTTGTAGTAACGAATGCCATTTAAAATACCCTTAAATTGTTCTTATTTTTATAAAGAAATCCAAATTTCTTGTAACATTATTCCATTGTATTGTATAGTAATTACATATAGGTAGCATCTTCCGTTAGTTATTCCATTGTAATTTTAACTTTTTAAAGATTTATTTTATCTATTTATTTTACCTATTTATTGTATATCAACCATTGCCAATAAGTGATATTTCACAGAACCAAAATCCTCAGTGGAATTGAATGCAGGCCACAGAGCACAATCACTCATTACTTTCATCACTATCATCGCTCTGCTGCTGAGAACAATTATAATCATAATATCATGAACATGTCATCCATACTTTGTATCATTCATCATGCTTAGCACAAATTGATAATAGTTTTTGCTTATCTCCTCTCCTTCCTCAATTAAATTAGAACTAAAATGTGTATCAAATATCACCGGCGTTATCGAGTGTGATGATACGATTTGAGAATGGAGAATTATAAAGTGCTCATTCAAATATTGACTGATGGATATTAAAAATCAGTCTATCAGTGACAGATAGTCAATCTTGCAGTAAAATAAAACCTTTTGTTGCAATACAATTAGGTACAATTGTTATAAAAACAAAGAATTAAAAAATTAATTCTACTTTATAAGGCCACTGACTCATTTGAGGATTTGGTAATATCCAAATATTACATAGAGAGAGATTGAGAGATACATCTTTATTAAATTCGCGGCTGTGTAAGGGACAATTCATATTAGAGAGTTAGAGAGATCTCGGTTTTTAATAATTATGTCGTCTATAACCCAATCATTTGAGCACCCAACACAAAATGAAAGTAGGGACCAATATTCATTAATGTCACACTCAAATTATGATGAGAAAATATTTGAAAATTTTGAGAATTGGTTAAAAGATAAAAATTATGAGAAAATTGAAAATCTGTTTGAAGAAGATGAAGACTTGATAGACTACCAAGATCCGTTGTCTGGTGGAACGTTCCTTCATTTCGCGTCTAGCATTCAAAAGTGGGATTTAAAAGTTGTTTCGCTGCTACTGGAAAAAAGTGGCCCAAGAGTGAACAGCATTGATAAAATTGGTCGGACTCCACTTCATTGGGCAGTGGCAGGAGGTATGTTCAATTTTGATACGAATAAATGCAAATTATAATTCATCAACCTTTTTGTCACTTTTATAAGTAAACTAGTAGCCCCAGCATGAGTGACTCGATTTCGAAAGATAGGCATCCAGCATAATCATGTGTATTGGTTTATTTCGAAATACTTTTAACCCGTGGCGGGCTCATTGTTATGCGTTTGCGCATTGCAACAAAAAGCCACAAAGTCCAAGAGACATGGATACATAGAACATAAGAATAAATATTTTTATTATATACTGATTGAAAAGTAAATTGGAATTTATTGCTTATTTTAGGATGCTACTGCGTGTCATGCAACGAGAGAGCTGCTAGAATTGTTACTCTTCTATTGAAAGATTACAAAACCCCAGAAGTGGTGAATATCCAAGACGCAAATGGCGATACGTGTTTGCACTTAGCTGCTTGTAATTTATTCCCAGGTGCAGCTTCCATAATGATAGACAAAGGAGCAAACATTAACATAAAGAACTACCAACAAAAAGGCACTACAGAAAATTTGGCCTCCACAATAATTGATAATATTCCTGCTGTTCTTGAAGTGCTCTTTGATAAAGCGGTTGAGAGTGATACTCATCCTAATGTGACTCACATCTATAAACATCACCACCAAACACAATTTTTAAGAATTGATTTAGGGTAAGTAATGCAATTAAATAATCATTTTAGTGCATATTAATTTTATTTACCAGAATTAGTAAAGAGGTCGTTTAAATGTCATTATGTCATTTACCTTTTTTGTTGTTTTTACAGCGTTCTACTTTCGCAGCCGAAATTGCCATCTGGACAAAGCCGACCAGCTCTTACTGAGGATGAAGATCGTTTTTTAAAACCGGAAACTACATTCTTGAAACAAATTTTGAACGCTCGAGCTGAAGCCAAAAAGTCATTACTTATTCACCCTGTGATTAATGCCTTTCTGTACAAAAAGTGGCAGAGTGCAAGCAAGTGGCTAATTTACACCAGGACACTCCATGTACATCTATTAAAATATCTTATCATTTCATTAGTATTTCTATATAAGCCTTATAAACACATGATTCAATGTTTCGACATCAATTTAAAGAATCTTTGTAAAATGAGACAATTAGCTTACCTGGCGATAAATCATAATAGAAAGATTCAGTGTTATTCTTATTATTTTAATGATTTATTAAATTAATTAAATACTTACCTAAATATGATTCTATAACTAACCAGTAATATTTCGTAATTATATTTTAGTTCGCAATAAGCAGTGTCTACACTCATTTCGTCTTCGTCTACTATTTACAAAACTGTCCCTACCGAAACAACACTTCAGGGGAAGTGACTGATTATTTTAGCAACACCACGATTAATGTATTTAATTGGAAGATTACTTTGGAAAGACAGTACGAAGAGAAAACAATTGGGAACAATTCCTTCTCGTTCAAAGATGGAGTCATAAATGCCAGTGAAGATGAAAATAAATGTACCCCGTGGTCAAATACCTACGGATTGGCATGGCTGATCTTAGTCTACACGATTCTTGCACCAGTAGCTCAAATTTTTGAAAAAATTTCTTCTCAGAGATTGGAATTCTTCAAAGCTATAATTGGTTATCTTTGGATACTTTTCATTGCTCTGCTAATAGCGACCAGTCTTCCTCCTTTGCTCAAAGTTTATCCTCCCAACTGGATGTATTCGTTGGCTGCTGTAAGTTTTACATTTTATGCATTTATAAAATAAAGCAGGTATGAAAAGATTACAGATGATACTGAGTCCATTTTAAGCCATCTGATTTTAAATAGATTGGAGTTTTGATGACTTGGACAATGATTTTGGCTCAATATGCCATGATACCCAATGTAGCTATTTACATTGAGATGTTTGGCCAGGTAATTTAAAAATTATGTCACCTTAGTACTATTTCGCCATTTTTATTCCAATAAAATCATTCTATACTAAATTTTTTGATCTATTAGGTTTTGAAGACAATCTTACTATGTATCTTTGCTTATGGATTCTTAGTTGTAGGATTTGCTTTTGGATTTCATGTGTTCTTCCCAAATGTGAGTATTTATATCAAAAATGTATATCTTAATTTAACTACTAAAATCATCTGTCTTAATAATTTAAAACTGATAAATACAATGATGGGTTGCAGGATAAAGTATTCGAGTCACCAACGCTGGCGTTCGTCAAAGTTATAACTCTCATGTTAGGAGAAACCGATTATGATGGCATTTTTGAAGGGACGCCTAAAGACGACTGGACGTTTAATATACCTGCTCATCTTTTCTATTCCGGATTTTTAATTTTGGTTACAGTTGTCCTTGTGAATTTGCTTATTGGTTTATCAGTTAGCGACATTCAGGTATCCAGTAATTTTTGGAATCTTTAAACTCATATTTGTGAGAATTATTTCTATTATTTGGTTTATACATTACAGAAACTGAAGGAAGTTGCACGGTCCTCTAAACTAGAGAGGCAAATTAAAACTCTCTACGAATTGGAACTTCAAGTTTATAATCCCAGCAACCCGGTTCTGAAATATTTGTTTTCGAAGAAGTTGAGGACAAGCATAATTGATTATTTCACACTCGTAAAGCCTGTGCCAGATAAAACGTAAAGATTTTTTTCGTTTACCTTAAATTAGTTTTTAGATAAATTATTATATTATAATTATGTACATAAAATAAAATCGTTTACAATGAATAATTTTTGTTTAGGAAAAATACTTGGTACCTGAAATTTCAACCTCACAATCCAGAAAACAAAACCCTACCGAAGAAAATGCAATTTAAACTGCTAAATTTATACAAGACCACATTCTGTAGAGATATGTCATTGCACATGCAGACAAAAAATTTTCAAGAATTTCTACCGAAAGATTACATTTAATGAAAATACAACTATTTGCTAATAGGCAAACAAATAAAATAAAACTATTTTCAATAATTTCCAAATGTGTAAATGAATAAAATTGGTATCAAACTCAATATAAGCTTATGACAGTAGATTAAATTTTGTAAATGTTAAATTACTAATCATAGGCGTAGAATTAGCTATGGTATAACATTACGATTTAATTTTGCATGGAAATTTTATTCGAATAATTTCTGGTACTTAATAGCGTAACTAGCAAAGTTCTTTGGAAATAGTTCCATGTTTGTTAACTTGTAAAAATACATTTGTTATAAAAAATGTTTAGCTTTGGGGTACTTAGCTGGCACTTTTAAAGTAATAACATTATTAATTGTATACACACAACTTGCAATACAATACATTTGTTATAAAAATGATTAGCTTTGGAGTACCGAGTTGGTACTTTTAAAATAATATAATATTGGCACCTTACCGCCGGTTCTGTTGGTGGTCACCATAACTTTCTTTGTCAAAGGTTAAGTGTCGAGTCTTTTACCACCCTAAATATTTCTAAATATACTATTTCTACTAAAATATTTGTTAAAAATTTTCTTTTAAATGTTCCACTCAAAATCTTTCTACATCTTCATCAGCATTAAAAGTTGATCTTTTTTGAGCTTTATCATGCAATTCTAAGATGTACGCCGATGAGATAATTCTCATTTTTGATTTAGTCAGAATTTCTAAATTTACCTTTCTTAATGTTCTAGATTTCCACCCATCAAAATTTGTTTAAATCTTTTTACAAAAATTTTCTATCTTCCAAACTTAAAAATTTGTATAAATATATTACTAAATTATAATATATCTGAAACAACATTTTCTGGGTATAATATTTTGAAAAAATGGTCAACCATTACTTGTACACACATAGACTATAAAAATACACTTATTAAAAAATTATGATGGACAGTACCACGTGTTGGTCTTTTTATAGAAATCTTTTTCATAAAATTGGAAATCATGTGAGATAACATTTTCTGTCTGCAAATGTTCCTTTTTAAAATGTTCGGCTTTTAATTTGTACAAATATAATGGAAGCTCAGAGAGGTGATTTTATCATTTAAAGTAATGTGACTCAAAACTGAAATTATTTACTAACAATAATAAATTCGTGTGGTTTTCTTGCTAGGGTTATTGTTTATACTGGAATTTTGCTCAAAAATTTGTTTATGCGGTTAACATTAATAGACTACTTGACATACTTGACATGACAGTTTAACAAAAATAAGTTTTTCCCTACCATTAACTACGTAGTATGAATGTGAAAGGCCAAATAATATATAGTTAGGTATTCTAGAATCCTTTCTATCAAATGGATAGATGATTATGGTGATTGTTTCGAGTTAGATTTACTCTACGCTTTGAATACATTTTAAAAGCGAATAACTTGAAGGTATTCTCCAGCCAGTGCAATATCTTTTGGTATGGTAGCTTTGTTTCAATCCTATATACAATACAATAGGGTGAAGGAATGATGGACGTGGAATAAGTATAACCAACTATACGCTTTATAATTCCATATTTTTACATACCACAAATGATATTCTAAAAAAGCTACTTAATTTATAATAGAATATTATATTATTGTTGTGTTGGGTAGCTCTATATATGATATGACCTTATTTAAAAGCACAGGTCATAAATTAAACCCAAAATAAATTAAATACGTTGAAGCCAAGAAATCATCATAAAACTACCTAGGTATATAAGGTGAAAATAATAACATCCATAACTCACAGTAATATTATAATATACATGTGGCTTTACTAAGAAGTCATTTAATCATTTGGAATATTATTTTACAACTTGATGGCTTTACGTGTGAAGTATCTAGCGATTGATGAAATTACGTTAAGTTACAATTATCCTTTAATACTTCTTCAACAAGAACGTCTTGATTTTAACTGGGCATCGACTCCAGGCAATAACCTGGCAATGGCCCTTTCATTCATTTTTAAAATTTCTACTCTGCGACTATGTACAAAAAATGTTAGTCAAACATCTGATTTAAGTACCTTTTATTATAATATGGCCTTTGCGAGTCAAACGTTATAAGTAAGGTACAAGCTGGTAAGTTCATAGTAAATGTATTTAGAATATACTTAGCCAGAAAAATTTTATGCTTTGCCGTTGTATGCAAATAATAGTCTATCCAGCTTCAAGCAAGACAGTAATTTTTGTAATAGCATAATGTTGTTTATTAGACATGCTGGTTGAAGGCTTTGTGTGATAGGCTATGGCTCGCTGGAAACACAATAAAATATCTATCTATCTTGCTGCATGCTGGTTTATAGCAGTAGAAGTCTTTTAGCCATTTTCTAACTTAGATATTTGATTGAACACGCAGTAATATCTGATGTCATGTAAAAAGCAATTGTGTGATAATTTATTTATAAATTAAAAATATGCTTTTTCTGCACTGTATATTAGGTACTACATAAGGTATTACCTTACATATTCAAAAGTCATAAATGTAGGCGAAGCACATCAGGAAACTATCACTTCAAGTTTCTCTGAAAATTTTAAATATTGAAAATGTTACCAAAATTAACAATAAAGGCTTTGTATCTTTGCTGCACTGTTGTTCATTGGTTTAGACTTTTTCCTGTGGAATTCAATCACAAAACAATGACACTAAAACACAGTCCCTCAAGATTCAAATCATTTAGTGTCATTATGTTTTCACTCATCTTTTCTATTTGTATCATAATATATACTGGAATTCTACTGAAAAATTTATTTCAACCAGACCCAGCAATGAACGTTCGCAAAATCATATTTTTCATCTTGTTCGATATGTTTTTATGTTTGGTGCTTCTGATTTCCTATGCCATTGTCTTCAAAAAAGAATTTCTCCTTTCTATCATCAATGCATCCATCAGAATTGATTCTTCGTTCGATCGTAACTTTCTATTTCTTTTAATTCAATAGTAGTAAAACATTTCATAATACTAATTTTTATTAAATTGATAAAAATGGTATCAGAATCTGAATTTTTATAACTTTTTAGAAACGTTTCCCAAATGGAGAAAAGAGGAGCAGTTTGATGCCGTGGGAATGTTTCTCTGCTCGATGGCATTTATTTTTCCTTTTGTACAAATAGTGTTTGGACTACTCTGCACTTACCATCCTGAAAATCCAATTTACGTCATTTTACATTCATTCTTTCCTCATTTTGTATTGGAAAATCCTTGGTTCCAATTAGTAGAATTTATTTTAATGTATTATGTATCTGCTTATGGCTTATATAGCTTATTATTCGTTATTGTTATCGCTGTGGTTTATGTAAATATAATTGAAACGTGGATGTTTTTTATATCCACATTCATTCCAAATTCTTTAGCTAGTGAGTCCCAATCATATTTTGATTTAAAGCCTGCTCTACTTCACAATTTAGGACCCTTGGTAAGGAGAATGGCTGTAATCCTACGTTTAATTAATATTTATGGCAACCAGGTTGCTTATGTCATTTTGCCATTAGGTCTCTTTGCCATCCTCACTATTCATGTAATTTCTGGGTTTTCAATGATCAGTTTATTCGGAATATTCAAAATGCCTTACTACATTATTTTCCCTTTTTTCAACATTTTCTTCCTTATGATTGAAGTTGTTTTATTTCGTTCTTGCGCCCAGATTCTAACTTTCTCTAGAGAATTTTCTCTAAGATGGCAACTTCATGGTGACATGTATATGAGAAAATGGTTGAAAGGCTTTCGTCACTTGAAGCTTGAAGTCGGCCCATTTTTCTTTGTTTCTAAACCAACTTTAATGACCTTTATGTCCTTACTTATTGGCCATACCATTAATCTCATTTTGGGTATTAACGTGTAATCATCAATAGAAACACTTTTAACATACTGAAATTCGAAAACGTATGATTATTGATAACTACTAAATCCTCCTTCTGTATTAGATCATTCACACGTAAAAGTACTGAAGACAAGCCTCAAGATTCTTAAATAGCATTCATTCTTGTATAGATCCACTAATTTTGTGTTAATTATCATTATTATTAATGATTATTATTAATTAAAGTATAATTATGTTATGAATGTTTCTAACCCAGTCATTTTTGAATTTTATTTATAAGTATCTTAATTGTTATTGAAAAGAATATTCTAAGCATAAATAATAAAGTATTAAGCAATATTCTTACAACAATTCCTAGAAGTTTCTTTCGAGAAGGCATTCAACATGTCTTTATAATTGAATACGACATTTTTGTGTAGTGTGCTAAACCAATTTGAGCGTCTGCTTACTTAAATCTCATTTAGATAATATTCCTGGTAGCTATTTCTCATTATATTATTTACTAGACACGCCTCAGTCTCAGTCGCTTCAGTCTTATATTGGCCGAAAAGTATTACAACTGAAAATATTTACCTTGATGGATATGTTTAATGTTTAGTATAAAATGGATCGATTCTTGTATATTTAAATGTCATTTAAGTAGCATTAGTAATACTGTCTGAGTAGCTTTATGAGATATTTTAATTAAAAGTTAAGCTATGAAGTAGGGTTAGACCTCATTTATGTTTAAGTTTAAGTCTCCTTATCATCACTACTTTATTTTAATTAAACTGGCAATGCTAAATGCTGGCGATGCTACTTTAAGTCTAGGTAAACATTATTATGATACTATTACTCATACCTTCTAATATACTTAAGGTACAATAAACCAGATGAAAACTTTGAAGACTCCTTTAAATGGAACATTTATTTAGCTTTAGTATGTAAATCCTCATTGGCAGCTATTATACATGGGGAAATGGTTGATGGGCTTCTTCCATTTCTTAGGAATTTTCTTCGTTCTTTCGTTGAATTAGGAACTTTCTTTTTTATTTCTAAATCAACACTTAACACTACTCACTTTCCTATCTTTATTTTTATATGTCACACCGTTAACCCAATTTAATAGTTCATTTCATTCTATTGGGTATGTGATTAATTTTATATATTTATCAGTACATAGTAGACATTTAATGGTATTTGTGCATTGTGCATCATTATGAGAAAATGGTTAATTGGTTCATGACTTGAAAGTAAATCAGTCCAATTTTTATGCAAATTAACGCCACTGTTAAGTTATAAACTTATATTTTGAGTATCCATCATCATTGAATTACAAAGATCGTTATGCTGTTGTTGAATACAATAATATTGTACCAAAAGACCATGGTTATTATTTAACTGCGGATTGCTAATTGAAATTAATAATCAAGAAAAGGATTTAAATTATAGCTAAACATAAATAAATATAAAGGTGACACGAGATCTTTAATTCTGTGCTCCATTATTTTATTCATCGGCAATTGTACTAGACAGCAGAATTTAATTTACTTCCTCCTAGAATAGGGAACAAACAATTAAATATTTACATTTCACATTAAGTTGTTGTTGTCAGTTGTTTTCTTTCTCATTTTATTAACCTCGGATTTAATTTAATTCCTGTGTTGGTGACTTCTCTATATTATACTTTCCATATAATGACCAAATGAAAATATTTTCTTTGGCTTCTTATAAATATCGGCTACCAATAATATATCCTATACTGCTAATAAAACATTCACAAATAATTGTTTTGGCTTAATTTTCATTTACTATGAGCACGATAAGGATGTAGTCGCGTAGTCTGAATAAATATTTTTGTTTACTTCTCGAATGAAACTTTTGCCATGAGCTCATAGCCTATATATAGCTAAAATGATAATGTTATATCCATTTTAAAATGAAACTATTAGTATAATAATAATATAGTTAATGTAATTACAATAATTGCTCATTTATTTACTTATTTAGGTAGGTATGTTTATTTTTATTGTTCTACTCAAGTATATATTGTCAAACTACTATTTTTTATCTGTACGGGTGATTCGAATAATATTTAATACTTATACTATTAAGTATATATTAGCAATAGGTATAATATTCTAACACATTTACATGAATCCAAATGTTCAATATTATTATGTACTCA
The DNA here is from genome assembly GCA_020055645.1 of Tomocerus qinae. Lineage (NCBI taxonomy): Eukaryota > Metazoa > Arthropoda > Collembola > Entomobryomorpha > Tomoceridae > Tomocerus > Tomocerus qinae. Next base: position 128,186,756 of record CM034546.1, read on the forward strand.
AATAATAAACAAATTTGATGATTCATATGCTCTTAAAAATACAATTCTGCATCATTGGTGTTTCGGAAGTAAGAAATCAATTCAGGGATGCTAGATTACGTACAACTTTAAATCATTCAAAATAAATATTAAAAAATATCATTTTTCCCATTAAAGTTTAACTTTTGTCAAATAATCGTAGAGATTAGATTCCCAGGTTGGAGTTGTCTTAGTCGGAAGATGAATAGGACTTTCTAAGTAATAAACAGTTTTAAAGAGAGTATTGTAATTTTAACTACCTCTGCCCTTTACATCTGATTATTATTTGAACCATCAATGGATTAATATTAAAATTATTAGCAACTACTAAATCGTTGACATTATTTGCTGTGTTATATTTCTTAACCACATGCTTACCAAAGATTGTACTTCAATTTTTTTGCTATAGTAGATCACTCGGTACTTGCAAGCATTATAAATACCTGTACAATTTACAGTGGCCCAGTGGAAGTATAAATAGGTATGACAAATATCATGTCTGTAGTGGAGTTTCGTGGCTGTCTGTCTGGATGGAATACATTTCTATGGACAATACACTTTTTACTCTTCATCGCCAACATCTGTAGTAAAAACAGTTGAAAAAATTCTATTGCTATTTAAATAAGAGTGGAAATTAAGAATTTCTATAAACACTCCAGCTCCAGTGCTACTCTTGAATGTGTGCTTAAATCAGTGACCTACCCATATTCATTTATACGTTATGTCAGCTAGATAGGCAAAAATGGCACATGCTGTAAGTACAAATAAGTATAAGTATATGTAAATCCTCATAGATATTAAGTGTACTCTAATAAAGATAATAAAGAAATACTTTATTTGTTTTAGGTAGGTATATGTAGTGATAATATTATTATTACATTTAATGATACTCTTATTACTTTGCACACCCCACTTTGGCATTATTTGCTCTCTTATAAATCAGCATGACTTGCTTTTTTTAAACATATCATTCAGTAAAGCTTCTTTCTTTGAATTTAAACTCGAGCTACTCTGATGTAGGTGTACAAGTAGGTATACTTGGGTTATAAATATTCAAATCAATTTAATCTAGTTTCTCAGAGTCCTCCAAACAAACGGCTATATTCATTTTCTTGTTCCTCAAATCTTTTAATACAATTTTACTCTAGAATGATACCAAGACATAGCTTTTTTATTCTAGCATTTACGTGTAACTAATTAACTTTGTTAAAAAACGACTGCAGAAAGTTTTTCGAAAATATCAGTGATGTACTTCCGAATCTGTAGATTACTATTGATCTCTTTTTGCATTTCGTCAAGGATTCAATATGCCCATAGTCGCCTTTTACACAAAGAACATTACAAATGGGATCTCAAAATTAGCCAAAAACCGAGTTTGTACCAAAAAAGTTTCTACGACCCAAATAGACAATATACAGCGATTAAAAGGTATGTCATAAATTTTTGTCAAAGTAAAACCAAATTTGATACAGCAAAATTTTGGATTTCTGAAAGAGTGAAATTAAATATTATCTTTAAGCTTCTATTTTTCATTGTTCTATTTTGAAATAGAAAATGTTATAATCCTATCTTTTAATAACGTGTGTTTATAGAAAATATCCGGATTTACATCAGCATAGAAATCATTGGATTTTTCTACCTTCTCCCAGCCATACTCTAAAGAATCCCCTGTCTAAAGTAATGTTGATTGAGAAAACAAAATATCCACCCAGACATTCAAAGAAGAAAACTGATTGCGATGGTTTGCAGAATCTGACTAGTGACATTGGCATAATAAGTTATGTTTTGTCCGTCATTAGTTTTATTTTTGGGATAGTTGACACGATTATTTCAGTGATTGATCAATTTCTGACTGTGACGAGTACTTGGGCTTCCTGGGCCGCAGCCATTCCCAGTGCCATTATTACTCTCTCTGGAAAAACTGATCCTACGACTTATGTTATTGCCAACATTCTTTCTCTTCTCTCTATTTTGGCTACTATTTGGAGTCACATAGGAATCCCGGTTGGCTACCTTGATTTAATTGTAGGTACTACAGGTGAAATTATCGGATTCATAGCCACTGCTATTGGTACCTTTAGTACTTTTCCAGATTTATTGGAGAAACTGATAGATTTCTTGGTGGAAATTAAGGGACAGCATGTTCAGAATTTTGTTGACAGTTATGGATGCCATTCATAATCATTTTATTCATCATACTATCCTATATTTTTTGATTAGTTTGTATTTTCAAACTATTTCAATACTGTAGGTTTTCCTTATTTCCTTTGATTCAAGTATTTTCAGATAACATTTGATGACAATATTTTAAGATTTTTCAGGAAATTTTTATTAGTGATTCTGAATGTTTGAGATTGTTGAGATGAAATAAAAAGTTACATATTTTGTAGATATTCATACATAACAGACTGCTAGTACTTCAATCATTAGAAATGGGAAAAAATTAAGTGCGACTAGTAATATATAATAATAGTAACAATATGAAACCGGTTTTTGTGCAGCCTACTAAAAGTTGATTGACTTTGTTATGTTTGCAAGTGAGCCAGCCCTTAACCTTGAGAAGAAAATAAAACTGGAAAATAAAGCAAAAGTTGTACTACCTACTTAAATAAGTCTCAGCATTGCAATTATTTATATACGTAAGTAATACTAATATAATGCGAGTGCGGGATGCACCCATATTATCTGCATAAATACCAATGTACAATATTATTATTGAATGTTTAGTTAACATAAGGTATGCACTAGATCGACCGCCAACGCAGCAATTACACGGCTATTTAGTTTACAAGATCACAAAACCAGTTCACCTTTCGTTTTTCAATTAGGTATATGATTGATTTGTACTTGAACCTAATTTTAAACCAAAAAAGGCTAGACGCATTGACTACATTGTTCAAATAGCTGATTTTGTAAATGTAGAAACTTAACTAAGGTAGTAGCTATAGCTAACGATAACAAGTATGAGAATGAGACGCAGCAAAACCGAACTTTGATTCCCTACATGAGACCGACAGTCAGTCAGCAAATACTACAGTTGAACACAGCTGATGCACAGAGGAAACCCACCAACTTGATTAAAAATGGTACCTATATGTAAGTACCTATAAGTACTAAAATAACATACTTATGTATTTGCTACTTCAACGCACGGAAAGGTTGATAGTTAGGTACTTGGTACGGTTTATTTTTATTCTCAATTTTGCTTTGGCTTGAAATTTGGAGACTCGAAATACCTATGCAAGAGTCCTAGAAATTTACGAAAAGCCTCCAACTTGAATTCGACATGCCTAGGCAAATGTTGATCAGTTGTTTGTAGAGTATACACATCCATCTTAGTATTGATTGACAAAGTTTGACATCATATAGATTGGCGGATATTATAGTCACTGTAAAAGTAGTTATTCTAGTTCCACACAGACTTCAATTTCGGTATAAAAGGACAAACGCAGTTCTAGAAGACCATCAGTGTCACAGAACAGTTGGAAAACAAGAAATACAATTTCATTTACCTCACGAAATCCTTCACCATGAAATCGGTAATCTACTTTTTTATTTACTTTAATGTTTTAGAGCAGAAGAATTTTTAAATAACCTTTCAATTTGTATTTAGATCGTCGTTTTGTGCATGTTGGTGGCTGGAGTTGCCTGTGGATCTTACTCCATCGGAAACGGAGCTGAATTAGTCCGATTGGATTCCGGATACGGTGGACAGCGATTGGTGGAGGAGATTACACAACTTACCCGGGTAGTTGAGGACAGACCTTCGAAAAGAGTGATCGCAGCAGCCCCCCTCAGACATTCTTATGGACAACAACTCCGAGTTGTGGAGAGACCAATCCTCCGCGTTGTAGATGATGCCCCAATTACCCGATTCAACCACGTGATCAATCCCGCGGCCGGAGAGTACTCTTTCGAGTAAGTATTTAAATAAAGATGGTTAATAGTAATTAGATTTAATAATTTGAATTGATTTGTAGTTTCGCTGGAGCGAATGGAATCGTGAGTCGTGAGTCAGGATTCTTGAAGGGAGTGTCAGTTGGGCGTGTAGTGAGTGACGGATACGGATACGGAAATACCCGGGTAGAAGAAGTAGTTGGAGCTGCGCAGACCAAGAGTGGAGAGACTTCCTGGTGCAGTCCCGAAGGACTCCGATTCACTTTGACTTACACCGCCGACGAGACCGGATACCACCCAACACTCACCAAGGCACTCTGCCAACAACCCGCCCTCCTCAGAGACGCCTATGCCGCACCCATCTTACCCGCCTATCAACCAACACGTCTCATCGAAACAGCCGCTTATTAAACAAAATGTTAAAACGATCCTTAATTATATTTTTGTAAGATCATGAAAATAAATAAAATATAGAGAGTTATTTCACAAAGTCATTTTCTGCGTATCCAAAATCAATTTAATTTGCTTAAGATTCTTTTATCACTTGTTCCTGTTTACCAATTTTCTAAATTATGTCTCTTCCAGTTGCCTTCATAAATCTGGTGAGAAAATTGTGATCCCTTTTGATAAATTAATTTGCGACTGCTAGTTTAAGCTTTTGCAAATCAATAAGTATACCTGAGTACAACATTATATATTTATAGGTGGTTGGCCAAGTGTAAAAGCACGATCTTTAACTATTTGCCTACCAAACGTACAGAGAATATGCCGAAATAGGAAGGAGAGAGAAGTAGACTGAAAGATATGACTGTTTGAAATTGAAATTGACAACGTTTTATTTTGATGACATAAGCAAACTGTACATATCTACCATAAAAATTGTTTCTGTCAGGAATTCAGACATTTACGTAAAATTATTGATCTACTGGAAGATTCTACTATAGGTATATCTATCGATTAATTGGACTCTTTTCGAGCCAGTGGCCCGTGCATACGTTCATGACCATTTTCCACGATTATTCACAGTCCTTCAACGTATCAGTATTTTAAAACAAACATCTGCATGGCATATTCTTCCGCAGCGCCTTGGTTGACTCCAGTTAGGTTAATTTTGACCTTTTCTTTTTCATGTAATATAGAACTTCACATGAGAAACCTTTTACAATTATGAATTCATATGGCGATGTTAGAACAGAAGAATAACATTGTGGTTATTCCAATATACGATCATATCAAATCAAAAGTATGTATTGAGCAAAATGAGTTTTACAACTCCTTATAGCACAAATATTATTATAGCATTAAACCAGGAATAATAATTTCCTGACCAGCTATAGGCTAATCTATTTCCAGCTTTTCTCTCTCAGTTTGGACGATTCCCTTATAAAACTATAAATATCAATACCGACTGTAAAAGCGTTTAAACTTTGTTGTTCTGTTTAAATTGGATTAAACTTTTCCCCTTGGGATTCAATCTACAAATACTTTGAATTTAAAGAGCTAAGTTAAATCTCATTAAATTGAACATGTTGTAGGATAGCTTATTAAGAGAAAATTGGGTTTTACATACCTCAATGTTCTAAAATAGATACCACTACTCCATAAACCACCATACTGCCCACTTGGTCAATTTCGAAGCATATTAACGGGCCGAGCAGAAAATAAATAGTTTAACTGGTATATTTTCAAATTTCCCTAGGTTTGTAACAATGGTGTCAAAATTAACTATAAAAGCGCTTGACCTTTGTTGCTCTGTAATTCATTGGTTTAAACTTTTCCCCTTGGAATTCAATCCGAAAACATTGACTCTTAAATATAGTGACTCAAAATTAAAATTAGTCAACGCAGTAATAAGTTCGTCCTTGGTCTTAATAGGTAGTTTAGTCTACACGGGGATTTTACTGAAAAACCTATTTCAACCCGATCCGACAATGAACGTCCGCAAAATATTATTTTTGATTATGTTTGATTTGTGCACTATGTTGGGACTGCTACTATGCTATTCCATTTTCTTCGAATTAAAGCATATGATCGCTATTCTCAACGATTACTTCAGAGTGGAATCATTGTTTGAAAGTAAGCAGAAATATCTTTTCATTACTTAATATGATGACTATTTTTAGTATAATATTATCATCTAAATTTTCAGAAACGTTTCCCAATTGGAAAAAGAAAAGTTTTGATGTTGTCGGACTGCTTCTTTGTTCGTTGACACCAATCTTTCCATTCGTACTACTAATCCTTGGGGCACTATGCATCTTTCACCAGGAAAACCCGATGTACATCATCATCCATTCCGTCCTTCCACAATATTTAGCTGAAAATCCGTGGATCAATTTTGGCGTATTTATTTTGGTGTTCGCAGTATCAGGTGTTGTGGTGTATTCATTATTATTTGCTTTTATTTTGGGCGTCATTTACGGTACTGTAACCAAGGATTGGCTATTTTTTGTGTCCACATTTATCCCTAATGCTTTGGCTAACGATCCATCCTTTAAATATAATGGGATCTCAAATATCCAACCGTTGATGAGGAAAATGATTACAATGATGCGGTTAGCAAATATTTACTTCAATAATGTTATTTATGTAGTTGAACCAATCGGTCTTGGGATTATTCTTGGGATTCACGTAATTTCTGCCTTTGCTATGATTAGCTTGTTTGGAATGTTCCAAATGCCTTACTATATCCTATTTCCTTTTGTGAATGTGTTTTTTCTTCTAACAGAAATCATATTATTTGACAAGGCTGCACAAATCCTAATTTTATCTCAAGAATTTTCCCTGAAATGGCAAATTCTTGGAGATATGTACATGAGAAAATGGCTAAAGGGCTCTCGCCATTTACGAGTTGAAATCGGTCCATTCTTTTTTATTTCTAAACCAACAATGGCCACTTTCATGTCTCTAGTCATTTGTCATACCATTAACCTAATTTTAGGGGTCAACGTTTGATCCCAGTGAGATGTTCAGCCAGCAACCGAGAAATACGTCAACTGAAATACAAAATAATTCAAATGAAAGAAACCCTTGATAGGGACAAACTAAATATAATGACTTGAACAACGACAAGATTATAGAATGGTGTCTTATCTTAATATGTATACATTTAATTCAATTATAAATCTAATATTTCCGATTTTGATCACAATTATAAAATGGGTATGGAATGTGGTCGTCTCTGCATGGTTATTATGGTTCCAGTGGGAGGTGAAAATAAAAACATCATAGTGAAGAACAGATGTGTAAGCTCCCAAGGTCCCTAGTATCCCTCATCTCTCTGTAATAATCGAGTTCTATGTATGTAACTATGTACGCATTTATGCAAGCTTTGTATTGCCGAATTACATAACTTCTCTCCCATCAGCAAAGTGAAAACTCCTCATAATTTACTAGTACAAATTATAATCTAACTATTATATTATAAATAAAAATGACAATAATATTAATATTATTAATTAAAGGGCCAAATGAGTGCACTACATAGAAAAAGTTTTGTTCGATGATCTGACTAAATTATTCTCATTTTGTTAACATTGTTTTTAATATTATTATTTTATTATTGTATTGTGTGTGTATAATATTTTTATGTAAGTTGTATCTTATGGGAAGAAAATAATTGTAATAATAGTTATGACTAAAGTTTTGTTGTAGATCGACTAGCTCTGATTATGAAACTCATAAATATAAATGTGCTTAATTCAACTTGACATTCTTCTTGCTCTAAATAAACAGATTTTGTTTTTCTTGCCATCAAACCCAGTTATTGCATTGATGTAGTACATGTATATTCTACTTCCTAACTCAATTAGGAAACCCTTCCCTGTGTACAAGAAACAAGTTTTAAAATCTGTAGACAAAGAATAATCGACCTATAGTATTATTCGCAATACTTTGGTATATAAGCAAATTCGGGGTTTGGGCAACTTTTTTGTTTCATGCGATGGATTAAGACAAGGGCGTGGTTTTACCTAAACTAAAACAGATATTTGCGCAGTTTAAATTTAAACCCACTCAATCCACCTATTTCACAGTTTGGTAGATTGCATTTATTGTACGCCATTTTAATCAATTAGGCATAGTTTCAAACTGAGGTAAATAACATTATGATATCATAAACACATTTTTATATTCATTTGAAATAACAAATAAATGAATAGCCCCTACATTTCAATTTTGAGAAATTTTTCGCTATTATGGTATAATATCTGTTGGAGTGTTAGTAGTCCTTTAGGGATGAGTATTCTAAAGTTAAATGTGTAATGCAGCATGTGAAAAGAGACTGCCTGTCTAGAGTATCGTTAAGTACCTAAAACCGGTTAGTTTACGAAACAGCAGATATAAACTAAGGTTGACAACCGAAAAGAGACCCTTAACCTCCAACCAAGACCAAGTACAACTAATTCCCTGACCCTGTACTTCAGTCAAAGAACTATAAGATTGAATGTGATTTTATATGTGATCCTGCTAAAGGCACTATTTTTAAATGTATGTACTTAATGTAATGCATCAGCATTAATTGTCAATTTCAGAGGTACCATCTGTCATCTGCCTATTTACGTAAAACTGGGTACCTGACCAGTTTACCTCATTGCTCAGCTTTGTTTGTCAGAAGAATATCAACTTCAGCATCATAACAAATTAGATTGCTGGTATATTCACAAAATACTCAAAATTAGAGTAGCTACATAGAGACTACACCTAGAATTACACATGCCTTTATAAATATGGAAGCCAAATATCTGTATCTTGTACAATAATAATGTGTGGTAGATCAGGTCAGATATATATTGTAGCAAAGGGTTTTCATGTTTCCAATATTCCTATAAAAGGACAGACTTTTCCAATTATGCAACAGTCAAACAACACAGCTTGTCTTACAACAGCCTCTGCTAACAAGTAATCGCATTTTATCTGAAGAGAAAAAAGTTTCAAAAATGAAATCGGTAAAATTAAATTTCCATTCACTATATACAAATTAAATTTAATACTTTTGTATCCTTAAATATTCTTTAATAATTTGGATTTAGATCGCCGTTTTGTGCATGTTGGTGGCTGGAGTTGCCTGTGGATCTTACTCCATCAGAAATGGAGCTGAATTAGTCCGATTGGATTCTGGATACGGTGGACAGCGATTGGTGGAGGAAATTCCCCAACTCACCCGGGTAGTTGAGGACATACCTTTAAAAAGAGTGGTCGAAGCAGCCCCCCTCAGACATTCTTATGGACAACAACTCCGAGTTGTGGAGAAACCGGCCCTCCGCGTTGTAGATGATGCCCCAATTACCCGATTCAACCACCTGATCAATCCCGCGGCCGGAGAGTACTCTTTCGAGTAAGTATTTAAATAAAGATTATTTATGGTAATTAATTAGATTAATTATCTGCAGTATTATTGTTCCAAAACATTCCTTTGTCATTCATTAGAAAGACAATGGATTATATGGCACAATCATGGCACAATACAATAATCTTATCTTAGAGGAGAACTTGAAGCCGAGCATCAACGTTGGAGGTCCAATTGTTGCAGTTAGACCTGCCACGTTGATTTACTCGGCTCCTAGTTCTCGCTGAAGATAAGCCTATTGTAATGTACCACATGATCCATTGTCTTTCTAATGAATAGAGGAAAGGATGTTTTGGAACAATAATAATTAGATCTAATGAATTGAATTGATTTGTAGTTTCGCTGGAGCGAATGGAATCGTGAGTCGTGAGTCAGGATTCTTGAAGGGAGTGTCAGTTGGGCGTGTAGTGAGTGACGGATACGGATACGGAAATACCCGGATAGAAGAAGTAGTTGGAGCTGCGCATGTGAAGAGTGGAGAGACTTCCTGGTGCAGTCCCGAAGGACTCCGATTCACTTTGACTTACACCGCCGACGAGACCGGATACCACCCAACACTCACCAAGGGACTCTGCCAACAACCCGCCCTCGTCAGAGACACCTATGCCGCGCCCATCTTACCCGCTTACCAACCAGCACGTCTCATCCAAACACCCGCTTATTAAACAAAATGTTAAAACGATCCTTAATTATATTTTTGTAAGATCATCATGAAAATAAAATAAAATAGACGATTATTTCACTACATCATTAATTTTGTTTCGAATTATTCAACCTATACATTATTTTCAACTTCTAAATACTCCTTTTGCCATCCACAAATCTCACAAAGGAAGGTTGAAATATTGAAAATTATGCTAAACTAAACTGGTATTTTGCATATCGTGTGCATGCTTAACATTACAATGTATCATACCAATAAGCATACAATATCTCATTAGTTGTTAAAATGGCTAAAACTGTAAGCTCAAGGCAGAAGGCAGGCGAGTTTTCTTAGGAATCGATCGTGTCTCACTTCTGGTCTTCATTTCTTGTCTAAATGTCTGTAGCTGTTGTCGTTGTTTGAGTAGTCAAAGGAATACGTTTAGGAATTATTTTAAACTGTGCCAATATCAGCTACTGCTTTAAAAATTTCGATTTGACTTCAAAAAACTTTGATACTTTGAGTAAAAGTTCGTCTCAATTCCTTCTATTGTCATTTATTTTTGTCTATTTAGGGTTTCGATTCCCAATTCCAACTGCACTCGTTCGTTGTTCCTATTTTAGCATCATGGCGGGGAATAGTAGCTGGTATGCAAGTTTCACAGGGCGGGTCAATCCGTTTGTGGATCCTGAAGATCCTGTAGAGCTGCACTCCCAGTGGGAAGCGTTTAGCTTAGCCAGCGAAGAAGAGGAATTCAAGTACGATGGACCGAAGTTCGATTTTATGAACTGCTGGATGTGCCAATCATTTTGCCATTCGCCCGTCTACTTCTGCTCCAAGGGTCACATCTTTTGTTTTCGCTGTGCTGCTTCCTACGAGTTTTGTTCTTCCAAACATCCGTCCGAGAAGATTCAGTTGAGAAAGCTCCTCCCCTATGACCAGGAATTCCGTTTGAAGAAACTTGTCCATTGCAACTACCTTATATTGGGTTGCTCTCGTCTGATTCATTCCAACAATTACGTGGATCATTTCCAGACTAAATGTTCATACAGGTAATCTGTTGGCTAATTACTTTTATATTTATTTACCCAATCAAAATATTTGCATGCTTTGGACTGATTGTCATAGGGGGTCTATCAAATGTTTCATGAATGCCTGCGAATCATCCCCATCCAAAATGTACTGGGGTTTCATTGATGGCCATATGGAGTCACTTCACGGATCTACCAAGATATACATAAAGGAAACAGCAAGTGGGCAATCTCTCAAAATTCCTTACAGAGGATTAACAGAAGGTAATTTAATCCTTCCTATCCTTCCTATCTCAAACACTTTCCTGTATTGAATAAAAATTGAAACAGCTTTGAAAAGTGCATTTCCACAATTCCACAATGACAAGCAATCTTTCTATAGGAATTATTTTGACTCCGTTTGTCTTTGACCTTGGAAACGTTCGGAAATTCATTCCTGCAATTAAAAAGGATTCTGACAGGATTCACTTTTGGATTAACATGATCGAAGATGGCTACGTTCATGATTATCAGTATTCACAGTTTTACGCTATAATCAAAATCCACGCAAAGGTTAGATATACTAACTCAAAAACTCTAAACATCATAACTATTAAGTAAATTGATGACAAATTATATGGAATTCAGGATTCACAGTCAAATATTTACGAAGGAATCTTGGAACCCGTACGAGAACTTAAAAAGAATGTAATTGGTCTGAATGGCATTGATTTAGATGTTGCAGAATTTGAGAAGAAGTATCTAATTCAAACCCCAGAAATCGGACCTTATTTCATCGTTGAGTTTGGAGTGGAGGAGAGGAAGATTGTCAACCAGGTAGAGTTTTTTATTTATCATTTTAATTTTACAATCAGATGGCCTAATTTTCAAGAATATTCTTATAGGCTAAAAAGCCAGAGTGTAGCAGCAATGAATATGGATACGGAGATTTCCCAGCAGACGCAGAATTTGCTGAACCTGATTATAGTAAAATCATTTATCAAAATGATGGCGATAGCAACTACGAATTTTTTGAAGAAGCAAAGGTATCCTATGTTTATAACATCAACTTCATTTTGATAATCATGTACACAATTAAATGTATTTCTGTGATATTCCCGAGTTGTCCAATTATTTTTTGTTATCCATTTCAGAAGAATGTCAAGGCTATTTTAGAAAAGAGAGAGGAATTGGAGAAGAAACGAATCCGTGAAGAATATCAGAAATATATTGATGGACCGAAACCGGAGTTTGACTTTAACATAGCATTTCCAGACAAGACGCCGACGGAAGCTGAGGAGAAGGAAAAGGTGTTAGTAGAGGCCCATCGCAAGGCGGCTGTCGAGGCTGGAAAACTGGCCCCTGAAGACGTTCACCGTTTGGAGAAGAATTTCACGTGGACTGCAGCTGATATTGCCATTTTGGAGAGTGAGGGAAGGAAAGGCTTCTCCCGCCTCCCGACTGTCCAATCCGGAATCTATTTCAACGATTTTCTCAAGTATCAGATGGAAGCGTACTGCTCCGCCCAGCAGGAGAAATTACTTTCTTCTACCCCCAAACGAGGCTCATTTTTCTTCTGAAATTCAAGTGGGAACTGATCACTGCGACAATTGCTCCTATTGTCTATTAATTTAATTCAAATGAGTTCCATTTTTTTCTTATTTGGTTTTTTCTATTGTCGGTTTTGATTTCTAATTAATTTTTTATTGTTAAGATGAATTTTTCATTAGTTTCGTCTTTAATTATAACATTTCTTTTTGGCTCTTTCTTCGGCTGATTCTCCTACTTTTAATTCGAATAATTGCCATTTGTTTCCAACTTTCTGATTATATAATCAAATTTAATAAACCGTTGTCAACAATGTTTTAAGTATTGCTTAATAAATTTATGTAAATTACAAAATGTGCATCCTGGGACTGAAAATTGTTTTACATTTATTTACTACAATTGATGCATACATGACCTAACTAACCATTAAGAGGATTTCGGTGGACTGCATTTGGAGATTCAGATGTTTAAGCATTGATAAAATCATTTTTATTTATACTGGCCGTGTATCATTTAGAACTCCTACGTTAGCATCTTTCTTCCAATAAGTAGACACAAAATAGCCTCAAGGATTTAACACTAACGGGTTAGTTTACAGCATCCGAAGATGAACCTGAACTACCTGAATGCATTGAAAACGAAAATCAATGCTATCATGTAATACTGGGTCGAGGTTTCATTTGCAGACATTGAGCAGTCGATAAACTAGTTTGGCTTCGTAATTTGTTTTTCGCCCGCAGAATACCTTCTCAGGTAACAAGATCAACTCACAAGGCAATTCTTAACCTTCAATTACATTAATAGACATATATTGAGAACGGGTTAGAATAAATATCTTAGGTACTTACTCCTACATACAATAATAAGCTCCTCAAATGAAATAGTAACCACGAACATGAATTATATAGAGGGGCAAAGGATACCACATTTGACAATAATAACTAGAATCTATTTTGGTTCTTTATTCCAACTTTGGTATAAAAGAGAAGAGATCCTGATAGATCAACATCAGTTACACAAAGTACATTCGTCAAATAACAATTCTAATCAAAGAAATTATCAAAAATGAAATCGGTAAAATCAAGATTTACTTAGTTAAATCTTCTTTCACTTAAATTTTCTAAAAATTGATTTTATTTGACTTTAGATCGCAGTTTTGTGTATGTTGGTGGCTGGAGTTGCCTGTGGATCTTACTCCATCGGAAACGGAGCTGAATTAGTCCGATTGGATTCTGGATACGGTGGACAGCGATTGGTGGAGGAAGTTCCCCAACTCACCCGGGTAGTTGAGGACAGACCTTTGAAAAGAGTGGTCGAAGCAGCCCCCCTCAGACATTCTTATGGACAACAACTCCGAGTTGTGGAGAAACCCGCCCTCCGCGTTGTAGATGATGCCCCAATTACCCGATTCAACCACCTGATCAATCCCGCGGCCGGAGAGTACTCTTTCGAGTAAGTGTTTAAATATAAAGATATTTGTAATTAGATTAAATAATTTGAATTGATTTGTAGTTTCGCTGGAGCGAATGGAATCGTGAGTCGTGAGTCAGGATTCTTGAAGGGAGTGTCAGTTGGGCGTGTAGTGAGTGACGGATACGGATACGGAAATACCCGGGTAGAAGAAGTAGTTGGAGCTGCGCAGACCAAGAGTGGAGAGACTTCCTGGTGCAGTCCCGAAGGACTCCGATTCACTTTGACTTACACCGCCGACGAGACCGGATACCACCCAACACTCACCAAGGGACTCTGCCAACAACCCGCCCTCCTCAGAGACGCCTACCCAGCACCCATCCTACCCGCATACCAACCAACACGTCTCATCGAAACACCCGCTTATTAAGCCCATTTTTAATTAGCATGAGCCATGTGTAATTGTTTCCCCTTGCCCCAAAACAAACTATGTTCTTAAAAAGAACTATATTTTTGTAGTGTTAAAATATACTTATACACATTAAAAACAATTTATTTCACACAGATCCATTACTATTGATTTGTTATAAATTATCATTTGTCACTGCCATACTGCCATTGTTTGTATTCGGCATAATTTTATTAGAACGGTTAGATAATAGTGGTTGAAGTAAAGTTGAAGTAAGAAAAGGTGAATAACGTAAAAGGTTTTAAGACAGGCTACTTAAAAAACTATATTTGTTCTTTGGCGGAAATGAAAGTAAGTAGATATTATAATGGTTATTAGATTTCAATGGATGTAAGTAAATATACGCGACCCAATTTTCTACATTTCCTATGCAATGCCTCCAATTATACAAACTGGAGACAAAAACGAAGTCGTACTTTTTCCTCCCTTCTGTCTTCTGTTCGCTGCCTTCAAATTCCGAACCAGATCGTATAAAAATGATAACAATATTTCTTGTAACGTCTTCAATGACTTCTCTTCTACACAATACTCAAGAAAAACCTATAAAATAGATATTTAGGATATTCTCACAGACGCAATTGAGGTATCAGTAAGTATAGATCATTGAAAATAGGTTCTGTCTGCTTGAAGAGGTTTAAACAGTCGACTCTGCAATATCATCTCCTTCATCTTCATCCAGGAGCAGATGGTAATTCTGGAAAATAAGCAACAAAATAAGAAAAGGGTGTAAATAAAAGGGCTAAAAAAATGGGAGACGTGTAGTTTGGTAAAACCTGAAATAATGATTCCCTTTGAAGCTTGGAAAAATATTCTACAACGTTTTCGGCTGTTGGACGCTCGGCTGGATTATCCTTCCAACAATCCAACATAAAACTGTACCTGAAATCAGTTGAAAATAATTTTAAAAATAATTTAATCAGTGAGTAATAATTAAATTTTAGTTGTACGTAAATTTAATCAAGACTTTAGTAGGCAAAAAATCATTGTTGGGGACCTGGAGAATAAAACTCGCATTATGATAAATTCTATCCCTATCTGGGACAACTCAATGAATTTTTGTAGTCTGTACATTCAAAGTATCTGCAGAAAACGGAATATTAAAAATATTTAAAAAGTGGCTAACAGAGATTTTGTAGCATGTGAAGGTTTCTGCATCCTCAAATTTTGCTTTAGTAGTTGAGGAAACTGAGACATCCATGTCAAATCTGTGTAGGGAGTCGTTCCAAGAGAAAATATCTCCCAAATTGTAATCCCAAAAGACCAAACATCTGACTTGAATGAGAATTCTCCATCAATTAGACATTCTGCTGGCATCCATCTCCATGAAATCAGTTCCTATTTCAAAATAAAAGTTTTTTTTGATGCTAACCATTGTCAGATATATTATTCTAAGACTTACCTTTGTTTCGATATTGGATAATTCTCGATATTTTCTACAAATTCCAATATTTGTAACTTTTACTAAATCTTTCTTGACCATTGATACATTTGTAGCCGATAAATCTCCATGGACAATCTGTTTCAAGAATTCAAAGTTTAATTTAATTTTTAACAATGTCAATAGTCTAAAGTCTAAATTTTGATGGACCTTGTTGTGGCTTAGGAACTCAAGTGCTGTTGATATTTGACTGGCCCAGAGTAGAAGATTTGCAGTCGATATTTTGTAGTTCGGTTCTTTGGGAATTCTATATTACAAATTAATATTTATAGCCACATTTTAATTAGGATTAGAAATGTCTCGAATTTCTTATCCCGATACTCCGATATCTTACTCCGGTATGTTAGAGAATTTGTCATCTTGCACAAGTGAAATAAATTTGCCATTCCATTTTTGCAAATAGCTATGTAAATTTCCCAGGGGACAGGGCTCGACGAAAATGTGAAGGATCCCTAACAAATTAAAATTTTACTTTCGATAAGAATTTAAAAGTTAGTTAATTATGAAAGATTGAATTCTCACCCCGTCTCAGTCCCATTGTGTCTGCTCCAATAAGATTTGCTATATTTTCATGTTTTTCCAAGTAAATGAGAATTTTGAGTTCGGCAAGGAGGGCTTTAAGGCAGAGAGTGTCATTCCACACTGATTTGGCACTTTTCACACAAACTGGCAAATTATTTGCTTGGCCTCTGTGCTCCACTACGAAACGCCCTCTCCTCACAATGCATGACATGTCTTTAAGAGTAATCGTTGAAGAAATTGTACATCATCGTTTAAAAACTTCATGATGAAATAACCAAAACAGTTTTTTAATTCCTCGCATTCACTTGCAATTTGCCTATTATAGCGCTTGATTGCACATGCAATTTTTGATGTCATGTTGGGACTTTAAAAATATAATCAAAGAGACAAATGGATGGAACAAAAAGCTCTAGCGTTTCCTTTTCCTAAATCTTTTACAACTTTTAAAAACCCAATTACAATTTTAGTGCAGCGAAAGTACAGAAAATTGGGAAAATAAAAAATTTAATATTTTAATGCTGAAATGTATGCTAAATGGTTTCCTTTTTGTTTTCTTCAATTGCAGGTAAGCAACAAAAAATCAATACGGGAAAAGTGGTACTAATATTGCTTTTTACAAAAACAAATATTTAAAATTTTCTGACACAAAAGCATTGCTTTTTACTTGTGAGCATTACACGACTGAATTATTATGAGTCCAACGAAAGTTTTCCTCTGCTGATAACGATAACAAAAGAGAGTTCGCGCTTGACTGAGCAAGAACAAAGGAGACCACCTACAAAGCTATTGTGCCCTCTTATCAGCAGAGAAAAACTTTCGTTGGACTCATAATACATGTTTGTTGGTTAACACTCAGGAAATAATTAATTCTAAGTAGCATTTTTAAATTTATTGCAAAGCATCTCTAAGCTTTATTAAGTACATGATTCACACACATACAAATAAACCATTTAATTTGTACTACTAGCGCGTATACAAAAGTTTATAATTCAGTTAACTAGTTACCTTGCTTGGTTGTACATTAATTAGTGACAAAGCACAATATAATTTATTCAAAAATGAGACAAAAGCAAGCAACTAGTGACATTTTGGCTTTTACCCTGAGAAGTGCCACAGCCAGGTGAGCAGGGGGCCCGCCCACCTCCCGAAATCGAAGAAAAGAAAGGAATTTTTGCCTTAAAACCCAAAAATTTTATATTTTCACCCCCCGAAATCTTTTCTGGCTGCGGCCCTGACCCTGAGGTATTCCATGCTATTAACGGTTCATAATTTATAGCGAATCTAGTTCTATTTATAGCAAATAACAAATTTTTATCACAGCATAATTTAAGCCACAAATAATACGTATTAATACTTTCTCGCATCATAATCTCTTTTCATGAGTATTAAATAAATAAAAATAAATAAAATCGACATTCGTTATACAAACACATCTGTTAAAAAATCAAAACGAACCTATTTCGTAATTAGTGCTAGGAATCTCATAAGCGCTATCGTAGGGAAGACTGTCTGGATTTATGTGACCTTCTGCTTCATTAGGTTGACCCAGGGCAGGAATCCCTCTTGTGAAAGTCATCATTTCATGTTCATTGAATTTGTCCTAGTATTTCAAATGCACAAATTATTAGCATCTTTACATATCGAGTTATTTAGTTGGATAATCTTGTGATAATCCTAGTTCCTTACCGCCTTAAATTTTCTGCCAATTTTGTATGCGACGACAGCCAATGCAGTTAAAACGAGGACAACAATAGAAATGGCCCATCCCCAAGGTGCTAGAGCTAGTGATGAATATTCCATTTTGAAACTCTGAATCTTAGCTATACCAAGAGCATAATTGATAGTCCTGAGAATGGGGAATGTGATGTTAGAGCAGCTGCCACGATAGTCGTCAAAGTCAACATAAAATGCCATCACACCCCGAAGACCAAAATCCCTCGTGGCAATAACTTTGTCGTACACACTTTGAGGATTGTCGAAACTCATCCAGCTATTTTTTTGACTAAGAAACGGAGATTTTGCTTTATTATCCCAAAACATTTTCCACGACTCGCTTTCCAACAACGCAGTTGTACAAATCTGTTAAACCAAATTATATAATCTTATTTACCACCAATAAAAAATTTAATTATCGGAATTAAATTAATTCTTTTTAACCTCGTTATAGCCCATAATTGTTTTAAGTCGAACGGATTCAGCTGGAAGAACACCTGAGTCAATTTGTTCATTAAATCCAAATGGATTGACATCCTGTGGGGTTTTGAGGGAATACAGGCGGCCGTAAAGAGGGATGCCCAAAACGAGGGAATTTGGATCTGCCTTTTCTTCATCAATGATATATTTTAGATTATCGTTGATACTCTCTTGGTTTAATCCAGATGAATATAGTGGAGAATTGTGGCCCGTGACTGGCGGTTCCTGATTCGTTTGGAAATGAAAACCTCTCACAAATAATAAATCAAAAATTCGACTAGTTTCCCCGATTGAACCGCCGTAGTATCGCGTCAGACGCGTTTTGGAATGAGCCTCTATTTCTGTAGTCACCAAAAAATCATCTTTTTGGAGCTCTTCTTTCAATTCCTATACAAAATCAAATGTTACAACAGCAATTGGATTAATCAACGGTATCTGCAATATGACATTGTTGGTATTTGTAATTCGAAGGCATCTACCAGGGAACAAAAAAGGACCTTTTTTGCCTTTTTTATAAAAAAGGTAGGAGTAAGATTTTTAATAAGCAGTCCTTTTTTTACCTTTTTAATGTTTTTTGATGTATTCCGTGTACATGTAAATAAAGTAAAAAAGGTAAAAAGGACTGCTTTTTACCTTTTTAGTACCTTCTTTGTTCCCAGGCATCTACTCGTATTTAGGATATAGAAACTAAAAATACTTCTGATGTCTTTCTAGAAAATTCTGAATTTCTGGTTGTCTGAATTACTTCTAGGCACTAAACATCTGGAAAACAACTACTAATGCTATTTTGGTCAATCTAGACAATATAATGTCATCTGCCTTCTATTATATATAATATGGTTGTAAGAGAAAGGCAATTCATTACGGAAACGCTTTCAATGAAGATCCTACATGTACCTTGGCAAAATGAATGAACTGTAGTTTGTCGGAATAAAAATAGAATCCGGTTTCCAAATGAAGGCCAGCAAAACCAAGTTTTCTGCAACGAACAAAAAATTATATTGTTTCTTTTTTGCCTACCACAATTATGTTTTTTGTTTAAGTCCAACCTGAGGATCTGTAGCATGCGTTTAGTATTGCCAATAAATCTTGACCGTTCTTCCTCAGAACCAGTTAGGTTTTTCATAAATTCCTGTTTACCATTTGCATCCATTTCATGACCAAGAGTTATTTCAAGGAGAATCTTCAAAGTTGGATATTTTGAAATGAGATCTTTTGCTTTCTTCAATTCACCTTTGACATTTTATTTTAAATTAATTATCTTTTCGTGAAATAATAATATTATAATTATAGCATTCACATTATCTTACTGAAATTGTCGCCGTGGACTATTTTGTAGAGCGAATTGATGTAGAACCAACTGAAGATTACATGAGTACAGAGATTTATTCCTTCGATTGACGCATCGAATCTGTCTTCCTTCCTTGACAGAGAACCTACGTTCAACCTACACACGACGGCTCCGTTGTGATTTAGCGTTGCTAAATTAAATACAATCTTATATTACTTTTAAGAATCTTAAGCGTATTTCAACTTTATTGCACTTTTTGTCCAATTTGGTCAGTTGGTTTCACTTCCACCTGCTTAAATGTTATAACCAAGTTAAAATAAGTCTGAAAATATAAGTCAACTGTCTTGGGGTGTTTAAAATAATTAAATTCGGAACAATTTTGACAACACTAATTATATTTCAACGTCAGTTAATGTATTTAGAATTGCAAATGGATTTCTCCTCAAAATTCTAATCCAAATGTAGTCAATAGATATTATGAGTTTCCATATTACCCCAATTTTCACACAGAATATTATAAACGTCCAGAAAACTATTATTTTATTTAAAACTGGGAATACAGAATCTACAGCACTACAAAAACGAAAGTCAATTTTCTCTTATTTAAATAATCACCGTTCCTTCCGAAAAATACAACACACGTATGACAGAGACATCACTGATGTAAGCACTGATTTATGCATAAAATCAAAAAAACAACTCACAACTAAATTCGGCCCCAGATGGGACTTGAAAACCCGACTCAATATCTTCTATCCAACGAATTTCCGGTTCAGTCGGTTGAGCAAAACTTAATTTGAGAAAAACCGTGCAAAATGAAATCACAGAAGTTTTCCAAAAGAGAAGCATTGTGCATTCGGATGATTTAACACATTACTAAGTTTTTCGAATGGTCGGAGGTAATTTTAGTGATTCTCAATGCAGTCATCACTATATATGCATGTTTTCGTTGCGTTGATTTGATTATGAATGAGTAAATTGCAGTTGAATAATGCGTAGTCAGAACCAGAGATTATATCTGGACTGAAGTCGACGGACTAAATTCCAACTCATCAAGTTTTTTGGCTTATCTTATGTAAGAAGACTGACTTGTTTAGGTCGTAAAATCAGGGCCGCAATAAACGGGTGCCAAGGGGCCCGTCTCTCTCCCCACGAAGTTGAATAAATAAATAAATAATTGTTCCAATTAACAAAGATCCCTCCCTGATTATTTTCTGGTTGCGGTCCTGCGTCAAATAAGCCATTCAATGAATGACTCTTACTTATCATCACTTCAGCACTCTCCCACTTTGCTTAAAGTAGACTTGTTTATCATCAACCGGAATAATATAAATAAAATACCTATAGAATATAGAGCAGAAGCACCCTCCCGATTAATTTCTTCTTCCAAAGTCTTTAGCAAAGCCGAAAGGCTTGAAAATGGGTGGTCGTTATAATTTTCTTTATCTTAAATGATTTTATTCCGCATTCCATTATTTTTTGCTCTGGCTATTTTAATTTGGTTACCATTATATTATATTATTTAATTTACACAATAATTTTATAACGTCACTTGATATATGTATATGACGCTTTGGGTATAACAACGTTTTGTTTAGGGTAAACCAGTTTAACTATAGTAATTATTCTACAACGGAAAGGATACACGCAGGTGTCACTTGTTGACCATTTCACTTCAGCAATAAATCCATTATTCATATTATTTCATTCATTTAATATAATCGGTCTTGCTTAAGTGAGAGAAGCATTAGTGTTGAAAACCAATAATTAAGTCTGCCAATTTTGGAAGTGATGCCTAAAACGTCACTAGGAATGAATTGAATTCTATGTTGTTTGTACGAATAAGTTAGTTAGTATCCTATGCCATGTGGAATATAATGATTGCATACGATGTCATGTCACGACAGGATGCGGTTTCAGTTATTTTTATTTTCAAAAGTATTATTTATTAAATGTGTTATTATTCAGTTTTATTATGCAACGCATTATGCATATTATTAAACCTGTTATTCTCTATTCTGCTATTCTATAGGGTATCCGGATAACTTGTATAAATCATTTCGTATATGAGGGTAGTGACAACTTGTATATGCAAAAGATTATCCCGTATATGGATAGTGACAATTTGTATACGCAAAGGGGTGCTCTTTTTTTGGATCCATGCTCTTTTAGCATGGATTATTGACATGAAGTAAAAGATTAATGCAAATGCGAAAGCATGACTTTCCATATAAGGGATAGTAATGCAATAATAATCATGTTAATGATCATATCCATTTGCGTATACAAGTTGCCACTACCCTCATATACGAAATAATTTATACAAGTTATCCGTGATCCATAATATACAACCCTAATGCAATAATGTAATGCATTACATACTGCAGCAATATTATTTTACAATTCACTGGAAAAACCGTTAATGACGTTAGTCGCTATTTTTAACCTGTAAATAGAGATTGTAGTTGAACTCCGTACTGCACAGACATGGCATGTTGCACTAAAAAGCAGGCTTATCGACATTTATTTTATCTTTCATACAATTAAAAATTTGAGTGAAATGACTTCTTGCACTCACTAAGTGGCTCAAGATGAGATATTATTTACCTTATGACATTAAGATGACATTAAGGGTTGTATTTTCAATAGGATATTAAAGTTGCAACTAGGGTCAGGAACACATACAACGTCTACGATTTATAGGGGCTGAGGGTACTGAAAACATGGGATGGGGAGGGGATAAAGAGGAAAACGACGTCTGTTGAAATGTTGGCCAGTATCACAAGTAAATAATTCCAAAAACTAAAAAGATGATAACATGAAAATTTTTGTTCAAAAATATTATATTTGACAGACGTTATTAGTCATTAGGAGGGAACAAAAATAGACCTTTTTTGATGTATCAGCGTGCCCCATTTACTTCTACTTTACAAATAAATAAGATAAAAAATGACTGCTTTTTTAAGAAAAGGAGTACTTTTTACCTTTTTGGTTCCCTGGTGTGGGTGCTTGAAATTGGACATTAGCAGACAAAGGGGGAGGGGGTTCAAAAAGGGCCGAAAAACGCAGACATCATATATGCATGTTCCTTTTATAGATAACTAAAACTGCCGTGCTTGCTGCTCGACGAATTGTTGACTTTAAATATTCAAATACTGAACTTGATCAAAGTTGTTGAAACAATTTTGACCAAGTATAATATATCAGTCGACGGTGCATGGAATGTCTGCGGAGTTAAATAAGTCAATATTTTCCTTTTTAATGAAAAAAAAGGCAATAGTGGCTGATATTACGAAATCCTATTCACTTGTACGTTCCGTCCGAGTTCTCAAGAACAAGTAGCCACTGTAAGTACAACTGTATTAAAAATGTGCATCTTCTTCTCTCCTTCACACGTGTTCAGAGTGCAAGCCACTAAAAACAAAAAATAATGCATTTACAAAAAGTGTTTGGCCTATCTTGACCTACTACTACCAACAGCAGATAATGAATAGTATCTTCTTGGTTAGATTAGATCGGTGCACAACTACGTGAGATCATAATATCACCTTTATAGGCAGCGAAACTTACAATGTCCCAGCAGTATTAGACACAATAGACAAATGCTCATTCATTCAGGATATAAAAGTATTAAATCTCATTTGTATACATTGCTAATGAAATTTTATTTTACCGATTTCATTTTTGAAACTGTTTGCTCTTTAGATAAAATGCTATAACTTATTACCAGAGGCTGTTATTAGATAAGCTGTGTTGCTTGACTGATGAATATCTGAAAGCGTCTGTCCTTTTATACGATTATTAGAAACATGCAATCCCTCTACTACAATATGTTTTTGGTCTGATCTATTACACATCATTGTACTATGATACCAATATTTTGCTTCTGTATTTATAAAAATATGTGTGATTCAAGGTGTACTCTTTTGTAGGTGGTAGGTACACGTATCTCGAATTTCGGGTCTTATATATGAATATGCCAGAAATCCAATTTGTTATGATGCTGCGGTTGATACTCTTTGGAAAAACAAAAGACATTCGAGTACAATTTCAGGGCATAGTAACTCAGTTTCTAGTAAATTTAAAACTGACAGATAGTACCTCTGAAATTGACAATTATTGCTGATGTATTACATTAAATTTACAGGTACATCTAAAAATAGGACCGGCAGGATAATATATAAAATTACATCTACCTCATCTAAATTTCATCTAGGTAATCTATTTTCTTATAATAGTTCTTTGACTGAAGTACAGGGTCAGGGAATTAGTTGTACTTTGTCTTGTTTGAAGGTTAAGGGTCTTTTCATATATTATAGTTGCCAACTCTAGTTTATATCTGCTGTTTCGAAAACCTGTTTTATAGGAGAGACATAGGATACTCAACGATACCCCAGACAGGCAGCCTCTATTCCATACAAATACATAACTTAAGAATCACTCCATCACTCCGGCATTTTATTTATTTTAAATAATCTTCAAAATGTGGATAATATTATATTATTTATTTAATTTTTTCCTAATTGATGGCACACATTATTCTACAATTACAATTCACAACTTTTCCAAAGAAATAGGCGGATATTAGAAGTAGGGAAAACAAGGATTTCATTATTTTAGTTGATATTTTAAAAGTTTGATTTGATTTTCTTTAAAAAAAACTACAACACCTTATTTGCTTTTGAATAGAAATCAAATTGTTTGTTCAAATTATTCGGTTTATCCCCACCTTTATAGTATATTGGGATTCAAGCTTCTAGTTTTGAATCCCCCGAATACCAAGCTACACATTTCGTCGGTTTAACTAATTATTATGCTAAGTGATAAACACATGGAAACATTAAAAACACGCCCTTGTATAAAGACATCACATGCAACAGTAAAGTAGTCCGAACCCTGAATGTATTTATGGCAAAGATTTTGCAAATAATGTGGCAGGTACTATAGGTTAATTATTCTATGTCAACAGGTTAGCACGAGATTCAACAGGTCAACAGGTTTGAAAAATTGTTTAAACATTCAAACAGAGGGAAAGGTTTCATATTTGCGTAAGGAAGCAGAATATTATAATACATACAATACCTATTTATAAACGCAAATGGATTTCATGGCAAGAAAAACAAAATTTGTTTATTTAGAGCAAAAAGAAAGTCACATTGAATTAAGCGCATTTATATTTATGAGTTCCCCGATCTTCAACAAAAGTTTAATTATAAATGTACAAATACAACATACAATAACAAAACAGTAAGGTTCAACACAATATTGACCAAACGCGGGTTAATATATTCATACCATCTAACAAAACTCCTTCATGTTTAATTACAATTTTAATTAAATTAATAGATTAGAATACAATTCTGAAATACCACGACGCTAACAAATAGTTAAAGATGGAGATAAAATGTATTCAATATAAATTGGGAGGTTACACGTATTTCATTTCAAAATATTTTCATTTCCACCATGCAGAAACAATCACATTTTATAATTGTGGTCTAAATCAGAATTTAGTTCTAGATTTACAATTGAATTAAGATAGACCATAATGTTTGGGACTATTGGGACATCTAGTAATTCTAAAATCTACACGAGAAGTAAATCAAACAGCAAATGAGTAGACATAAGTTTGCATAATCTATCATTATCGTTTGTCAAGTCATTATTTTTAGTTTATACCTATCAAGGGTTTCCTTACTTTGCAATTTTTTTTACCCACCTATTACTAGGTTTCTGAACATCTCACTGGGATCAAACGTTGATCCCTAAAATTAGGTTAATGGTATGACAAATGACTAGTGACATGAAAGTGGTCATTGTTGATTTAGAAATAAAAAAGAATGGACCGATTTCAATTCGTAAATGACGAGAGCCCTTTAGCCATTTCCTCATGTACATATCTCCAAGAATTTGCCATTTCAGAGAAAATTCTTGAGATAAAATTAGGATTTGTGCAGCTTTGTCAAATAATATGATTTCTGTTAGAAAGAAAAACACATTAACAAAAGGAAATAGGATATAGTAAGGCATTTGGAATATTCCAAACAGGCTAATCATAGCGAATGCAGAAATTACGTGAATCACAAGAATAATCCCAAAACCGATTGGTTCAGCTACGTAAATAACATTATTGAAGTTAATATTTACTAATCGCATCATTGTAGTCATTTTCCTCATCAACGGTTGGATATTTGAGATCCCATTATATTTAAAGGACGGATCATTAGCTAAAGCATTAGGGATGAATGTAGACACAAAGAATAGCCAATCTCTGGTTATAGTACCGTAAATGGTCATCACAATCAAAGCAAGTAATAATGAATACATCCCAAACCCTGATATCACGACCACCAGAATAAATACGCCAAAATTGATCCACGGATTTTCGGCTAAATACTGTGGAAGGACGGAATGGAAGATGATGTACATCGGGTTTTCCTGGTGAAAGATGCACAGTGCCCCAACGGTTAGTAGTACGAATGGAAAGATCGGTGTCATCGCACAAAAAAGCAGTCCGACGAAATCAAAATTGCTGCTGTGTTTCCATTTGGGAAACGTTTCTGAAATTTTAAATGATAATTTTAAAAAATAGTCATTATTATAATAAATAAACCATGTACAAATGGATGTAAAAAAGTAGCGGCAAAAGAGTAAAACAGTGTCTATTTTTAGTTTAACAATGTTCCTTAAATCATTCTGATATCGAACGAGGTATATTAAACGATTTTTTAGGACGAATATAACGGAAGTTACGTCAATTTTTATGATTTTACCCCCTTCCCCTCATAGGGGATGACTGTAACCTACTTAATAGTGTTCCTTAAATCATTCTGATATCGAACGAGGTATTAAACGACTTTTTAGGACGAATATAACGGAAGTTACGTCAATTTTTATGATTTTACCCCCTTCCCCTGATTGGGGATGAATGTAACCTACTTAATAGTGTTCCTTAAATCATTCTGATATCGGTATTAAACGATTTTTTACGACGCACAGAACGGAAGTTACGTCAATTTTTAATTTTCGAACCCCACCCCTGGTCAGGGGGTGTGGCCGATTTTGCCCATTCACGAACTTGATCTGTCTTTTGATCCATAGAATGCGTAATAAAATTTTGAACGGAATATCTCATTCCGTTCGAAAGTTATTGTGCTTACGGACGGACAGACAGACAGACAGACGGATTGGGCATTCCTATAAAGCAGCTGCCGCTACTTAATAATGAAAAGATATTTGCTTACTTTCAAACAAAGACTCCACTCTAAAGCAATCGTTGACAATGGCAATCATATACTTCAGTTCGAAGAAAATGAAATAGCACAGTACCAGTCCCAACAGAGCGCACAAATCAAACAAAATCAAAAATAATATTTTGCGGACGTTCATCGTCGGATCGGGTTGAAATAAGTTTTTGAGTAAAATCCCCGTGTAGACTATAACACATATTAATCCTATGGACGAACATATTACTGGGTTGAATAATTTTACTTTCGAGTCACTGTATTTAAGAGTCAATGTTTTCGGATTGAATTCCAACGGGAAAAGTTTAAACCGATGAATTACAGAGCAACAAAGGTCAAGCGCTTTTATAGTCAATTTTGACACCATTGTTACAACTCGGGGGAAATAAAACAGCTATAATATTTATTTTTTGCTCGGTTAGTTAAAACGCTTAAAGAAATTGACCCAACTGTGTAGTATGATGTTCTATGCAGTAGTGGTGTCTATTTTAGGACATCAAAGTATGTAAAACCCAGATTTCTCTTAATATACTATCCTATAACATGTTCAATTTAATGAGATTTTGTCATCGCTTTAACGTAGCTCTATAAATTTATAACACTAAAGTATCTGAGGGTTGAATTCCAAGGGGAAAGGTTCAATCCAATTTAAACAGAACAACAAAGTTTAAACGCGTTTACAGACATAGTTTTGATATTTATAATAATAAGAGAATAGGTTTTCTCTGAGAGAGAAAAGCTGGAAATAGATTAGCTTATAGCTGGTCAGGAAATTATTATTCCTGGTTAAATATTATAAAAATATTTGTGGTATAAGGTAAGCATTCTTATACATGATACTCCTAGGAGTATCATGTATAAGAATATTATATATACATATTATTATGATATAATAATAATACACTAATACACAGCACGATATTTTATCGAATGTTGTCTGTCTGCTTACTTGCAAAACTCTTTTTTCGTAATATATTATCTTGATATATGGTCGGATATTGGAACAATAACAAGATTATTGTTTTATTCTAGTCTAACATCATCAAATAAATTTATAATTGTAAATAGAGTTTCTCGTGCGAAGAAACTACCGGGTTTACCTGTATAGTTATTTCCTGTACCTTAAATTTGGAATAGTCTACCTGACGTACACAACCACTTAACTCGGGGCAACTTGAGCAACAACACTCCTACCGCTGCGCTGACACTACCTTTAAGCCTATAGACCGTTCCATTTTCTGGTTGATTACGTCTGTAGCCTATTTTGCTATAAATTCGAAGTTTTATATCACATAAGAAAGAAAAGATCAAAAATAACTTAACAGGAGTCAACCAAGGCGTTGCGGGAGAAAATGCCATTATTTATTTTAAAAAAATTAAGTTGCGTTGTATGACTGGTCATGAACGTATTCACTGGCTCGAAGAGAGCTAGTGAATAGATATATAATATTTGTATTCTATATCTATATGTTTAAATTAGAAAACCGGAATATACTAACAAACAAATCCAAAATTAACAATAGAAAGCAAATGATTTTGTGAAACAATTGTCTATTTTATTTTCATGATGTTACAAAAATATAGCTAAAGGTCATGTTAAAATTAAGTTTTTTTAATAAGCGGGTGTTTCGATGAGACGTGCTGGTTGGTAAGCGGGTAAGATGGGCGCGGCATAGGCGTCTCTGACGAGGGCGGGTTGTTGGCAGAGTCCCTTGGTGAGTGTTGGGTGGTATCCGGTCTCGTCGGCGGTGTAAGTCAAAGTGAATCGGAGTCCTTCGGGACTGCACCAGGAAGTCTCTCCACTCTTGGTCTGCGCAGCTCCAACTACTTCTTCTACCCGGGTATTTCCGTATCCGTATCCGTCACTCACTACACGCCCAACTGACACTCCCTTCAAGAATCCTGACTCACGACTCACGATTCCATTCGCTCCAGCGAAACTACAAATCAATTCAAATTATTAAATCTAATTACTATTAACCATCTTTATTTAAATACTTACTCGAAAGAGTACTCTCCGGCCGCGGGATTGATCACGTGGTTGAATCGGGTAATTGGGGCATCATCTACAACGCGCAGGGCCGGTCTCTCCACAACTCGGAGTTGTTGTCCATAAGAATGTCTGAGGGGGGCTGCTTCGACCACTCTTTTCAAAGGTCTGTTCTCAACTACCCGGGTGAGTTGGGGAACTTCCTCCACCAATCGCTGTCCACCGTATCCAGAATCCAATCGGACTAATTCAGCTCCATTTCCGATGGAGTAAGATCCACAGGCAACTCCAGCCACCAACATACACAAAACGGCGATCTAAATTCAAATTACAGAAAACTCTATTTACACACGTAAAAATTGTTTTTAGTAAAATGGATGGCAAATTGGATTACCGATTTCATGATAAAAAATTTTGTGAGGTAAGTGAAATTGTATGTCTTGTTTTCCAACAGTTCTGTGACACTGATACTTTTTCAGGACACTCTTTCTCCCTTTTATACCAAAATTTAAATCTGTGGAACTAAAATAAATCTATTTATAGTGTGTGTGTACATATCCATCAATATTTTCAGTCTCAGCGTTTGTTAATCTATGCTAAGTTCGATAGACATACTGACATTGACATACTCTATAAAGTACTGATTAACATTTACTGAGACATATAGGATTCAAGGTGGAGACTTTTTCAAGGTGGGTACTCTTGACTAATGCAGGTATTTTGAGTCTCATAACATAATTTTAATGTCGTGTTAAGGTTGGCCCAAGAGAAATAAAAGTTGAGGTGAACTGGTTTCCTCAGAACCTCCATGAACAACAATTTTGGGGCGACCTACTATATGTAGTACATACACAATATTATTATCCCTCTGATGGGAACCTATTTTGAAATAGGCAGATGCATGGTGCCAAAGATGAGTTCAGAAGTAGACATTGAGCTATTACATCTAAAAATCTAAAAATAATGCCTTTAAGAACTAGATGATTCTAATAAATAGACACAGGGTCAGGTAATTGGATTTTGTATTTGGCTTTTGCTTGAAGGTTAAGAGTTAAGATCGAGTTATATATTCAATATAATATTGTCTACCCAATTCTACTCTGTCCTGCTGTTGCAAAAACCGGTTTTAGTGCAGTCAGCGGGTACTCTCTGATAATCTAGACAGACAGACTCCTGCCATTAGTACAAAACGGATGTGGGTTTTATTTTTAACGTTATTTAACTTCGCTATGTCACTATTAATAATTTGGGTAGTCCTGCCCTGATGAACTCTACAATCGTTAGGTACAAACCATCTCATTTATTATTTCAAGTGATCAGTATTTGTTCAAATTATAGGCATTTAATATCTTTCCGGCCCCATTTGATTTAACGTGTTTTTATATTCTGCATATTTTTGCCACTTTCACATCTTTCACGCTTCTACTCCAGAAGTCCATCGTGTTTGACTTTTGTTCGCATTTGAAATATACAAATGTGTATAAATATCGAAACTCTACAAAGGGGGCTGGGTCTGATTTGTTAAATTGACATTTTTCTTTTCGTCAAGTAAACTCATATAATATTCGAGTTCGTTGATTTATTTTTTTGTTGCTAAATTTATGTTATAGTTTAACTCATTTCCTTAGGCTTTAAACGCTTATTTATAACAAAACAACAAGGTACTTTATTTAAGTTTAATGCTCATATTACGTTGGAAATACTCGATCTATATTACTATATTACTTATACTTTGCCTATTGGTAGTCCATAAGTCAACCTTTAGCTTTAGTTAGCTCTATTTATAGTTATACACGATTGTTTACACAAAAAAGTTTCATGTCAAGAACAAAGAAGAATAAATATCTGTTTATGTAGACATTTAGATCAAGACTTGATTGGTGATTTTATAAATTTATATTTATGAGCTTATAGCAAAGTTTTCCGTCTTAAAAGAAAACTACTATTATATATTATAATCCCAATCTGCGATAAAGCAATAAATTTACCTATGTATGTATGTGTATGTTATTTATAAATACTATTTTCTGATAATAATACAAAACACCCAATATATGGAAAATAATGATTAAATGCGGATAGTTATTTATTTAGGTCTTCAAACAAATCTTTGCTCGTTTTCAATTATAAACAGCTTTATAGTTTACAGTATTGTGATTTTAATTTGCAGATTTAATACAATTCACACAAAAAACAAGATATACTAATATTTTTTCATAGATATAATAATTATTATGGATGTAAATTATAATAATGACGTGGCACCAGAAGTATATAGAGCAGACAGCAATATTATGTATACGAGTTAGGTACTTATTGCTGAAATCAAATCATTATTTGGACAATTATCTGTGATCAAACGTTGACCCCTAAAATTAGGTTAATAGTATGACAAATGACTAGTGACATGAAAGTGGCCAGTGTTGATTTAGAAATAAAAAAGAATGGACCGATTTCAATCCTTAAATGGCGAGAGCCCTTTAGCCATTTTCTCATGTACATATCGCCAAAAATTTGCCATTTCAGAGAAAATTCTTGAGATAAATTTAGAATTTCGGTAGCCTTCCCAAATAAAATGATTTCCATAAGAAGTAAATAAACAGTAAAAAAAGGAAATAGCATGTAGTAATGCATTTGGAATATTCCAAATAAGCTAATCATAGAAAATGCAGAAATTATGTGAATCACAGGAATAATCCCAAGACCTATTGGTTGAACTACATAAATAACTCTATTGAAGTTAATATTTACTAATCGCATCATTGTAATCATTTTCCTCATCAAAGGTTGGATATTTGAGATCCCATTATATTTGAAAGATGAATCATTAGCTAAACCATTAGGAATGACTGTGGACACAAAGAATAGCCAGTCTCTAGTTACAGTAACGTAAATGATACCCGCAATCAAAGAAAATAGTAATGAATACATCACAAGACTTGATACTGTGAACACCAATATAAATACGCCAAAATTAATCCACGAATTTTCAGCTAAATACTGTGGAAGAACAAAATGCATGACGAGGTAGAATGGGTTTTCTTGGTGAAAGATGCAAAGCGCTCCAATGATTAGCACTACGAATGGAATGATTGGTGTTAACGCGCAAAGAAACAGACCGACGACATCAAATCTGCTGTTCTGTTTCCATTTGGGAAACGTTTCTGAAAATTTTAAACGTTAGATATAGTAAAAGTAATCATTATAATAAATAATAAAAATATATTTGCTTACCAACTAATTAAAAGTTTCTTTTCTACTTCCTTTTTAATAAAAAATACCTTTTTTACCTTTTTTCTTTTTCACCTTTTATCAAAGACGTAGTAAATTTAAAACTATTGCACTAACTAATAAAATATTTTATTTTATTTTAATTGCAACTTGTAGACACTTGAAAAAGCAAAAAGATAACCTTTTTTACAATTTTGCTCTTACCTTTTTTGCAAAAAAGCAAAAAAGGTCCCTTTTGGTTCTTGCTTACTTTCAAACAAAGATTCCACTCTGAGGTACGCATTGAGAATAGCAATCAAATACTTCAATTCGAAGAAAATGCAATAGCACAATAACAATCCCAACGAAGTGCACAAATGAAACATAATCAAAAATAATATTTTGCGGACGTTCATCGTCGGATCGGGTTGAAATAAATTTTTCAGTAAAATCCCAGTGTACACTATGACATATATTAAGAGAAGGGACGAATATATTATTGTGTTGACTAATTTTACTTTTGAGTCACTGTATTTAAAAGTCAATGTTTTCGAATTGAATTCCAAGGGGAAAAGTTTAAACCAATGAATTACAGAGCAACAATGGTCAAGCGCTTTTATAGTCAATTTTGACAACATTGTTACAACCTGGGGAAAATTTGGAAATATACCAAAACAGTTAAACTATTTATTTATTGCTTAGTTCGTTAAAATGATTGGAAATTAACCCAACTGTGCAATATGATGGACTATTAAGTAGTGGTGTCTATTTTAGGATATCAAAGTTTTCAGAACCCAGTTTACTTCCTACAACGTGTTCAAATTAATGAGATTTTGTCATTATTTTAACATAGCTGTATAAATTTATGAAACTTACATATCTGTAGGTTAGATCCTAAGGGGAAATGTTTAATCTAATTTAAACAGAATAACAAAGTTTAAATGGTTTTACAATCAGTTAGGACATTTATAGTTATAAGGGAATGTCCTAACTGAGAGATAAAAGCTGGAAATAGATTAGCTTAGTGGGTCAGACGTCAGAAAATTATTATTCCTTATTAATTGTTATAAAAATATATGCGGTATAAAGAGTATCATCTATAAGACTATACTATGCACATAATAATAGTAATAGTGGTATGGTATATTCCACGATGTTTTAATGAAGGTTGTCTATTTTAGGACCACGTTGTTTTTCTTACTGTTCTCCATACTCATAGATTTGATTTTCTGACATCATTGCCCCTTCCGAAATTAAGTTTTAAATACGGTACTGTTGACTGTCGTGACTTACAAACCGCTTGACTCGGGTCTAAACTGTTGAGCCAACGTGGGTTGTAAGAATGTTGTAAGAGTCCATCAACCAGTCCACCGCTAACTTCACTTCTTGAATCTTTTGGCCATCCCGTTATTGATTGATAAAGTCCGTCGTCCGTAGATAATTTTTGTTGAATATGCGAAATAACTACCTTTGACTTTAATTGACTGATCAATGAAATTATTAAGAAATGCTGTAACTATAATAACACTACAATACAAAATAATTATAATAAACTTATAATAATAACGATTTTGGATACGCAGAAATTGACTTATGAAATAATTGTTTATATTTTACTTCCACGGTCTTACAAAAATATAATTAAGGGTGATTTTAACATTTTGTTTAATAGGCGGGTGTTTGGATGAGACGTGCTGGTTGGTATGGGGGTAGTCTCTGACGAGGGCGGGTTGTTTGCTAGTAATTATAGTGATGGCAATAATTAATTAGTAGTTATTTTAGTCGGAAAAATTTTCATATTATGCAATTTTCAAGAAGATGTCAGGTTACTGATAAGCAAGAAGTGATAATGAAATGGAAGCCTACTAATTTTTCATTAAGGCGCTATGCTGTAATAAATTCGCTGTAGTAAATAATGGAGTATCGAGAATTGAAGTTTAAACCATTTTAATAAACAAACTGGTTTATGGCGTATAAATATATCAGAGTTCTTATTTAGCATAAGTTAGCCGCATAAGCAGAAATGAAGTTCTACCTAAAATCTATTAACGACTAAGTTTATCTGAGAAAACAAAAGGTTGACTTGGATTGGATTTTAAGGTTAATAACATAAATGGCATTCTGGGTTGCGTGATGTGTTTGAAGTTTGAAGAAAATAGCAATCATTATCTAATATACTTCAAAACTTAGAATTAACACTAATAGTCCAAATGACATCCAGCGGTATCGGTCAGCTATATAATAAGAGCTTTCTCAAGGGATTTTCACATCTCTGTTACAATTCAGTAAGAAAATATATTCAGACCATTTCTTTCAGATATTGTACGGAATAGTTTATTTAATCTTCGATTCAACATGCACAAAAGGTTTCTCCTAATTGCCACGCTCATAATTGGTGTAATAATTGTTAATGAGCAAGTAAGTGTTACTTAATCTTTAAATCTATGTATTAAAATAAACTAATTGTTTAGTGATTATTTAATATTGTATAACATAAAGTAAGTAACCAAATAATAAGTCCCGATTTTCTAAAAGACTTTAACAAAAACAAAAACTAAATATAATATTACAACTATTCCAATATTTCCAATCTTCCCTTTCTACAGGTTACTGCTGATGGATTCAACGTAGATCCCCAACATGCAAAATCCATTGCCACACCACAAAGAAGAATGGAAAAACGAGCTGAGGCTGAACCTCAAGATCCTTCTGAAGCTCGGTCCGTACTGGGAAACATTATCAGCTTTTTAAAAATGCCCAGATTTGGGGGCAGATAAAAATTTTTCATGAATCATTTATACCAAATAATTTGGCGACCTAATTCATTCTGGCAGATCAAAAATTCACAGAGTGTGAATAAGTTGACAAATACATGAATATGTCTCCCTATTAGATAATTTTCAACTTTCTTTAAATGTTTTTGATTTTTAATTATTCATTTTAATATACGTATATCTTCTATTTATCATGCCTTGTTAAATTCATACCAATTACATGTGTCTGTCAACGTGTAATATAGTTAGTATTTTAGTATTAATATTAAAGTTATATTGTTGGATTTTTATTGTAATTTAAAATGAATTACATAATATTCTTTGTGTTCAGTCGATGAACAGCAAAATTAACTATAATAAAAAAACATTTCCATTTGATAAAGAATATGTATTGCATGGCTATGGACTAGGTTAATACGTGTGTGTTGGGGAAATTAAGTTCAATAAATAAAGTATTAATTAATCTCGAGCTGAGTTGAAAAATAAAACAAATACTTTTATTTCAGGTTGTTACAAAAATACGCGGATATATTAAAATTTTAATGGAGTATGAGAAATACTTAATAAGCGGGTGTTTCGATGAGACGTGCTGGTTGGTATGCGGGTAGGATGGGTGCGGCATAGGCGTCTCTGACGAGGGCGGGTTGTTGGCAGAGTCCCTTGGTGAGTGTTGGGTGGTATCCGGTCTCGTCGGCGGTGTAAGTCAAAGTGAATCGGAGTCCTTCGGGACTGCACCAGGAAGTCTCTCCACTCTTGGTCTGCGCAGCTCCAACTACTTCTTCTACCCGGGTATTTCCGTATCCGTATCCGTCACTCACTACACGCCCAACTGACACTCCCTTCAAGAATCCTGACTCACGACTCACGATTCCATTCGCTCCAGCGAAACTACAAATCAATTCAAATTATTAAATCTAATTACTATTAACCATCTTTATTTAAATACTTACTCGAAAGAGTACTCTCCGGCCGCGGGATTGATCAGGTGGTTGAATCGGGTAATTGGAATGTCATCTACAACGCGCAGGGCCGGTCTCTCCACAACTCGGAGTTGTTGTCCATAAGAATGTCTGAGGGGGGCTGCTTCGACCACTCTTTTCAAAGGTCTGTCCTCAACTACCCGGGTGAGTTGGGGAACTTCCTCCACCAATCGCTGTCCACCGTATCCAGAATCCAATCGGACTAATTCAGCTCCATTTCTGATGGAGTAAGATCCACAGGCAACTCCAGCCACCAACATACACAAAACGGCGATCTGAAAGGAAATACATAACTCTATTTAGCCATGTATTATAGTTTCACGCTCACTTTACATCCATTGTACTCGAAAGACATTGTTGCATTACAATGGACCTCCCACGTTCATTTGCTCGACTCGAAGTTTAAGCTGAAGTAAAGCCTTTTGTGTTGCACCATATTATGATTAATTGTCTTTCGAATACAATGGATGTAAGTAAGGTGACGTAGAACTGTAATGACAATTAGCTTTTGTGAAACGTGGAAAATTAGATTACCGATTTCATGGTTAAGAATTTTTAGAGATAAATGAAATTGTATTTCCTGATTTCCAACTGTTCTGTGACACTGATGCTCTTACAGGACTCCGTCTCTCCCTTTTATACCAAAGTTTAAATCTGTGTGAAACTAAAATAGCCCTTTTACAGTGCCTAAAATACCCGTCAATCTCTACAATGTCAAAGTTTGTTAATCAATACTAAGATGGATGGACATACACTTTAAACAACTGGTCAACATGCATGGTCAGGCATGTATGATTCAAGGTGGAGGCTTTCTTTAGAGTGTCTTACCCAGTTATTTTGATCATCATAAAACCTAAAATGTAAAACTTAGTGCTATTTAAGGTTGATAGTCTTCAGAGATATAAAAGATGAGGTGAACGGGTTCTCTCCGACAATAAGTCTAAGAACAAACAATGTCGTGGCAATCTACATACTATCTCTATATTAGGTAGTCATAATAAATAATAACATTATCGCTCCGAAACGAACCTATTTTCCAGAAGGTAGGCATAATTACTTAGATACATTACATTAGGTTAGAACAGTCTATATACCTGGATAGTATTCTATAAATAAATACCAACTTTTTTGTTTTTATAATAGACATTAGTATAGGCCAAGTAAATAAGTAATTCGTACTTGGTTTTGCTTGGAGGTTAAGGATCTCACAGCAGTTGTCAATTTTATTTTAGTTGCCGTTACATGAACCGGTTTTAGATTTACGGTTCCCACGTAGTACTTACTAATCTGTTATTGTAACATTGGAATATATTTCCAATTGGCAGTAAGATATTTTAATATCAATTGTAGCCATTTTTTGTAATTACATTAAATTATTTTAATGGACTAGCAAAATACTACGTAGTTTCGGAAATTTGATAATCATAAGTTTGATGTTTGGATTCTCTTATTGCAAAAGTTAATGATGCTTTGACAAACGATTGGGTCTGGTTTACAAAAGGATCAAAGCTCTGGTGATACCGTGAATTAGTTGAACTAATAAAATTAAGTTTTATTGCCGAATGCTCATTTAAATGTTGATTTAATTTTGATTGACTATAAAAATCATTCAAAGTTCCCATTTGACATTATAATTATGGTTTAGTATAGACTAAATAAAAATTCAAAATATTGACTTTCGTACTTTTTTATTAACCCAGTTACTTGGTACGGACAATTGGACTATTTTTTAAAAGCCTTTTTTATTGACAAAAAACCTTTTTCTATTTACCCGGAAATCTCTACCCTTTATTATTCCTTACTGTTTTTCTCTCAGTAATTTTGCAAATAATATGAGGCTTCCTTTTTAGGTAAGTAGAGCTTTTATCCAAAATTGCTATGCTATGAGTATTTGATAATATGGTATACTTTATTTACATAATTAGAATAATACTAGGACCAGGTTCTTGCAAACATAGAATTTGTTAATAAAAGCCCTTTTGGCCTGACTTCAATTTTCAATAATATTTCACTAGTGCGCCCTGACCATACTTGAATACCAGTTCAAGTAAATCCATTGTACATCATCATAGGTGAAGCTGAATAAAAATGTCACATTTCTTGATATCAAGAAGGACATTTAATTCTTTGGACATCATTTTCTCATTCGGTGAAAAATTTAGGCTAATTCCATTTAGATGGATTCCGGAAAAAAGAAAACTAGTCCCATCTGCAGGACGAAATCTTTTAATTCATAAGCTGATATTCTTCACAAGCTTAATCTTTCGAATCTCGGAAATTCTACCATTTATACTATCAATAGTTTCCGATAATAGTGTAGGTCCTTTTGCCAGAGCAATGCACCTTGCATACATAATTGCAGGACTAGGAGGTTTTATGGCTCAGACAAATTCATTTCTGTTCAAAGATGAGATTATGGAACTCTTTAACGCGCTTCTGAATTCTGACATGAAAAGCCGTAAGTCACTTTGATAGCTTTTCCTTAGCTGGGAACAAAAAAGATTCTTGTTTTACAAAAAAGTACTACTTTTTAAAAAAAAATCCCGTCCGTTTTACCTTTTTTGCCTTCTTTACATGTAAAGTAGAAGTAAATGGGGCTCGCCGCTTCATCAAAAACGGTAAAAGGCAAAAACTTCCTTTTTTATTCCCCATTCCTTAGTACTTGCATTAAGTTTACTAAAAAATGCAATAACCAATTCCAAATGTATATGAATTGTAGCTAGAATCTTAAATTTACTTAATTTGTTTTAAATTTTCAGGTCAATGGCTCCAGAAAATGATACACAAGTCTCAGAACAAAGACCTAATAGGTTGGCTATCGTATGTATTGCTTAGATATCTATTCATAGCAGGCGTGCTTATGTTCATCCACATTTTTTTCAGACCTGAAGCAATCTCTGGAAAAGAAAAATGGCTCATTGCATATCATTTGGGTTTTGAATCTAAATGGATTATTCAGGCCAACTTTCTATTTTTGTGGGTTATGTATGCAATCATCTTGTATCATGGAACAATATGTATTTTCATAACATTGTCCACGGGAAATGCTTTGCACTGTTGGTTTAAACAGCTAAGGTAAAATTTCAAAATTGAAAATCAAGAGAACAAATGGCAGAAATCTAATTTAATTTTTGAAATTGCCTTAAATAGGATTCTGGCTGCGGAAATTGTCGACGGGGAGACAAGGAGCCAGTTCGCGGTTCGTTTCAAAAGGAATATAGATTTCTACAAGGAAGTTTTGCTCTTTGTTCAACTCTGTGAACGTCATTATCGGCCTTTTCTTCTACCGGCAGGATTATTCTTTCTGATTTTGAATATCGTCGCTTTTTCGTCGCTTTTGGTCCTAAGCTACCATATTCTTCCCCCTGAGGTA
Organism: Tomocerus qinae; assembly: GCA_020055645.1. Classification (NCBI taxonomy): domain Eukaryota; kingdom Metazoa; phylum Arthropoda; class Collembola; order Entomobryomorpha; family Tomoceridae; genus Tomocerus; species Tomocerus qinae. The sequence continues at coordinate 128,226,113 of CM034546.1, forward strand.
ATACTTCTAATTATCATTAACAACCTCTTGTACCTGATGATAATTCATTTCCTCGGCAAAATATCCATGAATGCCATTTCCACATCGAAGAGATTTGTAGAGTCACAAATCCGAAAGAAGAGGCGGACATTTATGCTGTCAAAACTTCACAGGACTGATTTGAAAGCGTGTATTCCAATTACCATTCATGTCAGCAGCCTTTTTACAATTGAGAAAAGCATCACATTATTGGTGTATAAAATCGCTTTAGATAATGTCGTTGACTTAATCCTAACCTTCAAAGAACTTTAATTATGACGATTTCCTGAATTGTTTTGCAGTTACTGAGAATATTTACCTATTTACCTATATTTAATGGGTCCCTGAAAAATATTAAAAGTCCCTGAAAAATAATTGAAACGTCATTTGCTGATTTTGTCCCTTTGTTTTATTAATGGGTCCCTATGGCATTATTTAAAAAGTCCCTGCAAATGTTGAAATGGTACATGGTCAAATAGTTGTGTTACTTACTTAATATGGTGAAAGTCGTTACTCTGAAATGTCATTACTAGTATAATCATTACAATAAGTAATAGTATATCGATATAGTAAAGAAATCATTAATAAGTTATAAGTAGCCCCTTCGTAGCCTAGTTGCACCGTATTTGGAACAAAAGATATATACATTCTGAAAGTTGGCGTAAAATCTTAGAGAACATCTCTTATAATGTTTTTAGGAAGTTTTTTTCCTTCTTTCGCTTCAATTAATTTGTTTTAAGGTGGAAGTTAAAACTTTTTGGAAAAATAAAAATACATCCCCTTCGTCAAAAACAAATTTTGGGTTGAAATATGGTAGAGGTTACGCAAATACCTCTTAATGTTATTGCTTTAATTATGTTAGGTTTAGATCCCTCAAAATTTGGGTCTGGTATGCTCTGTGTATTTAATTGAACGATTTTTAAAATATGCAACATCTGCCTTACTTAGATACCAAATTTGGCTTACACGGACATTTTAATCTGTTTGCACTAACAGTAGCACACTTCCACACTGCTGCTTAAATTCACAGATCTTTGAGTCCATAAAGTAAGAAGGTCTCTATTAGATTCTTAATTCTTAGGTCTCGTATTTTTTCAAAAAAGTCCAAATAATCGATGTGTATGTTTCCTCTGCATCGGAGCTATATTATGTATTATTTTAATTGTGTATTGAGTTGGAGACAAACGAAAGATGCTAGACTTAGTGAACTGTGTCGATTATTTCATCTTATCTGATTGTGCACCTCTAATCGTCTAACAGTCTAAGGCAAGTGTAATTAAAAATTAATACAAACTATGTAGTACCTCCAAGGTCTCAATCTTAACATATTCATTTCCTTATATAGTATAGCCTTATACTAGAAATGACGTTGACAACACCTCATTAATTGGTCCATGTACTATTTCAGCATTTGTAGGGACTTTTTAAATAATTCCACAGGGACCCATTAATTAAACGAAGGAACATATTATTATTTAGCAATTGACCGTTTCAATTATTATTTAGGGACTTTTAAATTTTTTAAGGGACCCATTAAATAGCACCCGTTTTTTATTTAGACCCACTATGTAACTAAATTGTACGAAAGTATTATTGCTTTGTTCTGAAATCAGATTGTTAGTAAAATGTTTACAATGATAAACGGCTAAATCCTAAATCAACATTCAAAATACCATATTTACCTAACTATTAACTTACATAATATTGTACATTGTACCCACCTATGTAACCCACCATCACAAAATGCTAAAAGATACATATTTAATTCAATTTAATAGTATAGTGGCAATAACTTGGAAGTTCTTAACCTCTACTTGAAACCACAATTATTTATATTTGACCATGTACTTACTTTAATAGCTAAAATACAAGCTACAAAATAAAATAAACGAAAATGTGGTTTTTATGTGTACTTAACTTAAGGCTTGATGATACAATTTTTAAATGGTTACGTAAAAGGAATAATAGCAATTGTCGATCCAAAGTTACACTTAAAATCTGTCTAATGGGAACTGCGGGTTTCTAACATGTAACCACTGTGCATCTTCTTCTCTCCTTCATGTGTACTCAAAGTGCAAGCCACAAAATACAAAAAATTATGCATTTACAAAAAAGTGTTTGGCCTTTCTTGACCTACAACTACCAACAACAGATAATGAATAGCATCTATTTGGTTAGATTAGGTTGGTGCACAACTATGTGAGAGCACAATATCACCTTCGTAAACAGTGATACTTACATTGTCACAGCAGTAGACAAATACTCATTCCACAAAAATAGAAATATACAGAATGTATAAGATAATTTTCTTTAATTTCGCAATTCAAATTTTTATAAAAATAAAATGTTGCAGTGGGACAAAATATTGTAGCAATAAACTTAGGCCAGTTCCTTTGCCTTAACGGTATTAACAAAAACAACTTGGGTTGGGTGGGATGCTTAATAAGCGGGTGTTTCGATGAGACGTGCTGGTTGGTATGCGGGTAGGATGGGTGCGGCATAGGCGAGGGCGGGTTGTTGGCAGAGTGCCTTGGTGAGTGTTGGGTGGTATCCGGTCTCGTCGGCGGTGTAAGTCAAAGTGAATCGGAGTCCTTCGGGACTGCACCAGGAAGTCTCTCCACTCTTGGTCTGCGCAGCTCCAACTACTTCTTCTACCCGGGTATTTCCGTATCCGTATCCGTCACTCACTACACGCCCAACTGACACTCCCTTCAAGAATCCTGACTCACGACTCACGATTCCATTCGCTCCAGCGAAACTACAAATCAATTCAAATTATTAAATCTAATGACTATTAACCATCTTTATTTAAATACTTACTCGAAAGAGTACTCTCCGGCCGCGGGATTGATCACGTGGTTGAATCGGGTAATTGGGGCATCATCTACAACGCGGAGGATTGGTCTCTCCACAACTCGGAGTTGTTGTCCATAAGAATGTCTGAGGGGGGCTGCTTCGATCACTCTTTTCAAAGGTCTGTTCTCAACTACCCGGGTGAGTTGGGGAACTTCCTCCACCAATCGTTGTCCACCGTATCCAGAATCCAATCGGACTAATTCAGCTCCATTTCCGATGGAGTAAGATCCACAGGCAACTCCAGCCACCAACATACACAAAACTACGATCTAAAGTCAAATAAAATCAATTTTTAGAAAATTTAAGCGAAAGAAGATTTAACTAAGTAAATCTTGATTTTACCGATTTCATTTTTGATAATTTCTTTGATTAGAATTGTTATTTGAAGAATGTACTTTGTGTAACTGATGTTGATCTATCAGGATCTCTTCTCTTTTATACCAAAGTTGGAATAAAGAACCAAAATAGATTCTAGTTATTATTGTCAAATGTGGTATCCTTTGCCCCTCTAATTCATGTTGGTGGTTACTATTTCATTTGAGGAGCTTATTATTGTATGTAGGAGTAAGTACCTAAGATATTTATTTTAACCCGTTCTCAATATATGTCTATTAATGTAATTGAAGGTTAAGAATTGCCTTGTGAGTTGATCTTGTTACCTGAGAAGGTGAAAAACAAATTACGAAGCCAAACTAGTTTATGGACTGCTCAATGTCTGCAAATGAAACCTCGACCCAGTATTACATAATAGCATTGATTTTCGTTTTCAATGCATTCAGGTAGTTCAGGTTCATCTTCGGATGCTGTAAACTAACCCGTTAGTGTTAAATCCTTGAGGCTATTTTGTGTCTACCTATTGGAAGAAAGATGCTAACGTAGGAGTTTTAAATGATACAAGCCAGTATAAATAAAAATGATTTTATCAATGCTTAAACTTCTGAATCTCCAAATGCAGTCCACCGAAATCCTCTTAATGGTTAGTTAGGTCATGTATGCATCAATAGTAGTAAATAAATGTAAAACAATTTTCAGTCCCAGGATGCACATTTTGTAATTTACATAAATTTATTAAGCAACACTTAAAACATTGTTGACAACAGTTTATTAAATTTGATTATATAATCAGAAAGTTGGAAACAAATGGCAATTATTCGAATTAAAAGTAGGAGAATCAGCCGAAGAAAGAGCCAAAAAGAAATGTTATAATTAAAGACGAAACTAATGAAAAATTCATCTTAACAATAAAAAATTAATTAGAAATCAAAACCGACAATAGAAAAAACCAAATAAGAAAAAAAATGAAACTCATTTAAATTAAATTAATAGACTATAGGAGCAATTGTCGCAGTGATCAGTTCCCACTTGAATTTCAGAAGAAAAATGAGCCTCGTTTGGGGGTAGAAGAAAGTAATTTCTCCTGCTGGGCGGAGCAGTACGCTTCCATCTGATACTTGAGAAAATCGGTGAAATAGATTCCAGATTGAACAGTCGGGAGGCGGGAGAAGCCTTTCCTTCCTTCACTCTCCAAAATGGCAGTATCAGCTGCAGTCCACGTGAAATTCTTCTCCAAACGGTGAAAGTCTTTGGGTGCCAGTTTTCCAGCCTCGACAGCCGCCTTGCGATGGGCCTCTACTAACATCTTTTCCTTCTCCTCAGCTTCCGTCGGCGTCTTGTCCGGAAATGTTTTGTTAAAGTCAAACTCCGGTTTCGGTACATCAATATATTTCTGATATTCTTCACGGATTCGTTTCTTCTCCAATTCTTCTCTCTTTTCTAAAATAGCCTTGACATTCTTCTGAAATGGATAGCAAAAAATAATTGGACAACTCGGGAATACCACAGAAAATAGATTTAATTGTGTACATGATTTACAAAAGGAGGTTGATGTAATAATTATAGTTAACCTTTGTTTCTTCAAAAAATTCGTAGTTGCTATCGCCATCATTTGGACAAATGATTTTACTATAATCAGGTTCAACAAATTCTGCGTCTGCTGGGAAATCTCCGTATCCATATTCATTGCTGCTACACTCTTGGCTTTTAGCCTATAAGAATATTATTGAAAATTAGGCCATCTGATTGTAAAATTAAAATGATAATAAAAAAATTCTACCTGGTTGCCAATCTTCCTCTCCTCCACTCCAAACTCAACGACAAAATAGGGTCCGATACCTGAGATCTGAGTAAGATATTTCTTCTCAAATTCTGCAACATCTAAATCAATGCCATTTGGGCCAATTACGACATTCTTTTTAAGTTCTCGTACGGGTTCCAAGATTCCTTCGTAAATATTTGACTGTGAATCCTGAATTCCATATAATTTTTCATCAATTTACTTAATAGTTATGATGTTTAGAGTTTTTGAGTTAGTATATCTAACCTTTGCGTGGATTTTGATTATAGCGTAAAACTGTGAATACTGATAATCATGAACGTAGCCATCTTCGATCATGTTAATCCAAAAGTGAATCCTGCCAGAATCCTTTTTAATTACAGGAATGAATTTCCGAACGTTTCCAAGGTCAAAGACAAACGGAGTCAAAATGATTCCTATAGAAAGATTGCTTGTCATTGTGGAAATGCACTTTTCAACGCAGTTTTAATTTTTATTTAATACAGGAAAGTGTTTGAGATAGGGAAGGATTAAATTACCTTCTGTTAATCCTCTGTAAGGAATTTTGACGGATTGCCCATTTGCTATTTCCTTTATGTATTTCTTGGTAGATCCGTGAAGTGACTCCATATGGCCATCAATGAAACCCCAGTACATTTTGGATGGGGATGATTCGCAGGCATTTATGAAACATTTGATTGAACGCCTATGACAATCAGTCCAAAATATGCAAATATTTTGGTTGGGTAAATAAATATAAAAAAATTATTAGCCAACAGAGCCTATTTTGTTACAATTATTTATAATTATATACAAGCCACACTATAAATTAGAAAATAAATAATTTAATACTTTACCTGTATGAACATTTAGCCTGGAAATGATCCACGTAATTGTTGGAATGAATCAGACGAGAGCAACCCAATATAAGGCAGTTGCAATGGACAGGTTTCTTCAACCTGAATTCCTGGTCATAGGGGAGGAGCTTTCTCAACTGAATCTTCTCGGACGGATGTTTGGAAGAACAAAACTCGTAGGAAGCAGCACAGCGAAAACAAAAGATGTGACCCTTGGAGCAGAAGTAGACGGGCGAATGGCAAAATGATTGGCACATCCAGCAATTCATAAAATCGAACTTCGGTCCATCGTACTTGAATTCCTCTTCTTCGCTGGCTAAGCTAAACGCTTCCCACTGGGAGTGCAGCTCCTCTACAGGATCGTCAGGATCCACAAACGGATTGACCCGCCCTGGGAAACTTGCATACCAACCATCATTCCCCGCCATGATGCTAAAACGAACGATGAACGAGTTCAGTTGGAATTGGGAATCGAAACCCTAAATAGTCTAAAATAAATGACAATAGAAGGAATTGAGGCGAACTTTTACACAAAGTATCAAAGTTTTTTGAAGTCAAATCGAATTTCTCAAAGCAGTAGCTGATATTGGCACAGTTTAAAATGATTCCTAAACGTACTCCTTTGACTACTCAAACAACGACAACAGCTACAGACATTTAGACAAGAAATGAAAACCAGAAGAGAGACACGATCCAATTCCTAAGAAACTCGCCTGCCTTCTGCCTTGAGCTTACAGTTTTAGCTATGTTAACAACTAATGAAATATTGTATGCTTATTGGTATGATACATTGTAATGTTAAGCATGCACACGATATGCAAAATACCAGTTTAGTTTAGCATAATTTTCAATATTTCAACCTTCCTTTGTGAGATTTGTGGATGGCAAAAGGAGTATTTAGAAGTTGAAAATAATGTATAATAGGTTGAATAATACGAAGCAAAATTAATGATGTTGTGAAACAACTGTCTATATTTTATTTTATTTTCATGATCTTACAAAAATATAATTAAGGATCGTTTTAATATTTTGTTTAATAAGCGGGTGTTTCGATGAGACGGGTGGGTTGATAGGCGGGTAAGATGGGTGCGGCATAGGCGTCTCTAACGAGGGCGGGTTGTTGGCAGAGTCCCTTGGTGAGTGTTGGGTGGTATCCGGTCTCGTCGGCGGTGTAAGTCAAAGTGAATCGGAGTCCTTCGGGACTGCACCAGGAAGTCTCTCCACTCTTGGTCTGCGCAGCTCCAACTACTTCTTCTACCCGGGTATTTCCGTATCCGTATCCGTCACTCACTACACGCCCAACTGACACTCCCTTCAAGAATCCTGACTCACGACTCACGATTCCATTCGCTCCAGCGAAACTACAAATCAATTCAAATTATTAAATCTAATGACTATTAACCATCTTTATTTAAATACTTACTCGAAAGAGTACTCTCCGGCCGCGGGATTGATCACGTGGTTGAATCGGGTAATTGGGGCATCATCTACAACGCGGAGGATTGGTCTCTCCACAACTCGGAGTTGTTGTCCATAAGAATGTCTGAGGGGGGCTGCTTCGATCACTCTTTTCAAAGGTCTGTTCTCAACTACCCGGGTGAGTTGGGGAACTTGCTCCACCAATCGCTGTCCACCGTATCCAGAATCCAATCGGACTAATTCAGCCCCATTTCCGATGGAGTAAGATGCACAGGCAACTCCAGCCACCAACATACACAAAACGGCGATCTAAATACAAATTGCAGAACTATTAGGACATGAAAGAATTATTTTTGTAAAATATCAAATTACATGATAAAGTGGATTACCGATTTCATGGTTAAGAATTTTTAGAGTTAAATGAAATTGCGTTTCTTGGTTTGCAACTGTTCTGTGACACTGATGCTCTCCCATGACTCTGTTTCTCCTTTTATACCAAAATTGAAATCTGTGTGGAACTAAAATAGCCCTTTTACAGTACCTAAAATACCCGTCAGTCTCTACAGTGCCAAAGTTTGTTAATCAATACCAAGATGGATGGACAATGTACATACTCTGTAAACAACGGGTCAGCATTTCTCAAGACATGAATGATTCAAGGTGGAGGCTTTCTTTAGAGTCTCTAATGCAGTTATTTTGATCCTCATAACCTAGAATGTAAATGTTATGCTATTTAAGGTTGATAGTCTTCAGAGATATTAAAGATGAGGTGAACGGGTTCTTTCCCATAATAGGTCTTAGAACTACCAACGTCAGAGCAAATACTATCTGCATATTTGGTATTCATAATAAATAATAACATTATCGCTCCGAAACGAACATATTTTCCAGAAGGTAGGCATAATTACTTAGATGGCATTACCTTAGGTAAGATCAGTCTATATCTGGGTAGTATTCTATAAATAAATACCAACTTTTTTGTGTACATAATAGACATTTGCATAGGCAAGTAATTCGTACTTGGTTTTGCTTGGAGGTTAAGGGTCTCACAGCAGTTGTCAATTTTATTTTAGTTTTAGTTGCCGTTACAAAAACCGGTTTTAGATTTACGGTGCCCACTGTAGCTACTATATGAATAATATAATATGAATAGGTCTCTATTTAACCATCATTAAAAACGTAAATAATATTTCGTTTTGCATAATACTATGCCGAATAGTCTAAAGGTAGTACTTACTTAGCTACTTTAATATGTATTATTGGAACATATTTCCAATTGACAGTTAAGATATTTTTATATGAATCGTAGCCATTTTTTGTAATTGCAATCTACCCAAGTCTATTAGCATTCATTTTGAAAGTGTTTTAGTTAAATGGCACTATCTAATAATATTCCTGAATTCTTAAAATTTTTACTTCAAACACAGATACCACATTTTAATTATATTGCTTCTTATGTTTTCAGAAATATTTGTTTTTAAATGTATATCTTCTAATATAAACCATCTATTACTATTTCATTGTTTTATTTTAGATTTTATTGTTACTTTTAAATCACTAACTAAGGAATAAAAAGTAAACATTATTGGTGCTTGAAAAACATTTATTATCCATCATTTGGTAATTGGAGAGAAAGTTATTTTAACGGACTAGCAAAATACTACGTTGTTTCGGAAATTTGATAATCATAAGTTTGAAGTTTGGATTCTCTTATTGTTAAAGTTAATGATGCTTTGACAAAACGAGTGGTTTTGGTTTACAAAAGGATGGTCCTCCAAATACTAAGCAAATGAACAATCCAATGCACTGAATGAAATAATAAAAACTAAAACTCATGTACAACCTAAAAAAATAAGATAATATTTTGGTACAAAGTCCATCAATTTAGTTAATATCTATTAGTTAGATTATAGGTAAAATATTTATTTTAAGATGTAGAAAAGCTAATTAATGGTTACCGTGTATGTACAATAGCTTAAAGCCGAATACGGATTTAAATAAAACAATTTTTAACTAGTACATAATATTGTTTACTTTCTCTTGCCAATATTATGGCAACGTATTTATTATTCCTTACTGTTTTTCTCTCAATAATTTTCCAACTAATATGAGGCTTCCTTTTTAGAAAAGTAGAGCTTTTATCCAAAATTGCTACGCTATGAATATTTGACAAGGTACTTTATTTACATAATTCAAATAATACTAGGTCCAGTTTATTGTAAATGTAGAATTTGTTAATAAAAGCCCTTCTGGCGTATCTTTAGTTTCCATACAATGTTTCACTAAAGCGCCCTGACCATTCTTGAATACCAGTTCAAGTAAATCCATTGTACATCATCATAGGTGATAAAGCTGAATAAAAATGTCACATTTCTTGATATCAAGAAGGACATTTAATTCTCTGGACATACTTTTCACATTTGGTGAAAAATTTAGGCTAATTCCATTCAGATGGGTTCCAAAAGGAAGAAAATTGGTCCCATCGGCAGGCCGAAATCTTTTAATTCATAAGCTGATATTTGTTTCAAGCTTAAGCTTTAGAATTTCTGAAATTCTGTCATTTATACTATCAACAGTCTTCGATAAAAGCGTAGAACCTTTAGCCAGGGCAATGCACCTTGCATACATAATTTCAGGACTAGGAGGTTTTATGTGCCAGACAAATTCATTTCTGTTCAAAGATGAGATTATGGAACTATTTAACGCTCTTCTGAATTATGACAACATGATAAACCGTAAGTCACTTTTTCTATTGTGATAGCTTTTCCTTAGCAGGGAACAAAAAAGGTACTCCATTTTTACAAAAAAGTACTTTTTAAAAAAAACCAGTCCTTTTCGCCTTTTTTGCCTTATTTACATGTAAAATAGAAGTAAATGGGGCACGCTGCTACATCAAAAAACGGTAAAAGGCAAAAAGGTCCTTTTTTGTTCCCCGTTCCTTAGCACTTACACTAAGTTTACTACAAAATGCAATAACCTATTCTAAAATGTGTATAAATTGTAGCTAGAATCTATTTTTTTTAATTTTCAGGTCAATGGCTCCAGAAAATGATAAACAAGTCTCAAAACAAAGACCTAATAGGTTGGCTATCGTATATATTGCTTAGATATCTTTTCTTAGCAGGCGTACTTAATTTCATGCAGACTTTATTCAGAGCTGATGAATTCGCTGGAAAAGAAAAATGGCTCATTGCATATCATTTTGGTTTTGAATCTAAATGGATTATTCTGCCCAACTTTCTACTTTTTTGCGCTATGAATGCGTTCACATTGTATCATGGAACAATATGCATTTTCATAACATTGTCCGCGGGAAATGCTTTGCACTATTGGTTTAAACAGTTAAGGTAAAATTTCAAAATTGAAAATCAAGAGAATAACAGCAGAATAATCGTAGGAAGCTATATTTAACTTTTAAAATTATTTTAAATAGCATTCTGGCTGAGGAAATTGTCGAAGGGGAGACAAGGAGTCAGTTCGCGGTTCGATTTAAAAGAAACATAGTTTTCTACAAGGAAGTTTTGCTCTTTGTTCAACTCTGTGAACGTCATTATCGTCCTTTTCTTCTACCGGCAGGATTATTCTTTCTGATTTTGAATATTGTCGCATTTTCATCGCTTTTCGTCGTAAGCTACGATATTCTTCCCCCTGAGGTAATGCCTATATTCATAATTAACAACCTCTTGTACCTGATGATAATTCATTTCCTCGGCAAAATATCAATGAGTGCCATTTCCACATCGAAGAAATTTGTAGAATCACAAATCCGAAAAAAGAGGCAGACATTTACGCTGTCCAAACTTCACAGGACTTATTTGAAAGCTTGCATTCCAATTACCATTCATGTCAGCAACTTTTTTACAATTGAGAAAAGCATCACATTAGTATTGTATAAAATCGCTTTAGATAACGTCGTAGACTTAATCCTGACCTTTAAGCAACTGTAATTATGATGATTTCATGAATTATTTTTTAATTACTGAGAATACCTAATATTTTATTTTTTACACACTATGATTCTCCCAGGACATGAAAAAGCCATGGGTTTTTGCTTTTGGTGAGGAGAAATCAACCCAAAAACGCGGCTTTTTGGGTTTTTCATGCCCTGGATTCTCCAAATTGTACGAAATTTGTATTTTGCTTTCTGTAATCAGATTGTAAGTCAAATGTTTACTATGATAAACGGTTAAATCTTAAATCAACATTCAAAATACCATATTTACCTAATTATTAACTACATAATATTGTACATTGTACCTGCCTATGTAATCCACCATCACAAATGTTAAAAGATACATAGTTAATTCTATTTAATATTTTAGTGGCAATAACTTGGAAATCCTTAACATACAATTGAAACCACAATTATTTATATTTGACCATGTACTTACTTTAATAGCTAAAATACTAGCTACAATATGAAATAAACGAAAATGTGTTTTTATATTTACTTAACTTAAGGCTTGATGATAGAAATTGTAAATGATTACGTAAAAGGAATAATAGCAATTGTCGATCCAAAGCTACAATTAAAATCTGTTTAATTTAAAAAATATTGTTATCTTTACTATAAATAAAAGCAAAGAGATACTAATAACCGCCTCCATATATTTTCCCAGCCCACTATTTTTACCATTATTAAACCAAGTCTGCAAATACCATCTGTAAAGAATACAATGCGTCTAGATTATTACTGAAAGCACACTGCAGGTCCTATAAAACCGGTTCGTAACCACAGAACGGAATGAAATTGGATAGACAATATACTGAATAACAAGGTCACTAATCTTCAAGCAAAAACCAAGTACAAAACCAATAACCTGACCCTGCACTTAAGTTCAAGAGCTATAATAAGAAAATAGACTATAGATGTATTTTAATCTATTACAATAACTTATTCGGTCCTAAAAGAACTATTTTTAGACGACCACCTTTAATATTTAACTCAGTGATCATTGATTTCTCATCTGGAGACCATCTGTCCACTGGAAAACAATATTATTATATACATAGTAGACCGCCCCGACATTGTTGTTCATGTCCATGGACCTATTGTTGAAGAGAACCAGTTCACCTCATCTCTAAAGTGTATCAACATCAACCTTAAATAGTACAATATTAAAATTTTGTTATGAGATTCAAAATACCTCAACAAGAGACAGGACTATATCGACAGCTTGCACTTTGAATTATTCATTCCTTGACAAATGTTGAACAGTTGCTTAAAGAGTATGTCCATTCAACTTAGTATTGATTAACAAACTTTGGCATTGCATAGATTGACAGATATTTTAGTCACTGTTAAAGAAGTTATTTTAGTTCCACAGAATTCAAATTTGGTATAAAAGGGGAAACAGAGTCCTGGTAGAGTATCACTGTCACAGAACAGTTGGAAAACAAGAATTACAATTTCATTTATCTCACGAAATCCTTCACTATGAAATCGGTAATCCACGTTCTCATTTACTTTAATATTTTAGAGAAAAGAATTTTTAAATTTTTTTTTTCATTCTTTTTTGTATTTAGATCGCCGTTTTGTGCATGTTGGTGGCTGGAGTTGCCTGTGGATCTTACTCCATCGGAAATGGAGCTGAATTAGTCCGATTGGATTCTGGATACGGTGGACAGCGATTGGTGGAGGAAGTTCCCCAACTCACCCGGGTAGTTGAGGACAGACCTTTGAAAAGAGTGGTCGAAGCAGCCCCCCTCAGACATTCTTATGGACAACAACTCCGAGTTGTGGAGAAACCGGCCCTCCGCGTTGTAGATGATGCCCCAATTACCCGATTCAACCACCTGATCAATCCCGCGGCCGGAGAGTACTCTTTCGAGTAAGTATTTAAATAAAGATGGTTAATAGTAATTAGATTTAATAATTTGAATTGATTTGTAGTTTCGCTGGAGCGAATGGAATCGTGAGTCGTGAGTCAGGATTCTTGAAGGGAGTGTCAGTTGGGCGTGTAGTGAGTGACGGATACGGATACGGAAATACCCGGGTAGAAGAAGTAGTTGGAGCTGCGCAGACCAAGAGTGGAGAGACTTCCTGGTGCAGTCCCGAAGGACTCCGATTCACTTTGACTTACACCGCCGACGAGACCGGATACCACCCAACACTCACCAAGGCACTCTGCCAACAACCCGCCCTCCTCACAAACGCCTATGCCGCACCCATCCTACCCGCTTACCAACCAGCACGTCTCATCGAAACTCCCGCTTATTAAGTATTTCTCATACTCCATTAAATTTTTAATATATCAGCGTATTTTTGTAGCAACCTGAAATAAAAGTATTTGTTTTATTTTTCAACTCAGCTCGAGATTAATACTTTGTTTAAACTTAATTTCCACAACACATACTGCTATGTTAAATAATCCATAGTTATGCATTACATATTCTTATCAAATGGAAATGCTTTTTTATTATAGTTAATGTAGATGTTCATCGACTAAACCTATTAAACACAAAGAATATTATATACCTCATTTTAAAGTACAATAAAATATCCAATAATATAACTTTAATATTAGGACCAAAATACTAACTAACCTGTGTTGGTATGCATTTGGTAAACGCATAATAAATATAAGATATACGTACATCATAATACATAATTAAAAATCAAAGACATATTGAAAGAAAGGTGAAAATTATCCAATAGGTAGACATCTTCATATATTTGTCAACTTATTCATACGTGACTTTTTTTGCCGGCGTACTTTGATTGACCAGAATGAGTTAGGTTGCCAAATTATCTGGTAAATGATTGCATAAAATGTTTTTATTTGCCCCCAAATCTGGGCAGTTTAAAAAAACTGAGAATATCTCCTATTACGGTCCTAGCTTCAGAAGGAGCTTGAGGTTCTGTCAAAACTCTTTTTTCCATTCTTTGGGGTGTGGCAATGGATTTTGCATTTTGGAGCTCTACGTTTAATTCATCAGTAGCAACCTGTAGAAAAAAGGACAATTGGAAATATTGCTATCGTAATATATTTCTAAGTTTTGTATGTGTTCAAATCTTTTAGAAAGACGTGAATTATTTGATTTTATGTTATACAATATTAAATAATAATTGAACGATTAATTTATTTTAATTCATATAGGTTTAAAGATTAATGTACACTTACTTGTTCGTTAACAACTATTACACCAATTATGAGCATGACAATTAGGAGAAACCTTTTGTGCATGTTGAATCGAAGATTAAATTATTCCGTACAATAATATTTGAAAGAGATGGTCTGAATAAATTTTCTTAATGAATTGTATCAGAGATGTGAAAATCCCTTGAGAAAAATCTTATTATATAGCTGACCGATACCGCTGGATATCATTTGGGCTATTAGTGTTAATCAATTTCCTAAAGTTTGAAGTACATTAGATAATGATGGCTATTTTCTTCAAACATCAAACACATCACAGGATTTTTCCGGCCTAAATAACTACTAATTATTGTCATTACTAATTACATGGTAATTGAAAATAAATTCAAACCTGCTTCGAATCAGTACCGTATTTAGAAGTCAATTTTGGAGGGGGCGTGGATGTCAAAAAGCCATATACCATTTTTTGTGCCTTTGAAACAAAAATTCCGCGCGGAATTATATCGATATTTACGGCATGCGAAAAATTTAAGCTGATTTGTAGAAAATGAGGTATAAATGGCCTAAAAATCACATAAAATCGCGCGAAGCCCAAACTGTTTTGGTATTTTAAGGAAAAGATTTCTTTTTTCTTGGATTTTGGTGGTAAATGTCACATAATACCCTTACTACAAATGATGTCAAATAATGAAAGGGAATATCAGGGGCCGTGTCCCTTACTAATAGGATAGTAAGTTACTATCTTTTAACCGAATCGAAGAAAAAAAGTAGTCTTAGTCCAATACATAATAAAAATAATATTCTGCCTACAGCCCTGGAATGTATCCTTCATTCACTAATGGCATTCATTCACTAATGTCCTACTGTTCAAATGATAACTTAATGAATTTTGGACAATTATGTAAGACAAAGGTTAAAAATGTTGTAAAGTATCGACGAAAGCTGACAATGTCAAAAATGTTGATATACAATTCTACAAATAGCGAGTCAAAGTTTTTGTGTGTCTCAAGAAATTATTTTTGTTTTTCCATATCATGCAACTTTAAATCTCAAAGCTTCTCCGTTACATTCTACTCAAGAATCTGTAATTATTCGCTCTCTGAGATTGACAGACTTTCTTTGATGACCTTAAATGAATCTTAAATGACCTTGTCAGCCATTTTTTTCTAAATAAATTTTTTGGCTGCTTCTGCTGCCAATTTTTTGTTATACACGTGATGTTAGCTGTAAATGATAAAACCTGGTCTACTTAGTCTACTAGCGTAGCAAGTAGTTGAGTAGGATAAGAAAAATTATTTTCTATTGTCGATCTATTGTCTATTTTATTAAGACCTCATATATTTTATATAGCTTATTGACCCTTCTTATTTCATTTATCTGTATAGAGAATTTCCAAAATTCTTTCTCATTGTAGGTAGCCTACTTACAATGATTTTGACAAAATCGTTTTCAAAAAAACGAAGAAAGAATTTGACAGAGCCTTGTAAGGCTTCTTTTTGGAAATTTTTATTGTTAGCTAATTTAAAAATTAAGCTGTGCAATGTGAAACGTGTAAAATTGTAATTCAGACCCCAACCATCGGTCAATTTTCCTGCTTTCAATTTTAACAGTTTCAAAAAACGGAACCTTACACTCCATCGGTAACATAAATCAAGAATCGAGGACGGAAAACTAAATCTGGCTATCTTCAAAAATTGGAAACGCCACGGCAGCCTTAACTTTGAGAGTATTTTTTGTAATTCTTTTTTCCTGATTAATAATCTCCGTATAATTATTCTTGAAAAACGAAATTTCCTAGCCTTTCATACTGTTTGAAATGATGATTTACATAGTATATTTATATTATTACATACAAAAGATAAATATATAATAGTGGCATTCATGGAGTATTAGTGAACATAGTGTACCTGAGAAGATCTTAAAACCGGTTTCAGTCTTCAGTATAATAATATAAAAATAAATGTTGTTTATTTATAGGTATCTAGTACATAGTAGTGATTTATCTCTTTATTCAATATCTTTAGATGACCTTAGTGTAATACCTCAGCAATTGTTGGTCATTTAAAGTTGTCCACTGTCCACCTGTCATCTCTGCATACGGAAACTGGATTACCAATTTTAAACTAGCTCTTATTATTAGTTCTTATTATTATTATTATTGTTATCTTATTATTATTTCTTATTATTCTCATTATTAGTATATGAAGAAATTAGCCTAGTATTATGTAATTGTAATGCTTACACATACAACCTCGATATTGTTGTTCAATGTGTCAGCGGAAGTTGGAACCAGTTTACCTCCGAAGAGTATCTAGGTAACAAATGAAGGACATAGGTACAAACTTTTGTGTATTTTCAAATTGTCAATGCCTTTCTTAGTCAATGTAGAAAATATACCTCCTAGCCCAAAAGGAGTTTTAGTTTCGTTTTAGGTACCTTTTATATTTAGCTCCTTAAATGATATAAAAGAGAACAATTTTTTCAAAAGTTCATCAGTCACACAATCAGCTTCACTAGTAACAGCTTCTGTTAACAAATATCTACTAACAATTTTATCTGCACAGCAAGAAGTTTCAAAAATGAAATCGGTAAGCTAATATTTCCAATTTTACGAATCTAAAGAATTATAACGTGTCTTATATTTGGTTTTCTTTATTTTTAGATCTTAGTATTGAGTATGTTGATGGCATGCGGATCAGCGCAATTATTGCGATTGGATTCTGGATACGGTGGACAGCGATTATTGGGGGAAGTCCCACAATTCACCCGGGTAATTGAGAACAGACCTTTGGTCGGAGTCCCAGAACTAGGCCCCTTCGGAATCCAGTCTTCATATGGACAACCTCAACTTTTGGATGTTCCAGTTTTAGACAGACAACTCCCAATCCTGGAGAGACCCGCCCTTCCCCTTCGCGTTGTAGATAATATCCCAATTACCCGATTCAACCATCTCATCAATCCCGCCGCAGGAGAATACTCTTACGAGTAAGTATTTATGCCAATTAAAATATTACATTGGTTAGTATAAAAGTAGATTTAATATTTAATTAATTGAATTATAGTTTCGCTGGCGCAAATGGAATTGTCAGCAAAGAGTCTGGATTCATGAAGGGAGTTTCAGTTGGGCGTGTAGTTGGTGACAATTACGGTTACGGAACCCGGGTGGAAGAAGTAGTTGGAGCCGCACATGTGAAGAGTGGAGAGACTTCTTGGTGCAGTCCCGAAGGACTCCGATTCACTTTGACTTACACCGCCGACGAGACCGGATACCACCCAACACTCACCCAGGGACTCTGCCAACAACCCTATGCCTATGCCGCACCAGCACCAATCGTACCTGCTTTACCCGCATACCAACCAGCACGTCTCATCCAAACACCAGCCTACCAACCAACCCGCCTAGTCGAAACTCCAGCTTATTAAGAATATGATGCTCAATTTACCTTATATTACAACATTTATATTTGTATTAACTTGAAATAAAACTTTATTTTTTTACCTAACTGAAAATACATTGTTGTTGACACTTAACCTTTAAAATGCAGCAGCAGTACTAGTACTAGTTTGCAAGTTTGCATAGCATAGTAAAACGAATTTCTACCAAACATTAAACGAGTAATTTTGTACTGTAACAACTGGCAAATAACTTTTATTTCGTAAAAGAATTTGGAAGTAATGTATTTGCAGGGTTAAGTTAGAAGTAAAATGCATCAATTCGGAGAACGGTCAGAATATTAGCCAGAATCAAGATTTGAACAAATTTGCTAATTCTTTTATGAAAATGATTGATGTTTAAAAATGTCCTTTGTTTATTTTTCGACTTCTTTACATATTATAGATAATTAACGATATTATTAAAATGAATAAACGGTTATCAAATGTACATTGACATATTATGCTAGCATGCAATAGACATGCAAACCAATATTTTGAATATTTGATAGGAAGAAATTAGTATTTTGTATTAATTTATTGGATTCAGGGATAGCCGCAGATGGAAATTTGGGAACCATCAGGCATTGTGATAGGTTTGCAAACGGCGGAAGACCAGCAACAATAAGTGCGTGCATTGACACACTGATCACCTTGGGTAGTGTCGAAACAGCATTTTTCGTTGTTATGACATTCATTATGAATGCATTGGTGGTCAGCTGTACAAGCTGAGGCATCCGGGTATCTACAGGTCCCTGATTTAGTTTCACAAAGGCCACTGTCACAGCAATCTCCGTTTGAAGTGCATTTCTGTAAAGTCCCCGGAGCTAGATTGGGAGGAGTCGGTGTTGGAAGACCACATTTCTTGCTACTGCAGCAGGTGCCACTTGCACATTGAGTGTTGTCGTTGCAGTAGTTGCCATTGTTGGCCAAGCATAACCCGCCTGAACAGGGACCCTTCCCGCAGCAGTCATTTGAGTCTGTACACTTGTGGCACGTGTCCAAGGGATTGATACAGCACAGCCCCAGTTGACAAGATCCCTTCAAACACTGCTCGTTTTTAGTACACTGACCCTGGCTCCGCACTTTGCAGAGGCGGGAGAAATCCGTATCACAAACTCCGTCGTCGCAGCAGTCGTCATTCATAGAACAGGCGGGACTTTCTGCTGAAGATGCAGTAGGGATGCAGCACTTGTTAGATCTGCACAAGGTGAAATTGCAGCAGCGGGTGGAAACCGGAGGCCTTGGAGGGGGTCTGGATTGAGACGGACTCTCTTCGACTCCTCCTATCGTGATTTCTAAATCTTTTATCGATTCCCTAAAATTCCCGGACCTTGTGCAAGTTTCTCCGACTGTCACGCACTGATTTTCTATAAAAATATACTGAACTTCCTTTATAACTTCCTTATCTTTATCGACCAGGAGACAATCTTCCAAATTATCAAAAAATCCTTTCGAAGGTTTGTTGGGATTCTCGTGTAGATAAGACCTCAATAAATTCACCAACCTCTCCGACTCTTTTTCAACGATCGTTGTGATTCTATGCTCTTTAGTCCCTCCATTTACTGCTTCTTCGATTATTAAGGATGCATTACAGATGCTGATGACGACTAGTAAAACGGATCCAGAAGTCCAATTCAGTAGTTCCATCTATATTTAAACCAATAATAACAAAGTTTATTTTTATTACGATACTATAATTTTCTATACTCAAATCTATGACTTGCAATGCAACACAAAATAAATAATAATAATAATTACTATAATTATTGTCATTTATTAAGAATTTGCAAGGTAAAAAATTCAAAAACGTATCGTAAATTTTTAACACCGTAGATACAGATATAATATTTTGAGTAAAAAAATAAAAAATGAGGTTTTATCTTAATTCCTGTTTTAAATTACCTTGATCGATGTTTCAATTCTATGTCGAAGAAAAGTTAATTACTAGCTTTCCGAGTTGCTCTGTTCTCCTTCGTCAAAGAATGTAAGCATACAAATGAATGTCAAAAAATTCATGTTGGGGGCTGAAATATGTATGTTAATAATAAAAAGTCATAAGCCTAAATATAGGTACATTCCTTCGTAAGAGATAAGCTCTGCTACGTAATTTTGAACAAACATACGTTGATGACTCAGAGGACGACAATATTAGTAACAAGAGGATTTAATCTAAAACTGAACCTCTGCCCTAGCGATTAATCATACTATTTTTGTACCCTTCTAAAAGTACCTTCAGCTAAGGTATTATATTTATGTAAGATAGAATATCTTGTTTACTATCTATTTATTGTGCTATATAGATTCATCTATTACAAACAAATTATCTAATAAAAATAAAATGTTAATTTTCATGCAGTGATTTTCATTATTGCTGTATCAAATTGCAACTTTGATATTTCCAAATTACTTAGCACTCTCTCGAACTTAATTTTATTTCCAAAATTTTCCTATCCGCAAATCATTTTAACAAATCAAGCATTTTAACGTCAATACGGTATTTATGATATAATAATAGTGGTCCCACAATTCCACTAAGATAGAGCGTGCCCTTTTCCTAAAACCTAAATTTGAATTTTAGTAGATATTCCATGAGAAATGCTTAAAAAATGAATCAGGAAGTATAAGCTTGTCTCAAGCAGTCATTTAATATTCCATGTTGACAAAATGTGTCCAAGCATGCTGAAGTTGTAAAAATGATTTACAAGTATAACAATCACGTAGAGATATTAATTACAGAATTAGTACACTATAAGGTTTTGTACTGTACGCACACATTACTTTAGATATTACCAGAATATTTACATAAAGTAACTAAGTTTTTTCTCATTTGGCTCCTTGCAAGGCATATTTTACATAACAAACTTCAACATTTAACGGAGAATAAAAAATCACAAATAAATAACACAGTATCATAATAGTATAAAGTCACGTTGCTAAATGCTCAACCTACCTATTATACACGTACATGTATAGCAATTAATTAACATTTTACACAACAAGTTCTGCTTTAGATTCAGACGTGGGCGTTTTACTGGATAATGTATTTTTTCTTGAAATGAAATGATCTTGAATTGCATCTAAACTTTTCCCTTTCGTTTCTGGAAGTAGGAGGAACACGAAAAGAGTGCCAAATGCACAGGAAATGGAAAACAACCAAAAGCACCATTCAATACCTAACGATGAAAGCACATCTCTAAAAAATCTGGTGACTACAAATGCAAGGCTCCAGTTAAATGTTGTGGCAATAGCAGAAGCCAAACCTAAATTAATAAAATGACCACAATTTAAAATTAAGAACGATTATTTATAGTCATAAATATTGGAACTAAATATAGATCAGGATACAAAAAATGTACTCCTTTTTCACAAAAAATAAAAAGGTACTCCTTTTTTACAAAAAAATAAAAAAGGTACTCCTTTTTTACAAAAAAGTACTCCTTTTTTACAAAAAAGTAAAAAGGTACTCCTTTTTTACAAAAAAAGAAAAAAGGTACTCCGTTTTTACAAAAAAATAAAAAGGTACTCCTTTTTTAGAAAAAAGAAAAAAGGTACTCCTTTTTTACAAAAAAAGAAAAAAGGTACTCCTTTTTTACAAAAAAAGAAAAAAGGTACTCCTTTTTTACAAAAAAAGAAAAAAGGTACTCCTTTTTTACAAAAAAGTAAAAAAAAAATACTATTTTAAAAAAAAGCAGTCCTTTTAAAATTTTTGCCTTATTTACATGTTAAGTTGAAGTAAATGGGGCACGCTGATACATCAGAAAAGGTAAAAAGACAAAAAAGGACTGCTTTAAAAAAATACTACACCTTTTTTATAAAAAGGTAAAAAAGTCTTTTTTGTTCCCTGATGTAGATATTGATATTATAGCCGTTGGAATTGAGAATCTCTTAAAATGGAGATAAAAATGAGATAAATGCTTACCGACGATATTACTAGGAAGGAGTTCACTCATGACAGTCCAGACAAGAGGCCCTAGGCCAATAGAGTAGCCGATATTAAAAGTGACGACACTGGAGAGCGGGAGCCAGCAGATGGTTGAATTGTCGACAGAGTCATTATTCTGGAGAAGAAAGTAGACTCCGAGGAAAGCTAAGGAGAATGACATAGTGAGGAATGAGACGAGGAGGAGAAGCCGCCTTCCCACGCGGTCTACTAATACTGATGCGATGACTGTAACTACCACCTGGACAACTCCCATAATAACAGTCGACAGATTGGAATCGATTCCAGTGGCTGACTTCTCGAAAATCTCCGTTGCATGAAATGCCACGGCGTTTACCCCGCAGAATTGGTTAAAGAACATGAGACTTAAAATGACTAGAACTGGCTTCAGAATTGACGCTTTAAA
This sequence comes from Tomocerus qinae, assembly GCA_020055645.1. Classification (NCBI taxonomy): domain Eukaryota; kingdom Metazoa; phylum Arthropoda; class Collembola; order Entomobryomorpha; family Tomoceridae; genus Tomocerus; species Tomocerus qinae. The sequence goes on from CM034546.1 coordinate 128,248,257, forward strand.
TAAATCTCTGTACGTTGCTGCTTCACTCCGAGCTCGGTCGATGCTATTCTGAACCTACATTATTCACAAATTATTATACACAAGGAATAGCATAAATGAATTAATTCTATTTCAATGGATAACTTACGTTATCTAATTCTGTAAGTATTTCTTTGGTAGGATTTTCATAATCCACAGCCCGAAACCAACAAAGAGCTTTATTAGCTTCAGGGTACATTCCTTTACTGATGTAGTATCTTGGGGACTCCATCATGAAACTCATCGTTATCAAAAATATAACTGGAAGTGTTGAACAGATAATTGCCATGATACTCCATGATACAAAACTGCCAATTACAAACCTAATTGTCAAAAGAAATTCATTTAATTGAACGGGTTTAAATAATAATTCAAACGTCAAAAAATTAAAAAACGGAAATATAAATTAAATTCATTATTTAAAACTTACGTAAATAACATTCCAACAGAAACCATTAACTGAAAGGCAGCACCTAAAGTCCCTCTGACTTTATCATCGGATATTTCACTGATATAAACCGGGGCTATAAGGGATAGTGCTCCAACTCCAAATCCTTAAGTTTAAAGTACAGCCATTAATATATAGCAAATTTATAACAATAGAATCATGTTCAGGAAATATCTGTGCATAAATCAGAAAGTCATTTGAATCTAATAAATAAATAATCTTTAAATATTCATAATCATATTTATGGTCTAATTTAATCATATTTACGGTCTAATTTAATCATATTTATGGTCTAATTTAATCATATTTATGGCCTAATTTAATCATATTTATGACCCAATTTAAAAACTGCGACAACAAAATTATTTTTACATTACAATAAATAGGTGTGAGGTATATTTTAAGGACAGATATTAAAAACTACCTGTAAGAAATCTCCCAAGGCACAGGACGAACACTTGATACGCAAAAGCAATGGCAAACCACCCCAAAATAAACGGCAGAGTAGTGGCTAACAAACTTATTTTTCTACCAAACTTTTCGATGCAAAATCCCCCCGCTGGTGCACCCAACAGAGCTCCGACCTAATTTTAAAAAGAACGGAAATTTTAAAGAATCAATAAAAAATAGGACTAAAAGTAGGTCATCGCCAGTTTTTAGTAAATGAGTTTGAACACTTGGGTTGAAATGATTCAATTAATAACGTACAATTAGTTATATCTAAGATATTAACAACAAATGTACCTAAAATATGCGAATGTTGATACAATACAAGTTTACATTTTCAGGGTTTTTGCATGAAATTATCCATATTTATCATTACATCAGTTGGATTGGACAGATATAAATAAATGCCTTAATTAAGTTTATCACTATTTTACACTTTACAAAGGTGTAACAGGTAGTTTCTCAAGCTGCATGCTTTACGTATATTACTAGAGCCAATTGTTCTGTTTATGACATTTTATGATGTAACCCAATGTGCGACAAGGTAAGCATATTCTGGGGCACAGGTTGCAGTTAATTAAACATTTGTCCGATCTGATAATATATAATACTGGAGTAGAGAATATTAAGTATTGAATTCAATAGTCCTGCATTATAAGGATGTTTATACAAATATATTATTTATTATTTACTTACAGTAACAATAGATCCTATCCATGATTTGCTTTCGTCACTAAGAATGCCAAAATCACCGGATTTTTCCAAATTAGGAACTGCAGGAGAGGACCTGGTAATACCAGCATAATAAAATTGAAAACCAAATTTGGAAAATATCTAGTAGATCATAATTTAGTATTATCTAAACTTTAATTGTAGTAATAATTTAAAATCGTTAGTAATTACAAATAAAAATAAATGAAAACATTTATAATATTACAATTAGTATTTAAAGGCTTACCAGGCTAAAACACTTCCTAGCATTAAACCTCCGCTTGCCACTGAAAAATAAAAATGCTAAGTGTAAGTATGGAAATTAAATTAACAAAAATTCAGAATTAATGTCAAATATAATTACCTGCAGCTACAGCCAAAATCTTTGGCAGAGCGCTACTGATTTTCTCATCTCGAGTCTGTTCAAAGTTTTGCTCCACTTTATACTTCATTTTATATGAAATAATAAATTAAATTAAAATGGTGGCTGTTTAGAGTACTTATTAACCCTTTCCTAGTACAATTAAAATAAATGTCACTCTACTGGGGCGGAAATAAATCTCTGAGATTTGAGTTGAGATTGCATGTAAATAGATCTCAGAGCTTTAGCTCTGCCGGACAAGGTAAATCAAAAGAAGAGTGAGTAGAACTTTTGCACTTGTCCCTCTCGCACCTAAACGGAGATTTACTTGAGTTTTTACGGGATTCTTTACTTTTATACTACTCTGAGAAAGATCTGTCAGAGTTAGGTACATATAGTAGAAATATGAAATCTGTTATAGATATATCACTATAATATAAAACTATAAGGTACACTTTAGAGAGAATGTAAATGACGTCTTTTGGATCTCAAGAAATGGCCAGAGCCCCATTAGCCAGTATACAAAAGCAGTTCAGTTAAATATAAAGGATTGCAATCTTACCTAGATAAAGCAACAGGTTTCCGTTTGCAATAATATTGACTGCCTGTATACAAAGTAAGTCTTTTGCTCGGGGAGTGGGGATGCCCTATTAGACACAATTCAAAGAGAATTCTTATACTCTAGGGATTAGCAACGTAATCTGCGCAAAAAATATAATGAACTCTGATTGCATTGTACAATACGATCTTGTGGAGATGATGTTGATATACTTGTACACTGCTAATTGCTCGTCGTGGTAAGATATGAGACAATTTGGTCGGACAGGTACACATGTAGTAATAATAAGGCAGTAGAATCTTACTACTACGTAGTATAGGTATACCATGTCTAATAAATGACAGTTGGGGTACATATCCCACTTGGAATCTTCATTCAACAAATTGCATGCAGTTATTTGCTATCACTCTTTCTACGTCATTCTTATCAGATCTCTTGTGTGCAAATATGAAAGGGATATGGAAAAATATTCAGGTACACGTTTTGAATATGCATCTCTGTATTTTTAAACCCATAATACACATAGTAGTGCTAGTCCCATTTAGGAATTTATGCCAAGACATGCTATTTCGAGTACGTATAACATACGGTAGGTATATTATGTATAAAATATGGATCACGGATAACTTGTACAAAATATTACGTATATGAGGGTAGTGACGTCTTGTATATGCAAATGGATATCCTGTATATTGATAGTGAATATCCATCTACTGGAATAAGTCTCCAAGTACGATCGCTAATGGCTTTGTCTTTTGTCCCACTATTGGTTCGCATTTGTATTCATCTTTTATTCCACGTCAATAATCCATCCTAAGAGCATATCGTCCCTTAAGGAACCATTTAACTTAAATCCACTTTTCGTTTTGTATACGAAATAACCTCAATGCATTTTTTGTTTTGTGCACGAAATAGCGTTACTGCATTTTTTTTGATGCATTAAGGCTATTTTGCGCACAAAACAAAAATGAATTGAGGCTATTTCGTACACAAAACAAAAAATGCATTGAGGCTATTTCGTACATAAAACAAAAAATGCATTGAGGCTATTTCGTACACAAAACGAAAAGTGGATATAGGCTAAATGGTTCCTTAAGGGACGATATACAAAATATCTATTTGCGTATACAAGTTGTCACTATCCATATACGGGATATCCATTTGAATATACAAGACGTCACTACGGTCATATACGAAATAATTTATACAAGTTATCCGGATACCATAAAATATACCACGAAAGTACACGGTAGCTATAAAAGTAGTCAAAGCTTCTGTTTATGAATTTACAAAACAAACATAATTTAACAATTGGACACTTACACTGTGACTACTGTGTACAAAACAATATTATACATGTTATACATTATCTTTAGATACATTTATACATTGTGAGACCAACTTCCATTTCGACTCGGAGTGTGAATACTAATTATATAATCTGGACCAAGCACTGCGTCTTTGGGATGGTTAACCGGCCTTAGTGTTTTTAGGATTCTTGTCTGCGAATTTTAATTCCCAACTTCCGTCAATGCTGTGCCACATTGCAAAAATGTAACACGAATCACATGCTATATCTGCATACACTCCCCCTAAAATAACTGAGAATTTAAAATTGTCACAGATTATCAATGGATAAAATATGCAAAGCCATGGTTGCGGAAAATGGTAACCAAGTTCCAGTTCCCTACTATATTTCCTCATGATGTGCTACGACGTAATAATTAACATTTACTGCTACACTACAACTACTTGGTCTTTAATATATGCGCATAAATTAAAATTGTAAATAAAGGTGCAATTTATACTCAGGAAATATTTAAGACATGTTCCGTACATAACCTCGTTTAACGCATCACTCTATTCTATTTTAGCTATTTCACTTTCAGTAATTGCATGGGAAATGTAATGTGACCACAAATGTATATTAAAATAGCTATCAGTAGATTCTTCCGGAATCTTGCATTTACATAATGGCTCTAGATTTTCTTAAACGGTGATTAAATTACTAATGGCCGCGGCTTCGTTTATTTGTTCAGAGGTGGTAAATTCGTCTGGGCAATTACAGACACGCACCTATTTGCTATTAATTGGTATAAATTAGAGCATCGAGGGAAGTCTTTTGGCTGTTAAAAAAGCCATCCGAAATCCAAGAAAATAAATATTCTATTTCAAAATCGCCCTATTTGCCCATTTTCGTCTCGTTTTTGACAAACTAAATTCTGATATCGTTTGCATATATCATCTCAACGTCACATAATACTATTTTGCATATTAGGATGCACGTACAAATGGCTATTTATAGATTTTAAGTGCAAATATACTGAGCAAAAATTCAGTGTGCATTCTTCAGTTCCACTAGACAGGAACCAAGTGGGACCCAATAGTTATCCCTTACTCAGAAACTGAGATGGTAATTTTACCGATTATATTTTTTAAATTAGCTGTAGTTCATGTTCTTTCAGGATCGACTTCCAGTTTTAGCATTACCTAGTAATACATTATACTATTAGATTTTAACTCTGTAATGACACTATTTGCATTTAACCAAGAAAGACTATCACAGCGTCGTTAAACCATAATAAATTGTTGTACATCACTTACTTTCAGGGATATTTAAAGCAATTAAATAATTGCAAAGTCAAGGACATAGTCCTTATCTTTTTGTAATGCATGGCTTCCTTTGTTTATGTATGAGCAATGTGTAAACGGTATCAATAATTCATTTCGGCCCAAACTTCTGTTGTAACTTTAGCCTGTGCGTGCAATTTAAATGACAAATTGACATACAACATCCTGAATGCAATATGCAATATTACAAATTAGCAACTTAGTAACACAAACAAACATCTACAATTACAATCTACATATATAATAGCCACTTACATAGCATTGTTGTATACAATAATAATTATTATTACTAAGTATGCCAAGTGATTTTTGTGCTTGATGTATTTTTAAGTCATGTTATAAACCTGAGCATGCATGGTTTTAATTAGTACGCAAAATAACCCACACACGAATCTTAATTGTGATTAAAAGAATTTTCTGATATACACTAACATGGAAACCTAATAAATGACAAATATAGAAAAATGGGATTATTATTATCTTACGTAGTTTTAGTTTTTTATCATTATTATCATCGTCTTATATTATTTTATTATTGCTTGAATTTATTAAATAATTATTATACTATAATTAGTATTAATTTATTATATCTGAACTTGCGTTAATTTGAGCATTCATATATAATATAAACAGGTATATAATTGTCTAAATTGCTATCGTTTTAAAGAAATTGGGCCGTAGATATATATTTGTGATTTTATAAGTTCCAGTTGTGCAGACAGTATAAGCAATAAGTATAAAAGTATGGCTGGAATAATATAAACGGAAAAAATCCGCTCAGAAGGGCTAGTATTACTTAAACAAATAATCTCTTCATATTTTCGCAGGTAGGCAACTTAATTATGTTAGAATCCCACACAAGCAATAACAATAACAAATTATTTGAAGCACTTATGCAATAATTCCATTTTTACAAACATTGTAGTAAATGGGTATCTAATAACCTGCTTACAAAAGTGTGACGGAGCTAAATTTAATATCAACGCAGGTTAGGCATCCCTATAAACATAAGTACAATGCAAATGCAAGTAATATTTATCTCGTGAGGATGTTGCATTGAAGAGGTACAACAAACATTCATGTTCCAAGTAGAAAAAGGTAGTCAATCTGTAATAATGATTGGCTTTGTTTGTAACTACGTATTTTTATCGCTTGTGGTGAACATCGGACTACTAAGCTGATAATTCGAGTACCTAATGCATATAATGTGGACCCATCCAGTTCTCATGAACCTACCTAATTCCGCTGTGTCATACCATCAATGTTGTATGTACGTTTAATCAATGGTTTTGTTGTCTGCTTCAAATTATTACAAAAGCGTTCCATGGAAAGTACCTCAAGTTACGTAGTACAAGTCAAGTATTCGCTAGTATTGTTAAACCGCTTACACAAAATTCACCAAGAATAGCTTACAAATTAGGATGAAATAAAAAATAAGGATAAAAAGTTACCCGTAAATTAGGGTATTTGAAATCTGGATCGATCCAGATCTACAGGTGTCATTTGTATAGCTTATGTAATATTTTGTTATAAAAGATTGAGGATATGACTCTTCGAATGGATGAATAAAAATGGCATTTAATTTGGCAAAAAAAAATTTGGTTATTACTGAAAATATTTAGGCTATTAAGGAAATATAGTTTGCTGCGAAAATTAATCAGGAGTTTTTTCACTTAAAAGTATGGGAATCCCTTTTAAACCTTTCTGCCAACGTAATTCTTAGTAATTGGCTTGAGCAGATGGAATGATGGAATTATTCATTTGGAGGAATTGGCATTGCTGCGTAGTCTTATAATTATTTCTCTTCAGAGGATGTTGAAGATTGTTCATAAAATGAACCAAAGAGAAAATGTTTCTGAGGAATCTGTTGAAGCATAATATTCGCTGTAAGTAGTAGAGGGACTGATTCATTGCTAATACTTTAGAAATTATACCTGGTACATGCAAGATCACATATTCTTCGTACGCAGCCAGATACAACACTTTTAAGGTCTTCCTTACTCACGAGTATTAAGAGGCAAACTGAGAAGTAAGAAATTTGATGCATTTGCAGAATCCCCCGACAGGCCACAATTTTCCGCCGATTTTTACCAAAATTGTCGACAACTGCTATCTGGCTTAAAATAATTACTTTGCGTGTCTTTAAGTTTAATAATATAGTACAAAATCTGAATTTAGAGAAAAGTTTGACAGCAATCTTTGAAAACCAAGTTAGTGAATCTATTGATTTTAGTAGTCTCACAATGGCCATAATATGAACTCCTCCTTAAATTAATAATTGTTTGGATAAAGGTACTAAAAATTGTAAATAGTTTCTCAACCCAAACTGGTGATTCAAATACCAGGAAGAAAAAGGTGAATCCAAAGGTTGGGCATGAAGAGTATTTGATTTGAAGTCTAATAAAATATGATTAACAAATTGAAGATTTAATTGTATAATTGTATCCAACTTACATCTAAGTACTCAATTTCACCGATAAATTTTAAAATTTTCTATTTTCCCAAGTCAAATAACACGTTGATGTATTGATGCATAAAGTTAATTGATGTAACAATTTTGGAGACTTGATTCAGAAGGGAGCAATTTTAGTAATAGTTCCAGGTAATTTGATTGATTAGGCTTCGTATTATAAAATCGACTGAATGTGAATAGCTTTCCTCTATCCTTTAAGCAAAATCTAAGTTCAGTTTAAACTTACAACCAAAATTGTCCCTTAACACTCTGAGTCCCAGGGCATCAATCTACCTGTACTTAGTACTTATACGTATAATATTGTGTTTATGCAACAACACAGAAAACCGGTTTACAAATCATGTTGTCCAACTTTTATTTTCAGGTAACCTTTACTTTAGAGTAATTTTAAACCAGGTATAGAATTGTTTTTAAAACTGACAGTAGGTCAAATTGTTATATTATGCGTATTTTTAGACTCCTAGCCTAACACATTATTAAGGAGTGCGAAATAAACTACCTAAATCCAGAAAAACAAATCCGGAAAAAGCAAATGTTTGAGGGGTGAGCGATGCTTTTGTAAATAAACTCATCACTGGACCTACCTGAAAGTAGTAATAATAGCAGATACATTGTTGGTGACACAAGCATGGCTAATCTTGACAGACTTGTTATTGTCAAAGGGGTTTTGGTTGGTACTGCGATTCAAATTTACTATAAAAGTGGGTACATGATCCTAGAAAAGTATCAGTCATCCCTAGAAGTTTGTTTACTAAGGAACACTAGCAAAAGTTGAATATTCAAAATGAAATCTGTAAGTCAAACTTTTGATATTTTGTAATTTTGTAAATTTTAACCAAAGTTAAATTAAAATTGTTTTATTTTAGACCTTCGTCTTCTGTGTATTGGTGGCTTGTGGATCAGCGCAATTGTTGCGATTGGATTCCGGATACGGTGGACAGCGATTGGGTTTAGGATACGGTGGACAGCGATTGGTAGGGGAAGTCCCACAATTCACCCGGGTAGTTGAGAACAGACCTTTGATCAGTGTCCCCGAATTAGCCCCCCTTGGAATCCAGTCTTCCTATGGACAACCTCAACTTTTGGATGTTCCAGTTTTAGACAGACAACTCCCAATCCTGGAGAGACCCGCCCTCCGCGTTGTAGATAATATCCCAATCACCAGATTCAACCATCTCATCAATCCCACCGCAGGAGAATACTCTTACGAGTAAGTATTTATGCCAATAAAAATATTACATTGGTTAGTATAAAACTAGATTTAATATTTAATTAATTGAATTATAGTTTCGCTGGAGCAAATGGAATTGTGAGCAAAGAGTCAGGATTCATGAAGGGAGTTTCAGTTGGGCGTGTAGTGGGTGACAATTACGGTTACGGAACCCGGGTGGAAGAAGTAGTTGGAGCCGCACATGTGAAGAGTGGAGAGACTTCCTGGTGCAGTCCCGAAGGACTCCGATTCACTTTGACTTACACCGCCGACGAGACCGGATACCACCCAACACTCACCCAGGGACTCTGTCAACAACCCTATGGCTATGCCGCACCAGCACCAATCGTACCTGCTTTACCCGCATACCAACCCACCGGTCTCATTGGAGCGCCAGTTTATTAATCTACCTAAGATTATTCTTAATTAATATCTAATCAATTCTCACAAAGCTTATTGAGTTCTATATTTTTGATAGTTATGGAAATAAAATAAAAAAAAACAACAATTCAAAATCATTTAATTTTATCCACCTATTCAACATTAATTCTACAATTTACCATAGTCAGCATATAACAATTTATTATGTGGTCAATGAAAAAAAGCGTCGAATAAATATAAAAGCGTGTACCATCATAAGTGAATCATCTTGTCGTCCCTTAAGGAACCCTAAACGACATAGCATTAACACCATAAGTGAAAACGTTAATTGTTATGCTGATATGCTACCATGGACAAGGCTTGTTGATTGGGTGAGGTTGAAACTGTATGTGCCTGTGTTTCATAAGAATTGAAGAAAACATGCAAGGACTTCTTACTACAAAATTTTGAAAAAAAATACCGCCAGTAGTTCTAAAAAGGTAAGAAAGTAGCCCAAGTCTTCATAGTTGGCCCTTGCATCCAAAACTTTGAAAAAATGCTCCCGTATATCATCGATGTTAACCCTGGCTATTTTACGAAAGAAATAGCATTTAGTTATGAAGTTTTGGCATTCGAGGATGATGATCTTACATATAGCAATATCAAAAACTATCTGCGTCATTGTAATCCAGAGGTAAGCATTTAATCTTAGATTTCCCCTTAGTGTGTGTTTAATAAATGCAATTGAAACTTTTTCTTAATATTTTTATCATATTCATTTTCGTCTTCTGGTCAAATATGTTTGTTATATACTAGCTATATTACATTTAGACACATGTAATTGGTAAGAATTTAACAAAGCATGATAAATAGAAGATATACGTATAAATTAAAAATCAAAAACATTTAAAGAAAGTTGAAAATTATCGAATAGGTAGACATATTCATGTATTGGTCAACTTATTCACACTCTGTGAATCTTTTGATCTGCCAGAATGAATTAGGTCGCCAAATAATTTGGTATAAATGATTACATGAAAAATTTTTATCTGCCCCCAAATCTGGGCATTTTTAAAAAGCTGATAATGTTTACCAGTACGGACCGAGCTTCAGAAGGATCTTGAGGTTCAGCCTCAGCTCGTTTTTCCATTCTCCTTTGTGGTGTGGCAATGGATTTTGCATGTTGGGGCTCTACGTTGAATCCATCAGCAGTAACCTGTAGAAAGGGAAGATTGGAAATATTGGAATAGTTGTAATATTATATTTAGTTTTTGTTTGTTAAAGTCTTTTAGAAAATCGGGACTTATTATTTGGTTACCTACTTTATGTTATACAATATTAAATAATCACTAAACGATTAGTTTATTTTAATACATAAATTAAAAATTAAGGAACACTTACTTGTTCATTAACAACTATTACACCAATTATGAGCGTGGCAATTAGGAGAAATCTTTTGTGCATGTTGAATCGAAGATTAAATAAAATATTCCGTACAATAATATCTGAAAGATATGGTCTGAATATATTTTCTTACTGAATTGTAACAGAGATGTGAAAATCCCCTTAGTAAAGCTCTTATTATATAGCTAACCGATGCCGCTGAATATCATTTGGATTATTAGTGTTAATTCTAAGTTTTGAAGTATATTAGATAATGATTGCTATTTTCTTCAAACTTCAAACACATCACGCAACCCACAATGCCATTTATGTTATTAACCTTAAAATCCAATCCAAGTCATACTTTTGTTTTCGCAGATAAACTTAGTCGCTAATAGGTCTTAGTTAGAACTTCATTTCTGCTTATGCGGCTAACCTATGCTAAATAAGAATTCTGTTATATTTAAACACCATAAACAAGTGGTTTAAACTTCAAATCTAGATACTCCACTATTTACTACTGCGAATTTATTACAGCATAGCGCCTAATTGAAAAATTAGTAGGCTTCCATTTCATTATCACTTCTTGCTTATCAGTAACCTGAAATCTTCTTGAAAATTTGCATATGCATATTTCATATGAAGATTTTTCCGACTAAAATAACTACTAATGATTGCCATTACTATAATTATTACTGCCGAAATGCCCCCTTTCGCTAATCATTTCCATTTAATGACGACTCACCACCATTCAATTTTCTTAAGTTAATTTCTATTATTGTTTTGGTGTTTAAACAATATGAAACGACTCATTTCGGTTATTTAGAGTTATTGGGCTTGCTTTTTTGCTTCTAAGGTACATGCATATATTACGTGTGCAGTTGATGGGAGGAGGAGGTACTCAAAAGGGTTGCAGTCAGCACTTGCGTTACACATGGGGGAGTGGGTTTTGCGTTACGCAATATATACAGGTTCCCTAGGCTCTCCTACCAGACATACATATATAGATACATAGATAGATTAGTTTTTTTCCTTCTGTGTTTATTATAATATTACTAGTGAACCCAGCTAAGGGGCGAACCTGGCACTCAAGAGAAATTAAGCAGGCCAGTAGGCCACCCATCACAGTAATAAAAACAATTCCGGGTCAAATGGAATAATTTCTAAACCAAAATATTAACTGTATTTCGTAGTGTCCAATACAGGGAATAATGAATATTTTTCTCTATTTTTAATAAACACTCCAGAATGTTCCCCTTTAAAATCAGAAAAATATGATTCCGGGATTTTGGAAAACGGATTGTCGCCTTTAGCTAATTATTTCTAATCAATCACCAATAATCATCTTATGTGAATTTGTATTATTGTCCTGGTTATAATAATATGAAACAACTTATTACGTTGGTTTAGAGGGAGGGGGCATGCGCATTTTGCTTTCGTGCTTTCAAGGAACGTGCATATATTACGTTTATAGTTGATGGGAGGAGGCGATGTCCAAAAGAGTTACAGCTAGCACTTGCGCTACACTTGGGAGAGGGAGTTTTAGGTTACGTAATATATGCAGGTTTCCTAGGCTCTCCTACCAAGACAGATAGTCAGGTATTAGTGCGATTATATTATAGAATAGAGATGCGCCACCAGAGCAGATTTACGTGCTATTAAATTTCGAAAGATGTATGTGTTAACATTTTGGTTGAATTTCAAAATAATATGCTAATACTAACCCAGAGTGTAGTTCATTTTTTTGTAATATGCATTATGCTTTTACGATCGCCCTACCAGACATTAAATACATACATAGATATATAGGTAGGTGAATTTATTGCTTTATGAAGTCTACGATTATAATATACAGATCGATTAAATGGCAGGGCCCCAAATAGCATGAGTGACTGAATTTCGAAAGATATAGGCTCATAGGCTCCAGGCATAATCATGCTTGCTGGTGCATATTGTGAGACTATTGCAGTAATGGATTTATTTGGATCTCCCTACCAGTACTAGATATACATATAGGTAGGTAAATATATAGACAATAAATTATTGTTTTATCAACACTGGTTATAGAGATTATTAATGGGCTACCAGTAGTGATGTGCTATTTATCTTCGAAAGACTTACGCGTCAAAATTTGGGCGAATTTCAAAATATATGCTTATTCTAACCCATTTTGTTAGTTGCTGTTTGTTCTTTTCACTGGCACCATGTCTAAGTCCGAAGGAGTGCAATTTGCTAAAAGTCAGAAAGGGGGAGAAAAGTTAGCTTTTCAAGGCTATTTGTACACTAAAACGAACACTACCGTAAACGGAGTCACATACTGGAGGTGCGAAAAGTACAGTTGCCCAAAGTTTCCAAACCAGCACTTTTTCCTCCTAAAATGTGGAACATTTATGATCGTACCCTTCAAGGTCTCCCACGCACAACAAATTCTTCAGAAGGGTACCATAACTCACTTAATGTCAGGTTCCGCACTAATCACCCACGTTTGTACAACTTCATTGAAAAGTTACGCTCTGAAGAGAACAAATGGTACTTATCATTGCTATCTAAAGTTACTTCAGGCTTATCGAAGACATCCCTTAACAGATACAATCTAATCAACGAAAAGTTGAAAAATATTGTGGTTCTTTACAATACAATCGAAATAGACGATTATTGTCGTAGCATTGCATATTTGCTAAAGACAGAGAAAAAAGCAAATGCTAAAACTGACCTGACCATGATTGATACTATTGAATAAATATTACCTTTTTCTGTTACATAAAAATTACATAAAATAACACGACTAAACATATGCAATCAAAAATTACTTGACTAAATGTGTGCAATCAAAAATTACTTGACTAAATGTGTGCAATCAAAAATTACTTGACTAAATATGTGCAATAAAAGTTACATGAGTAATACGATGGTGTTTGATATTTTCTCCAATGGCATTTGAAATTTTCTCCAATGACGTTTGATATTATCTCCTTTTCTGATAATAGCCATTTGCATTATCTACATATGTAAATTTGGGTTTTCGTTTTAGGCGTTTTTACCGAATACCAACCCATTACCTAGAGTGAAGTTCATTTTTTATGCAACATGCATTGTATAAGTGCTTACACATATTGGCTGTCCCTACCACCAATAGATACATCTTATTATAATTCTTATTATGTCGGTTAATTATTGCTTTATAAAGACTGTGGTTATAATGTAGAGGTTAGACCCAAGTCCTGTAACTAGTGTTAGAAATTCAAGGTTTCAATTCAAGCTTGCAACTAGCTACATAGCTATTGAAAATGAAATATGACAGCATTCATTGACACATTACCGTCTACTTTTATAGCAATATAACTTATATAACTAGGAAATTATTGTGTTATTATTATTGACCTTTGCTAAACGCGTTATTTAATGTAATTTTGGTAGGTTTCATTGACGTAGTATACAAATTACATAAATCTAAATGTTAGTATTATAGCTTTATTATATCGACTACAAGTTCCTATACCATAAATTTAGGCACGAGTTTATTTACCTATTTAAGATAATAAGATAACAAATGGATCACTTCATTATTTTGCTAGGTAGCCTAATAATAAATGCATGCAGCTAGCACAAAAGAATAAACTGTCCTCCTCGTCGACACAGCTTGACATGTATTTATACCTTGAAATTGCAGTTCATCGCCATTGGGTGATACCATCCGAAAACCAGTTTACAAATCATTGTGACCACAAACATTTATGGCTAAATCATGAACACAAGTCCACTTATGTAATTTTAAACCGAAGGACACATTATTTTTCAATATATTGAATTACTGCAGTTCAGCTGTGAAGAAGAACCCTTCCCTCCATCAATAAATCCAACCTTGAGGAACACACCCGGTTATACATTTCCACCAATAGGTACTTAACATGACCGATAGTCCAAGTGATTCCCATATTTAATTCCGTATCACCGTTTGTTTAGCTGAGCTGTATCTAGAGTATAGCATCTACTTTGCTATAAAAGAGACCTGAAAGATCTAGAAAAATATCAGTTCACTGAACAACTTTTGTCTAGTAACACCTACTATAAAGTTGAATTTCCAATTTAAATAAAATTCAAAAATGAAATCTGTAAGACAACTTTTCAAAATCTTATTCGCCTTTTCCAATTATTTATAATCGCTTATTCTGTATTTCCCTTTCAGATCGCCGTTTTGTGTATGTTGGTGGCTGGAGTTGCCTGTGGATCTTACTCCATCGGAAATGGAGCTGAATTAGTCCGATTGGATTCTGGATACGGTGGACAGCGATTGGTGGAGGAAGTTCCCCAACTCACCCGGGTAGTTGAGAACAGACCTTTGAAAAGAGTAATCGAAGCAGCCCCACTCAGACTCGAGTCTTCTTATGGACAACGTCAACTTTTGGAAGTTCCAGTTATGGACAGACAACTCCGAGTTGTGGAGAGACCGGCCCTGCGCGTTGTAGATGATGCCCCAATTACCCGATTCAACCACCTGATCAATCCCGCGGCCGGAGAGTACTCTTTCGAGTAAGTATTTAAATAAAGATGGTTAATAGTAATTAGATTTAATAATTTGAATTGATTTGTAGTTTCGCTGGAGCGAATGGAATCGTGAGTCGTGAGTCAGGATTCTTGAAGGGAGTGTCAGTTGGGCGTGTAGTGAGTGACGGATACGGATACGGAAATACCCGGGTAGAAGAAGTAGTTGGAGCTGCGCAGACCAAGAGTGGAGAGACTTCCTGGTGCAGTCCCGAAGGACTCCGATTCACTTTGACTTACACCGCCGACGAGACCGGATACCACCCAACACTCACCAAGGGACTCTGCCAACAACCCGCCCTCCTCACAAACGCCTATGCCGCACCTATCTTACCCGCTTACCAACCCACCCGTCTCATCGAAACACCCGCTTATTAAATTAAATTTTTCTAAATTAATCTACACTACAATCCGTTCCTTTGAAATAATTATGTCGTCAATAATGTTTCCTATTTTTGTATAACCGAAATAAGAAAATAAAGTATATTTTGCAGATAATTCGAATAAATGAATATATTAACTTGAACCTCAATTGTTTCATGAATGATTTGTAATGATGATTATCAATTTACATGCTACCCGTAAAATGGGATTTCGCATTCCTAATTTGGTTACAGTACTCAGGCTCAATGTATTTTAAAAAGTTAGGAGTAAAAACTTTCTCGCTGATCTCAAACCCATTTTTGCCATCTCAGACTCAGTGCATTAACAGAAACAACCAAATATCTCTAAGTATGCAATATTTTAATTTTATCTGTAATTGTCTAGATCATTAAGTTAATGTTTTCAAAATAGTAAATCTGTATCTATATAAATAAATACTTATATATATAGGCGCGGTATAGACTTACAAAATAAAGTACATATTATATAATTTGACATTATGTGCATTATACATTTTTCTATTGCCACAAAGCGACACATATGTAATAACTCATGAGGGTTTCCATTGCAGATGCGACAGTTGACGGTTTGACGATGATCGGTCCTAGTTCAAGATAAACAAGTTTAGACGTCTTGAAAATCTTCCTTAATGCCTTCCTATTCCCGCTTTCTTTTGATAGATGTAATTGAAATGAGTGCAGAGATTCCAAAGACGCAGGTACGACGTGGGACATGTTATTGAGGACCCTGTATATCATATACATGGAAGAGATGCAGTCCTCAATAAAAAATGACACAGCGACAATGTCAGTCTCGGGCAACCTCAGCAGTTGAAAGATCATGAAGACATCCGAGATGTACTGAATATAGCCACAGCCAACAATTGCCAGTACTTTATAAGCCACCAAATCGTTAAACTGTACAGAGATTAGCCTTAAGCTCTCGTAATCTTTCAACAGAGTTACTACATTGCAGTATCTTGTCTGTGGAGTCGCTCTTGATTTTCCATTTTCTTCAATACTACTCGGAATTTCCTTATTTGTACCTTTCTTCGTGTTCATTTGACTATCCCCAAGAGATTTCAGCACTTTGACCATTTCCCCTTGCAACTGTGTCAGACATATGGCCATAAATGTGCATAAGCCTAAAGCTCCGCCCACATTCGTCCATCCATGGACAATATATAATGCTTCGTGCAGAAAAAAGATGAAACGTAGAGCCCAGTGATCCAACTCAAATAAAGAATACGTGTACATGATATTTTTTGAGTCGGCATAGAATTGCATGTACACCGAACAAATACCGAACACAGTTAACCCCCTGTGACCAAACAAATTATAAATAAAGTACAAAATTTAATAACTTACAAACTTAATAGTCTTTTACACAAGTGCTGTTATGTTTAAGTTTAATTTAAGTTTAATTTTAAGTTTAATTTAAGTTTAATTTTAAGTTTACTTTAAGTTTAATTTTATCATTAATTTTAATTGTAAGCTTAATTTTAAGTTTACTTCAAATTTAATTTTATCATTAATTTTAATTGTAAGCTTAATTTTAAGTTTACTTCAAGTTTAATTTTAAGTTTAATTTAAATTTAATTTTAAGTTTAATTTAAATTTAATTTTAAGTTTAATTTAAATTTAATTTTAAGTTTAATTTAAATTTAATTTTAAGTTTAATTTAAATTTAATTTTAAGTTTAATTTAATTTTAATTTTAAGTTTCAAAATCATGATTTTTAAAATCTGAAAATCTTACATGCCAAACATCCAAGTTTGCCTCAAGGCTCGATTCACTTTCCTTTTCAGTACTTTTGGATATCCTAGCCGTTTGTAAATATTATTTTGAACCATCCAGAAAGAATAAATTATTTCGAATAAAGGATATCGTTTGAACCAAACGTTAATTCCTAATAGGCTGAGAGTACCACAGAGAAAAAAATCAAGAGTACAAATTTTATCCAGAAATCCCAGTTCTTGGCTATTGATCAAGTGAACCAAAAATAGGAATTTCGTTATAGTGTTGAAAATAGCTGCAAAATAAATCATTTGATTGTACCAAGGAGCTATTTCAGTAAAATATGAGTTGTTTTTTCCTTTTCTTATTATTATACGACTGACAGTGACCCATCTTAGCAGATTAATCACGTTTCTTTGATGCTCCACAAATTCGTCGAACATTATTGAAACCATCGGATTGATATTTTCTAGTAACATACTTTTGCTTATATACCTATTTCGAATCGACGGAACGTTTTCATTTCAACTTATACTAAATTAACTCTGCAAACAATGATCAAGCATATTCTCCAATCGAAATGCTAAATAATTTGTTTTATTATGCAGCCTGAAATAGGATTTTTTACATACAGTAAGATTAGTATTAGTACGACAGTATAGTGAGTACATGGAATTGCAAAATTCTAAAAACAACTGCAGCTGGTATTAGCTTAGGTTAATGAGTTAGTTTATGGGTACCTATATATACTTCCGTGATAGCCCGAATTGTAAATATCCCGAAGTCGCAAACATAATAATTGTAAAACCAAATTTGCAACAAAACATTTTGAAAACAAACAAACCTTTGTATTCTATGTTATATATAACGTTTGTTATATATAATGATGTTTACGGTTTCAATTGGTAAAGATAATTAATTATACGATAATGATTAGAAAATTAACATTTTTGTGAGTAAAGTGCTTACTGTTTACTTACTTAGTGGTAAACATTCTCTATTTACCCTATAAACTGTAAATAAATTTCCTACCACAGGATAATCTATATTATAATCTTAGACTTGAGAAAGAAATAAAACCTGTCTATGTCTGTACGTGTGGTAGGGTGATTCCAAATTCAAAATGCGCATGTTCACTTTTTCTAAGCCATCGGAGCACGTAAAGTAAGTAAGTAAAAAGCAAGTTTGGAATTGGCATTAGACATTGGAACATACACAGTGCAGCCCAGATTATCCAATACCCAAACATAAATTGTTTGTTTCATAATATGCAAAGCACTCTTTCCAATGCCTAAAACGCAACTCGAAAAACAAATTGTTTGTTTCATAATATGCAAAGCACTCTTTCCAACGCCTAAAACGCAACTCGAATGCGTGAATAGTGTCTGGGTTTGTAGGCAGCTGTGGCATTGTAATTTTCCTTTTCGACTTCGACTGCCATATCACACTTTTAAAAGAAATATTCAACGTGTTTTTCATCTAAGCAAATTAAGCCCTGGAATCTTAAAGATTAATTAATGCATCTTAGATCTGAAATTAATTTTTGACGGCGATTAATAATAATATAATTATATATTCGTAATCCGTGGATGGTAGAGAACATCATTATGCAATATGCGTATGTACTATGTACATTGCACAACTACATCTCCTGAGACATTACATCTAAGCCAATCTGTATTAATCGTAGACTTGATAAAGCAATAAATTTACCTGTCTATATTTATTTATATATATGTACGTATGGTAGGGAGAATCTAGGAAACCTGCATATATTACGTAATGCAAAACCCCCTCCCCCATGTGTAGCGCAAGTGCTGACTGCAACACTTTTGAGTACCTCCTCCGCCCATTAACTGCACACGTAATATATGCAGGCTCCTTGAAAGCAAAAAAGCAAAATGCGCAAGCCCAATTCCTCCAAACCAACGAAATGAGTCGTTTCATATTATTATTATAACATCAAAATAATAATAGAAATTTACATAAGAAGGTTGAATGATGAGTGGGGATCGAATGGAAATGATTAGCGAAAGGGACCATTTAGTAATGATCGTAATATTATGCGTATTAAAAAGCATTTCAAAACTTTTAATCCAAATTGGTTCTGCTAAATATCGACAAACTTATTCAACACTTTTTAGTAGAGCTTGGTTTACTTTTTACTACACTCTTGATTCCTTTGTGCCAGTTGGGACATCGTTTTGTAGAATTAAATAACAGTACTGGGAGCCACTATTTATTCTTTAAAAATATTTATTCATAAGTTGACTCATGGGGTTTGTACGTTTTTCCAAAATCCTAGAGGGAATCTTATTTTTTCGAATTTAAAAAGGAGCTTTTTGGTAACTTTGTGAGAGTTTTTTTCAAAAATAGTCTTTCATTGTTCCCTGTATTTGATGCTACGATCTACAGTTATTATTTTGGTGTAGGAAATTCCTTTTTATCAGGAAGTTGGGGCTGCAGCAAATTTTACCAACTACTGTAGAAGATAAAAGTATATTAATTTAAATATACTTTGTATTTACAAAGGTAACATAATAGCCTAATGGGATGTTTTCGTAATTGTTTTTATTACTGTGATGGGTGGCCTGCTGAATTTCTGTTGAGTGCTAGATTTGCCCATTAGCTGGGTTCACTAGTATTCTTACATTTCTATTATTTGCATGTGCATGTAGTTTCTGAAATTGGATGGCTTATGTACCTATTTGGGAAAACGTAATATAACAATTATTAAAAGATGCAATCGTTCTCTACTCTCGTTTGGTTGGCTAATTATATCTAAAGAATAAGCGTAAAGTTTAGTTGAATTTCCGTGATAATGTTTGAGTGTAAAAGATGAATTTCGTGTAACTATGTAGGTGCTTCAAGAAAAATATTGTTATATTATAATATTTCGAAAATTCGAAATTAAACCAAATGTTGACGCGCAAAACGTTTGAAATTCAATAGAAAAATACTGGGGGCCTAGTATTGTAATATTTACGCACACCAAGGTAAATATTTTCATCGCTTTGTTTTTAAACTGTACTACAAGAAACATCCCAGATGCAAATGTATATACTATTCCTGGTTTCGACAGAAAAACTAGAGATAAATAAGTAATTGAAGACAAATGTTCAAAAAATTCAGTCTTCCCTTTCCGTAAACACGACAACAAACAAACCGTAAGTAAACTAATTAAGTCTTACACTCAAAATTAATCATCAATATATATTACCTGTTAAAGCGTTCGAATCGGGGTAGTATATAGTTTCAAAACCCATGCAGTGACATTGACAATGACAATGAAAAATAAAGGATTATGTGTGCTTCAATTGTGTAAAAGCTAATCAGAAAACACAACGGACTTTGTACACATAGAGTAGTCCAATAGAGCATACAAAGCCATCGCAAAATCTAGCCTATAATATTACACTACGTATTGTATGCATACCCTTTCATACTTTCTATACATTCATCAAAATTAAAAATAATATAATAATTTTAACTACTTAAATATAACAATTATTTTACAGGCCTGTATCTTTGTAATAAGTATGTTATTTTGTTTGCGGTTAATACACAGCAATACAATTAATCAAAATGTATGTCTATATATAAACCAATGATTGTGATAACTACACACTACACATTACTACATGATAAAACCTTTATTAAATATAAATGACCATTCACATATAGTTATACAATAATATTATATAGACTTGGCCTGGCCTATTTGGTATCGTCTCATTTCAACTATATTTATCATTATACCCTCCTTCACCACATAAGCTAAGCTACTACATGCACCAGTGCGTCATGTTATACATATTCACAATACCACACACACACCATATATACACCACGAAAAAGGTTCAAAACAAAGATTACACAAGCAAGTTCAATGTTCAATGCCAGATTCTGTCAAGTACCTACACAGACAGCAACAGCTAGCTAGTCGCTTAAAAGCTTTAGTCAAATAAAAAGGTATTTATTTTGCCATTTTTACTATAACATATTATTATTAACAATTATAATACCTTCGACCTTATTGTAAACTAAACCGTTTTTTAACTATTTCAGGTTAGATTGTAATTTTTACCCGTAGCCCAAATATTGAGAAATCAAAAAAATACAGCTAAATCCGGCAAGTTAATTTACGGTAAAATTTAATACATAATTATGTAACTAAAAAGTTTGGTTAATATTTGCCTAATTAGTATATTATATCCAGTATGTAAAGTTGAATAACTCCTTCTCGTAGCGCAGATACTTGCCACTTGCATATAGGCATGTTATTCTATCCGTCAAACAATATTATTTTACAACAGCTGATTGGTTTCCGACAGCTTTGATATTAATTATATAGACCTTGAAATCTTCTATATCTTAATAATACGGAATAAATATAAATTTACATAGATGATGGGACATAAAATAGAATGTGTTGTGAATGTTTGTAATATAGTCAGCAGCTTAATGCTAAGCTAATTTTTATTGTTTCACTTTCACTGCCGGCCGGCATGATATCGTCATTTAGTCAATCATAATCCGATTTATTTATCGAAACTTACATACATTTATATTTAAATTGATGAACAGAGTAAGGAAAATTACAAATGATTTTAAAAGGATTTAAAATCAGTATGGGATATGATTTGTATTAAATAGGAATACCTAATTAATGAATCATTATTAGGAATTAAATAATAAATGATAGATAAAGATTAAGTGCTATTAATCTTTTTTATTTTGAAGATCTAGAGAAGATGCCTGGAGAACTTCCTAAGAGCAACCATGCAAAATACTTTCCAGCAATTAAAACCCCTATGCTTCCGAAAGGAACTTTTGCTGGGCGGACAGCGCTGATCACCGGGGGTGGCACAGGTCTTGGCAAGGGAATGGCACTGATGCTTAGTTCTCTTGGAGCTTCTGTTGCCATCTTGGGAAGGTAATAAATATTTTTAATTCTGACAAGTAGTACAAATTTATCAACCAGGTCTCAATTTCTCAAAACATTTATTTGCTATTTAACTTTAATGATGATTATTTTATTATTTTTTGGGTTTTAGGCGTCAAGCTGTTTTAGAAGAGACTGCTAAAGAATTGTCGTTGAGAACGGGTAACAAAGTAGTTCCTTACTCCGTGGATGTTCGAGAAGCTGACAAAGTTAAACTTGCTGTGGATTATGTTGAAAAGGAAATAGGACTTCCAACTGTCATCGTGAACAACGCTGCTGGGAATTTCATCTCGCCGACCGAAAGACTCTCTAATAATGCATTTAAAACTATTATTGACATAGTACTCAATGGAACTGCCAATATCACACTAGACATTGGAAAGCGTCTTATCGCTGCTCAAAAAGGTTGAAAATCATAATTCATAAAAATGTCAATCTTATTTGAAATCTTAAACACAAAAACAAATAAATTTGTATGTGTATAATAAATTAGGCGTTTCAATTTTACAGGTGGGACTTTTCTGGCCATTACAACTACGTACACCTATCATGGGTCTGGATTCGTCGTTCCCAGTGCAGCAGCCAAAGCTGGAGTGGAAAATATGGTCAGGTAGGTTGGAAAACTAAAACATCTATTTCCATAAAATGTCCTAGTTGGTTTAAATTTCAGTCAAAACGCGAGACTTGATTTCAAATAAATATAAATTGGAAATTATATAACTTATTCACTCAAAATTCAAAAAACAAATAATCTTCTATTTTACCATTGGTTGGTCTACAAAATATAATTTTTTGTTTTATGAATTTTTATAATGATAATGTTTGGCGTATACACTATTTAGTTTGAAAAGCTTTCTTTTTTTGGAGATTAGGTTTAGGTCACTTAATACGAAATTTATAAGAACTATAAAATTGTTACGAATTTAATTTAATTTTCATATTGAAATGATATTGGCACAGATCCTTGTCTTCAGAGTGGGGACGATATGGTATTCGGCTTAATTGCATTGCTCCGGGGCCCATAAAAACCGAAGGCGCATTTAGCAGATTGGATCCAACCGGACGGTAAAATTTGTTTTTCACAAAAAATATCATTTATCTAACTAGTACAAAAATTGTATAATTAGTATAAAACTATTTCAAAAAATAGTATTTAGATCACTAACTGGAATTTCTTTTTTAGATTCGAGAATAGGATGGTTGAAAAATTGTCAATCGGACGGGGTGGAGAAGTTGAAGAGTTGGCAAACCTAGCGTCATATATGCTCAGTGATTATTCGTCATGGATGACAGGCGAAGTAAGTTTATCGAAAACAATAGTTTTAGTCTTATCCAGGTTTTAAATTTTTACGATGGAGATTTTCAGTATTTTAATTAATAGATACCTATATACCTATACATAAATACTAAATATTTTATAAGTATTTTAATTGAATTTATTGTATTGAAATTTTTATTGTATTGAAATATTAGACTATTGTTTTGGATGGAGGAGAACTACCTTTCTCTGCTGGTGCATTTAATGAACTTGTCAAAGTGGATAAAGATCAATGGGACCTTCTGGAGAAAACAATCCGAGATGCAAATGCTAAGCAAAAGTCAAAAGTGTAAAATAATGACGATTTTTAAGTTAGAGCTTCCTATCTACTAAAATCCGTACACAAAGTGAAAGTACACGTAAATCCCTAATCATATCATAGACATATCAAGCTTATAAAATATATACTATTTTAAATTTAAAAAATAAAATATTAGATAGTCTCAAGTTTATAAATCTTTGATTGTATACCAGTCTAGTTTATTCTTGGTATACTTAATTTTCATTTATAGCTCACTTAGGTTCTAGTTCTAAATATCAATGCCAGTAAAACAGGTTTTCGCACACAACCTTCTCCATAGGCAGTAGATAGTAACTAGAATGAAGGCCAGACCCTTAACCTTCGTGCGAAGCCCTTACGCTAAGTACACGTTCAAACCCAATAATTGTCCATAGGACTTGAAAGGGTATCAAGAGTATCAAGATTCAGTATTCCTAACCCGCTCACCTCAATTGTCAAAAAGATGACATGACTGACAATGACTTAGTACTTGAAACTGTTGGGTTGACAATGACAATACCAGGCCGTTCAGCATTATCATTTGTTTTTCACCCATCTGGTAAATTGTTCAGACTCAACAAATAAGTTCAATAGCTACTTCACCTTGAATTCAAAATACATAGATAATATATACCTTAGCAAAATTAGACACACCTGATTCACCAAAAATAAATACATTATATTCCATATAAGCCTCTAGGTCTAGATGTATTGTCATTATAATAATATAAATGGCCTAATGAAATGCAAAATCTAAGTGAGACTATTTTAGTCCGTCGTAGCCCATACCTATAAAAGCAGCACACATTTTCTAAGAAAATATCAGTCACACAGTGTCTAGCAAATAAACAGTAAAATCATTCCCAATTTGGAAAATGAAATCGGTGAGTACTTATTATACTAAAACACTTTTCAATTTTGACTCATTGAGCTCAAATCTCTTTGAGTTTCCGGAATATTTTTTAAAGATAATCACATTCATTCTCTACTTGTATTTTTAGATTGCAGTTTTGTGCATGTTGGTGGCTGGAGTTGCCTGTGGATCTTACTCCATCGGAAATGGAGCTGAATTAGTCCGATTGGATTCTGGATACGGTGGCCAGCGATTGGTGGAGGAAGTTCCACAACTCACCCGGGTAGTTGAGAACAGACCTTTGATCAGTGTCCCCGAAGTAGCCCCCCTCAGACTCGAGTCTTCTTATGGACAACGTCAACTTTTGGATGTTCCAGTTATGGACAGGCAACTCCGAGTTCTGGACCGACGAGTTGTGGAGAGACCCGCCCTCCGCGTTGTAGATGATATCCCAATCACTAGATTCAACCACCTGATCAATCCCGCTGCCGGAGAGTACTCTTTCGAGTAAGCAATTAAATAAATATTGTTTCGTGTAAGAATTATATTTAATATTAATTAAATGATTTAATTAGTTTCGCTGGAGCGAATGGAATCGTGAGTCGTGAGTCAGGATTCTTGAAGGGAGTGTCAGTTGGGCGTGTAGTGAGTGACGGATACGGATACGGAAATACCCGGGTAGAAGAAGTAGTTGGAGCTGCGCAGACCAAGAGTGGAGAGACTTCCTGGTGCAGTCCCGAAGGACTCCGATTCACTTTGACTTACACCGCCGACGAGACCGGATACCACCCAACACTCACCAAGGGACTCTGCCAACAACCCGCCCTCCTCACAAACGCCTATGCCGCACCCATCTTACCCGCTTACCAACCAGCACGTCTCATCCAAGCACCTACTTATTAAAACCCCTAACGATTTTAAGACCTCATTTATCTCAGAAATTGTATTTAGATGATATTATATATTTTTATCAAAAATAAAAGAGTCTACATATTAACATAGCCACTTAACTACAGATATACCTATTTGTATTTATTTAAAAAAATGTCTCTTATAATTTAAAAATATTTTTATCTCATAGAAATGCCATTATGAATATCGAACTACATTTTTCTGCTTTCTTCATATTACATACTGTAGTAGTTGCATATACCTATTGCATATTATGTGTGACTTCACATTTCTTGTTTAACAACAAAGAATTCAACAATAGTAAAATATTACCTATGCAATGTTATAAGGATAGGTAGATTTCTGAAAATGTAAGTACGTACTATAAAGTTATACCTGCTGCTATTAACACTGTAGTGTGATTAAACAGGTTGAGGTCTATATAGAACTGGTTTGGAGAAGGTGAAGGGTAAAAGTCACTCTTGTAATTGAATTCCTCTTTTATAAGTCGCAAGTCAAATCAAAAGGCACAGGAACAAGTCGAGATCTTCTTGCAGATTGCCAATTCGAGTTACTTCAGTCCGTTAAATTGATGTATATGCCGTGGTTTATAAGTGAAACTTATTTCCTATTGTAAGTAATGTGTTCATAATGATCATAATGGTAACACTTTCACTTCATTAGTTTTATACCTACACGTAGGATATTTAATTTCGTAAACATCTACATAAAACATTTTCGCTAGGTAAGGACATTTTTTAATAAATATGAGAGCCAACCGTTTCAATCCGGTACAATGATCTAGTAAGAGTCCAGAAGAGTAGAAAGGATAGTAGTAAGGAATAACGTTACTATTTTTCTGCCATCTTACGTGGCCGATGTCCGCGTTAAAACGACTGGCCCACATATTATCTATCTTAAAATCCATGCAAAATTGAAAGTAATTGTGTTAGTTTTTGGTTGAAGTAAAGGCACAAATAAAGGGTGCATAAATACCTCTATCAATGTTCTTGTTTTAATTAATTAGGTTAGATCCCTCGAAAGCGGGTCCTGGAATGCCCTGTGTATTTCATGGCGCGATTTTTAAAATGTGCAACCACTGCCTTACTTCAACCCAGGTTTTGGACGGTGAAACTTTTTTCCAAAACTTTTCCCATGCAAAAATGTTTTAATTTTGAAAAACAAACTGATGGATTACAAAACTTTAAAAGTTTTCAATTTACTATTTTCGAATTTGCCATTTTTAATTGAATCATATTTCATTTTAAAGATGTAATCATTAAAGATATCAAAGTTTAAATTCTGCTTATCTTAATTAATTATGCGGATAATTGCGGATAACACTAAGCCATAGCATTATGGGTTCAAGTGGAAAGGGATAAGATTATATGCAATGAAATATCCGAAATCTGTTAATAAGGTAATCGAAATCATGTCAGTCGAACTAAGTTGAATTTGTACAGGTATGGATCTCTATGAGAGTTGAATTTCACTTTCTTCTAATTACGAGGCATACGCAGCGATGTTTGTGGTGACATATGAATGTGTAACAAAGGCATTTATCTTTAACTCTGGCTACGTCAGAAAATGTTTTCTCCTTTCCGTTTTCCTCTTGAGCCCTAAACAAAAGCAGAGAATACTTCCTCAGCCTGCACATTAATGCATCTTCCGTTGACATCACTACATTACAAATTCATCATCTGTCATAAATTGTCAAAATGCACGTCGCAGTGATTCGTGCTATTCTAGTTCTCTCCGTTTTATCCGCCTCAGCATCCCAGCTCAAGTTTTTGGAGTGGGGTCAAAAGTGCATTATTCCGAAGAACGGAGACCTCGATAACTTTTCGCCCCGAGAAGAATGTGACGCGAGTAAAGGCCTCGTCTGCAAGGGTGGAGGCTGCGCCTGCACGTTCAGCCAGGTCTACTCCTACGACCATTCCAGCAACGAGTGCCGACGGAAAATCGGGAAATCCTGCCAATACGTCGCCCCGGGCAGGGACGCCCTTGACACTCTCGCCCGACTTCCGTTCAACCTCAAGTGCCACGAACTGGCCGATTGTGTCCAGCTAGACGCCCCCGCACGCTCCGACGGTGACAAGGAGAAAGTCAGTATGTGTGTCTGTAGGGCTGGATATTACGCTAGTCCCAACTTTGACAGATGCCTACCAGTTCCTCCACAACTAGACATTTTCTATGATTTTGACAATACCTATCTACGTTGACAGACTGAAATTCTAATTAAGTATCCAATTTCTCACGGGTTTGTTATTGTGGGACACAAAGTGTACCATATTTTATGCTCTTGTTATTATATTATTATTTAATATTAATTATAACCTTATATTTTCACTGTCATTCTTGTAAATGGAAATAAAATTACAAATCTGTAATAATTGCCTTAATATTCTCAATTTTCATTCCAACCTCGTTCAGCATATTTTATCAAGAACTCCAAATTGATGCAATGATTTTAATACTTTAAAAATTCATTTTTGCGTAACAATTTAGTTTGTATCAAAATATTCCAATTTGTATTGAATTCTTCGAAGTGACGGTGGAAAGTGGAATTATAATTCTATTGAACTATATTGGAACAATACAAAATATTTTATTATTAAGATAACCATTCGATAATCTATGTTAGCCATTCACTCAGCCATTATAACCATTTTGTTAACCATTGTTAGCGCTTTATTATTTGCATTCTACTATAATTACCAAGATAGGAAACTTTGAGGTATAAAAATTAATATAATGATCATGATTTTTTATTCTTGACTACCTAAAATATTTTATGAATCAAATTGTTTTGAAAAAGTTATTTACCAGAAAATTGAATTGAAAATTTTGGAAATTGTGAGTGCTATCTTGAATGATGGAGTTTATTAATTAAATGGACATTACCACTTTAGTACTAATCTAATTATTATGACTGCTGAACAAGTGGTATATAGTTATAAGTATATATTATATTGCTGTGAAGAAGATTGAAA
Source organism: Tomocerus qinae (assembly GCA_020055645.1). Classification (NCBI taxonomy): domain Eukaryota; kingdom Metazoa; phylum Arthropoda; class Collembola; order Entomobryomorpha; family Tomoceridae; genus Tomocerus; species Tomocerus qinae. Next base: position 128,276,800 of record CM034546.1, read on the forward strand.
TCCTTTCATACTGTTATCAACGCAATGGTTACGTTAACCCGGCATGCTATTGAACTGCAATGTTATGACTGTTTTCTAACATAAATACCTAAATAATTTTTAACTACTTATTGACTTACGTGCCAAGATTTGATGCATGGAATCTATGAAATTAAATGGTCAAAATGGCAAAAATTATAGCTTTAACAATTAGGTGCTCAAAATTATTATTGAAAATTGTGAATTATTGAAGACGACATAATTTAGTATAGTATTATGTTTTTTTAATGTATTATATTTTTCAAAGAAATACTTGCAAACCTCTTTATTTACTGCTATAACAGTGGGAAAATGTTTTTGTCATTTGGTAAACTGTGTTTACTATTTCACAACATTGCATTGCATTTTGCATTGATCAGGTAATTCCCAAGTTGCATCTAAAGTATAGCCATAAAATGCAAAATGTTATAAGAATGAAAACCTGTTCAGCAAGAATAGCAAGGTGACGCCATTTTTTTTGCACTCGAGTAATTGTACACATCTCTACATATACACGATATTATATGAATGTGGTATGACATTAAATACAGTTGATATTGTGGCTGCAAAGATTTCTACACATGCTGCAAAAAATGTGAACTTGAATATTTTTGTTGCCATTAAAGTATCTTTTCAATATCAACAGTCAAAGGAAGGATAGGCAGGCATTTAAGCATAAAGCAAGAATCTTTCCCAAAATTCACAAATTTATTTGGTTTAATCTACTAACATAACAGCATAAATAATATTTATTGTCTTATATCAAAGTTTATTATTTTCAAGTATATTTAGTAAAATGTACGTAAAGTTACACGCAATAATAATTAAAATGGCCATTTAATGAAAAATTTACAATCTTTTAGGTTGAAGTAAGACCGTGGTAGCACATTTTAAAAATTGCGCCATGAAATACACAGAGAATACCACGACACACTTTGTAGGGACCTGACCTAACCCAATTAAAACAATAACATTGATAGATATTTGTTCAACCACTGCTTTACTTCAACCGTTTTTTTATAAAGCTATATAGCTAATTTTGTTGACTTTTTAGTTATAGGCAAATAATAATAATTTTTCATTTTAAATATTAATGTTTAGCATTAACCAGGCTATTTTGTCGGAACAATATAATACGTATATCAACCAGAAAAGTGGTTCATAGTTCATGGTATATCATAATACGTAAATTTTATGCTATTGACTACTACTTTGATTTATCATTTTGAAGACATAACCTATCCGACCTTTTTGTCAAAGCGTGTAATTAAATAATGCCTATAGCCGTGTAAAGCTATAAACCTAAAGTACTGTTTGTAAGTAAACGTTCAATTTTCATGTGTAAGTGTGCAGAAAGGCGATTCCATTGTTTACTATTCCTTATATTATGAATCGCTGTAGAAATCATTCAATCTTTGATGGGCTTTTATCTCTTGGCAAACTCTTATAACTAAATCAATATAACAAGATGAGTTTAACAAAAAGTTATATAAGACCTGATGTAAATATAGTACCCGCCATCTTTATACTCACAGTATTACGTACATTATTCTTCGAAAGAGAACACTGTAAACATTTGCTACTGTTTTCAGTATTTTTAAAAGTTTCTTTGTTAGAATTCCAAACGTATCACATAATTTAATATAATAGCAAGTCGAGTAAATTTTGTGAGAATATTTTGTTCATACCTACAATAGTGAATTGAATTACCGGTGAACAATAAAATAAAATTGTGTCTAAATTAAATAAAACATAAATTATGGCGAATTTTTGGATCCTAATTGCTGTGATTTTAATCCCTTCTTCAAATTCGTTGAATATGAGAAATCCAAATTCACAGGCTTTGAAAGATTTGACCAATGGGAATAATTTAGTGGCACATAATCTATACAGTGTAAGTTATTAAGATGTAATTTTATATTAACATGAAAATTCAAATTATTTGTATTTTTAGAAAAACCTATAGCCTAAGCACTAATAAGAACCTGGAAAGTACTTAATCAATTTTATTTTAAAATATTTTTGAAACAGGTCTTAAAGGACAAGTATCCCGGAAATATGATTTTTTCACCATTCAGTATCCGTACAGTTTTAGCCATGCTGCACGCTGGGGCAAAAGGATCAACGAAAGAAGAGATTACGACTATTATGAAGTTTCTTGAAAATGACATGGATTTGTACGATGCATATCGTAGTCTTTTCAGTGGGCTAAAGGTACAGAATTGAAAATACTACTAAACGAAAAACAATTTTGGTAAACTTTGCATTTCTTCTAAAATAAAAATAACTTTTAGATTCAAATAAAATGTAAAATATTCTTTTCATCATTCTTGTATGAGTGGTGTCTTTATGTTTGTTAAAAATGTCTTTATAAAACTCCAACAGAGTAATCGGGATTCCAATGCAACTGTAGAAATAGCAAATAAAATATACACACAAAAAGGATTGAAATTGCAAGACAATTTTAACGAGCTACAAACCAGTTATTTCAAATCTCCGTCTGTAGCACTGGATTTTAGTCAGTCGACAAAAGCAGCAAATGAAATCAACTCTTGGGTAGCCCAAAAAACCGAGAACGAAATACAGAATTTAATTGAACCTGGTAATAATACCTGTCTATTAGTACTTATTTAGTACTTAATACGTGTTGTACGTTTTCATATGTTTAGGAATGGAACGTTTTCTATTTTTTTCTAATATATTAATTTATGTATACCATGCATAAAATTAATTTAGTTAAAAATGTTTTTAAAAGTTACAAAAAGCAGTGGACTTTGTAGTTTTGGTTACGAATATGCTTCCAGATAAAACTTCAAGCTTCAACTTTTTAATATAATGCATAATTTTGTAAGAAATGATGTTGGTGGCCATTTCATACTGCAGAAGTGTACTTTTCGAGAATTTAGATATACAAATACCAAAAAAGATTATTTTTGTTTATACCTCCCAATTTGTTTTAGAAAGCTTAAGTAACCGAACGAAATTGGTTCTCGTTAATGCGCTACACTTCCATGGATTATGGGATAATCAATTCTACCCTAAAGCTACTCAGAAAAAATTATTCTACCAAGACGAAAAGCGAGCGGTCGAAGTGGACATGATGCATTGTGAACATTTTTATCGTGTTGGACAAGTGCAGTCCCTGGATGCTAAGGCCATTATTCTACCTTATGAGGTTGGCTATCAAAACTATTATATTTTAACCTATTTTTACACATATTATGTACCTATTTACATTTAGGTAACCTTCTTCTAGAACAATTTCAACGAACTTGAGTCCAGAGTAAATCAGAAAAGTATTTAAATGCAATTTGCAAGTTTTCTGAGTATGCAATAACATCTCTATAGGAAAATTTCGATTTACACAAGTTTTAAAATTAAATCTCTTAATAAGCGGTTAATTAAAATTAACAGCTATCATAGCATTTTTAAATCTTAGAATTCTTTTGTTGATTTAATTTAATGGGTAAATAAAATCTTCATTCTTTGTACTATTTAGTTATCGCGTCGGCAGCATAATCCCGAATCTTTCGAAATGGTTATCTTGGTGCCGAATCAGCGTTCAGGTCTCAAAGATTTGGAAAACAAATTACAGAGCGTTTCAGTGGCAGATATTATGAATAACATTCCAGATCAACCAAAAAATGTTCTGTTAAATCTACCAAAATTCACAATTGAATCAAAGTTTGACCTGATCAAGTCTATGCAAAAGGTATGCACAATATCCATAAATTGTACACGAAATAAAAACTTAAAAACATGATTAACCATGTTTCAAAATGTCTTTTAGCTGGGGATGAAATTGATTTTCGATGAGGAGAATGCAGATTTTTCTGGTATTTCAACCGTAGGAAAAAAGCAGCATTTACACGTTACCCAATTTATTCAGAAAGCAAAAATCAACACTCATGAAAGTGGAACCGAAGCTTCGGCAGCTACCTTTGGTAAATGTAACAGAAAATTATCTTGCTATTTAAACCTGTATGTGACTAATTCCTTCACAAAAACCTAAGCTGACAAATATTGGCCAAGGGAAATGACAATTATGAAGAAATTTGACGTTAGATGTAAAATCAATGGTTTATATAAAGTTGTTTTGATTATGCTGAAAAAAATCGAATAATTTAATTTTTTGGATAATTTGAAGGACTGTAAATTAAAATAATTATCTTTTTAGTTTATTTAGAAACTCTTTTATAATAGGGAAAGAGAATTTTTATTGGTAGTTTAAAAAATATTTATATATTTTTTATATTGCAGCTGCTGTGTTTACACCTTTGACAATTGGACCTGCAGTGGAAGAAGAAATAACCGTAGATAGACCATTTATTGGATACATTTATGATTCCCTGACTAAAACTGTTCTTTTCATGTTCAGAGTTAAAGATTTGTAAATCCCCAATTTATTTCTTACATTTCTAATCGTCATTGTTGAATAATAAAATACGTAGATATACATAAAAATATTTTGGAATTTTTTACCTTAAAGAAAGTGAATTTTGAAATGGTATGAAACAAGTATATTTAAAAAGATAATTATAATCTGATCTACTTTCTCCGTGGTATGCTAACGTTTGCTTTGTAAAGTGTTTTAGTAGTAGCTCTTAACTCTTCTGATATGTGAATAACTTTTTACACACATTGAATTTTAACTCTTAAGCTTATATAAATTAATTAGAAATGCTTACATAGATATCTCATTGGTACGAATACTTATTCTTCCACTATTCAGCAATGTACACAAGATAAACCACATTAAGGATTAGTAGACAATGGCTAAGACCATACATTTTACCTTTTACCTTATACCATATAATTATAACCGACACAAGTATCAGCTACACTACAGTATTTGATACAGACTATTTGCCTGTGAACAGATTACATGCACCACCACACATCCGTTTTCGGTTTCGTCTTTCACTTTTCTTCTCTCTTTCGTTGTCGGCCACGTCTACCTACGTTTACTCCTACTTTCCATAAACACGAACGCCACGTTTGCAAAACGATTCAGAGAAATTGCATTCATTGCAAAACACTCCGATGGTATACTTACTACATGCAATAGCAGGGAACAAAAAAGGGCTATTTGTTGACAAAAATGCAAAAAAGTACTATAAAAAATCAGCCCATTTTTACTTATTGTAAAAATGTAAATTAAAGTCTTGTAAATTAAATGTAATCTTGTTAAGTAAATTAAATGGGGCAAATCGGCACACCAAAAAAGGCAAAAAAGAACAGATTTTTTTTTAAAAAAGGCCCGAAAGGTCCTTTTTAGTTCCCTGTGCAATAGTATTTATGGATAATGCGAAAAAGATCTGTCTCACCTCAGATGGTAGTTATTATCGTTCCGCTGCCACAGTTCTCCCTTTGTATTCGATAGACAATGGATCATATGTTGCAATACAAAGGCTTAACGTCAGCCCAAACTTCGAGTCGAGCAAATCAACGTGGGAGGTCCATTGTAATGCAACATATGATCCATTGTCTTTCGAATACAAAGAGAGAACTGTGGCAGCGGAACCATAATACTACTTAGTAACGGGAGAGTATCGGGCATAGTAGGTTGTATTGCATAGTTTTATATTCACACAGGATCTCAGTACAAGACTTTTTACCAAACGAGCTTTCATTCTAGGTGATCAAGTAAATGTTGAACTTTATTAATTAAACACAAGAATACAGATAATGAGAATAATTTTAATGTATGCTTAAATGACAGAAAAATGAAATGGATGGAGAAAAGTGCATCATTGATTGTCTTAGTGTGTCAGTGTCACTAACGTTTGCACTTTTCGTGTATGTAAGACAATATTTTGCCGTATGCAGATGCACGGTATGTGGAAGGATGGAAGGAAAGTGCACAGCAATTTCTTGCTTTTTATGCATGCATTGTAGTTGACTGTACTAATAGTTCGCTTATAAGGTTGAAGAAAAGAGTGGGGGACAATTGAGACTGGCTATATTGGTACAGCAATGTAGAGACAGCGGTGCAGTGTGGATCGGGGACGGTGCTTTTGGTGATTGAACTTTCACACAAGAAAGTGAGAGAAATGCAGTTTGACTGTTCATTGTAGTGTTGTAGGTGTAGCTTGCCGTATAAAGGTTCTTCTTTACTTGTCTTGTTAAATTGGACAATACAGAACAACGATCACATCCTTTCTGGAAATTTCTAGAACGGATGCTATTGATTACTTGCCTAAGCTTACTCAATTATTTTCTTCGTCTCACTTAAGTACTACTACTTTCTTAATCCCTTATAATTATCTCATTATCTATGTATGTACATGAGAAGTACTGCCTACCAGGGCGGCAGCCAGGGGGGCCAGGGTGCCCTGCGCCCCCCTCCGTTAAATCGAATAAAAACAGGAAATTGTCTTAAAACCCAAAATTTTTTCACATTTTCACTTATAATTTGTCGGGCCTGCTGCCTAAAGCTAATTTAAATATGACTATATTGGATGTACTCTACAAAACTGTAGGATTTTTGGGCCGACATTATAATAAGAATGTGTATGTTTATTGGTATATTCCAGCTGAATTGTATTGAGTGAGGAGAATCGAATAATATACAAATAAATACATAATTAAATCATAGAATGGGGAATTGCATACACGGAATGGATAATTACATCTCAAACACTGCCATAACTTCTTTCTGTACTACTCATTAAATTATGTCCGCAGAAAAAATGCGACATTCAGTGTTGTGTAGTTTATTGGTAGCCAATAATATAATCATGTTTAAAATAACTACAGGCAGCACATCTTATAGCGATGTACCTAGATAAGGTAGATAATGAGATAATTATAAGAGATTAGGAAGAAATTGAATGAGAATAAAAACGCAATTGGGTTCACAATTTAATTATTACATTGGACTTCTTTCACACTTGAGTTCCTAGTGAAGATGGGATGCATAATAAAGTTTGTATAATCAAAGTGACTGTCTGCCTTTGCTACGTGACATCCGTCCGTCTGTCTCTCGTCTCTCTCGTTTCTCTCGTCTCTCTCTCTCTCGTCTCTCTCTCTCTCTCGTCTCGTTCAGCAATCTCAGTAGTTTGAGAAAGCATGAAATCACGCTGAGGAGAATTTCGCTTGCTAATCCTGCTAAATTGCAAAGGAAAGGGAGTCTAGACAGTAGACAGTTTCAAAAGTTGACTTTCCCTTACCGTCTCACAGTTTCACTGCTCTACACAACAAATGTTACTGTTTTTCTACTTTGGTATCTTTCTAGTCACGACATCGACGTTTACCCTATAAGTAGGTATTTCTCCACGACAAGAGCTCTAAATATTGACTGCAGTGTTCTTGCATTTGTAAAGCTATTCCCGTGCTGTGTCACAACAGTTACAACCTTTGCCTGCTGGAGTAAGGATAAGTAATAAAGGTTGTCCTTCCCTATATAAAGGTTTGAAAGGTTGTAAACAAAAGGACTTCGCATATTATTTTGTAGACTAGTGATTCACTTTACTATATGTAAACTAGTGACCACACGGAGGCCGAAATTAATTCTAAATATAGCAATCACGCTGTGTAACCTAAAAATATTTATCTGTACACCTTGTTCGGCTTGTTCCAAACAGCCTTCGTTGAGATTTCAACACAAGAGAGAAAAACAATATAAATGTTAACATATTGAAAAATACAGGTAAGTCACATAATCACATATTATCTTATTGCTAGTATTTATTTTCGGTAGGAATAATAATTAACCAGTAGAAAAGCAAATTACAAAAATAGGAATGGTTGTTAAAATTGGAAGGGATTGATTCTAAATCTTGTTAAAGACAATGATCTGAATGTATATCTAGCTTTGTGTTGTGTTTGTGTTCTTGTGTACAAATCTAGTGGAACTATTTTTATTTTTTGGCCATCTTTAGTTTTAGCTCGCCCGGAGAAGCGAGCTTATTTTTTTTTAAATGCAAACTACCTTCAGGTACTAAGAAAATATAGTAATTATAATAGTAACGTAATTAGTTTCATCGCCTCACAAAACACAAATAATAATTAATTCTGGTTTACAAACTAATTAAATGAGAATCATCATGAATTAAAAATTAAATACTATTTAGCAATGCGTATTTATATACACATACAGTATGGTACATTCAAAAGTACTCATGGGAGTTTGCATGTATAAGCATTATAGGGCTAATTTACTACAGGTTAATTGAAAATCGACAAGAAGAGTAGCTCAATAGGTTTGTATTTCACACACCAGTATATAAAGCATCGCTTTTCCAGAAATAAATCTCACCAAAGGTCATGGTTTGTTTCGGCATACAAAATGGTAGTCTCATTGGGCCTTACTTTTTTAATGAAAATGTAAATAAAGACTGAAATGAGCGATTGGCTCTATTCATTGCAACTGAAGGACAACTTATTGAGCACCTTTGCTTTGGTTAGCAAACAGTTTGTAAGTTAAAGTGCTCACTAGTAAAATAGCCATACTATTATATTCCTTATACATGCAAATTCCTATGAGTACTTTTTAATGTGCCATACTGTACTTCTATAATATAATAATAGTTATACCCATACTACAAAGTGTCTTACATTGTTTGTTTTGCTTGATTTAGATCTACCTGGGGAATCTGAAAAAATAGAAAATAATTCGGCCAGTGTATGTCGATTTAGCTGGAGTCATTATGGAGGCATTAATAAATCTAATAATACTGGCCGTAAATGCGTTTTCCAAGCTGAATATGGCAGGACAAGACGGAAACAATTTACTAGAAACCCCGCTGACGATCTCGGAAACAAATGGACTTTGTCCTTCTCTCCTCACAAAATTCCAACACTCTTTAAAAAACATGAGCGCTGAAGACATGGATCTGCACAAAATAATGGAAAACGTTACATTACCCGAGAGTGGTGTCAACACTTTGGGTATTTTTGACAGCCAATTCTTATCGATTGGGATTTTTGTACTTCATCCTGGTGCAAAAATCCCATTGCATGATCATCCCAATATGTTTGGGTTCCTTAAAGTTCTCCATGGAAAAGTTCGAGTTACAAGTTTTAATTTGTACAATTCTGTCCCATCTTCCTTTGGAGAGGCGACTGTCAAAGCAAAGATCTCTGCAAAAGACTGTCTCTCAAAATATTCGCAACCTGCTGTCCTCAGTCCTATCCAGGATAACATACACGAAATCCGTTTCGAAAGCGGGGAGGACGGGAAGGAGTATGCAGCTTTTCTAGATATTCTCACTCCATCGTATTATGGTGGCAATAAAGAGTTTTACTACAAACACATAGATAACACGACGATAAGCAATCGTTTCGAAACTGACTTGGATGATGTTTATTATATTGAAAGATCACATTTACATCCACCAGATTTCTTTACGGTTGAAATCAACTTCCCTAATGTATTGAACAGTACCATAGCTAAAAAACTAGGATTGCAAAGAATTACTCAGTGAAATTATCCTGAAAATAAAAATATGTTTTTCTCATTTCTTAAGACATTTTCTAGTTTTTTTAAAATTAAGATTTCAAAACGATTTTAACAAGGGAATTTTAACAATGGAAATCAGGAATTTTTTTTAATTTGCGACCGCCGAATTCCAGATATTAGTTTTATTTTCTCCCAATGCAATTAATAGTATTATTCCCCAGCTTTTGCAAATAGTTATAGATTGCACAATATTTTTAAATTATTAGAATGTAAACTATGTACTTTTGTAACGTTTAAAAATTCAGGAAGGTAATTTTTGTTTACAAAATATCTCATTATAAAATCCAACCACGAAACCAACCTGACTCTGAATTTCTGACTTTTGAAGTTGTTTTAAACGTTTTTGATGTAATTTATTAAGATAAGCAACCAACTGGCCGTGTTATAACAAAATAATTAATATAGGTATATACAAATACAAATATGAGGATTTTTTCACGTCTTTTTGCCTCATATTTGTATTGCCAAACTATATATTATGTCGTAGTGTACCCTTCCCTGCAGACATGGCATTTATTTCATTTTTCAGGAAATATTTCTTGAAAAGTGAAATATTTGAAATATTTCGCGAAAAATGAAATAAATGAAATTTTTGAAATAAATGAAATAAATTAAACGCGCATGTGTATAGACATGCGCAGTTAATTTATTTCACTTGAAATAAATTGAAATAAATTGAAATAAATGCCATGTACCCTATTTATTTCATTTATTTCAAATATTTCATTTTTCAAGGAAAGCGTAAGTGAAATATTTCGCGAAATATTTCAAAAATTTCACCTATTTATTTCAAGCGAAATATTTCAAGTGCCATGTCTGCTTCCCTGTTTAACGGCGCCATTGTACTAACTACTAACTGTTCCTTGGCAGTTATACTAGAATAATCGACCCCGAAGGTTTCAGTACAGCTGTTCCATTCTTAAGTATATGCAACGCATGAGTTAATATAATAATTGCCATAGATTATAAAATAAGCTACTATTTTATATGATTATAATTTAGGTTCAAAAAACATATTATCTTGATTTGTGTATGAATGAATCACAATATTATGAATCTTTAGAACAAAGTGTAGATGCTTAAAAGAAGGGCTAGATGAGACAGTCTGACAGTCCTAATTGAAATATGCAATTATTTCTTTAGTATTATATTAACATTACCTGCTCATTATTATTACATTGTTAATATTTAAATACTACTCACCCATTTATGCTGTATTGTATAATCTATGATTGACAATTGTCATATTAACTCATGGTTTGCAATATATTTAAGAATGGAATAGTTGTACTGAAACCCTAGGGGTCAGCTATCTTAGTTATGCTAGTACAACGTCGCCATTAAGCACAGCCAAGGGTTATACTACGATATATTATACACACTGATTGTAATATAGAGTGGGAGTATCAACATTGTCTTGTAAACTGCTCAGTGTAAGTCCTAAACGGCAGATCTCCGCTAGCTATACTACAGTAGCTAGCGGAGATCTGCCGTTATACACCAATATACTGGTGTAATTTATTTAAATATTATATTACTGTAGGCTTTATTTCGCCTAAACGTTAAATATGTTTCAGTTTCTGGTTAGTCTGTGGGTCTGGTGAACAAGAGAAATAATACTGGGCTATATTTAATAACGTACGAGTAATTGAATATTATTATGTCATACTTACTAGTGGAATGTTAAATGCTATGTGTATGTATGTTGTAGGCGGAGAGGGAAAGGTTACTGGGAGGGATATAATATCCCTCTCCGACTAGGCAGGGAGAGATAGCTCTGTACCGCTAGCGGTACCGAGCCATGAGGTTTCCGACTGGGAGGGATATGTCGTCAAGGATTGATATGAATGATTCTATGTGTATAAGTGCCACAAATGTCGCAGATTTTAGGTTACTCTTATATTTATTCATTGTAATCATTATTTTCTATAATATTCATAAATATTAAGTATATTGCACTTTTTGAATCAGTCATAATAAAATCATAATTATTAAGTCAATGATTGACAGTAAAATAGTTAAGTATGTTACGCTGCTATAATTATTAATAATTGATATTTTTTACAAAGCCAGGAGTTCAATTATCTAAATTTTTGCAAGAACGGCTGCTGCCGTTGTGCCATCCATTTGTGTCGATTTCAGCGGTCCATCGACCGACATTTATTTCACTTACCATTCAATGATCCCCTTGGCACATTGTAGTTTAAGATTACCATTTTCTAGTCTTTGGAGAACTTTACATGGTAAGTTTGTTGGATCAGTATTTGATCCAACAAAATGTCCCTGTAAAAAGAATGATATGCACTGTGGTACTAAATGCCACAACGGCAGCAGCCGTTCCTGCAAAAATTTAGATAATTGATATTAATATACTTAATATTTATGAATATTATAGAAAATAATGATTACAATGAATAAATATAAGAGTAACCTAAAATCTGCGACATTTGTGGCACTTATACACATAGAATCATTCATATCAATCCTTGACGACATATCCCTCCCAGTCGGAAACCTCATGGCTCGGTACCGCTAGCGGTACAGAGCTATCTCTCCCTGCCTAGTCGGAGAGGGATATTATGTCCATCCCAGTAACCTTTCCCTCTCCGCCTACAACATGTATACGGGATGCTGGTATGGTGGGGCTCGGTCTCGTCATGAATAGAATCTCATATGCCAGCATCGTCAATCTCAATTTGTAATCATTGTAATCTGTAACTCTGTTGAATCCGCTGTACGCCAATTTCAATTAATAAACTAATTACTAATTAATTAATTGCTGAAATGTGACTTTGAAATGAATTGTACACAGTGTACAAAATTTACCACTTTTTAGCCTTTTTTACCATCACAGTGGTAAAAATGCACTTAATGGTAAAAATGCATTTAATGGTAAAAATGGTAAATTTTAGCGATTGATTAGACAGCTGAGTACAGATACACTAGATTTACTAAAATATACGTTTTAAAACTTTATTTTGTATGAAATATTTCTAATTAGCCCCTTAATCTATTAAATTAATCCTACTTATTTGATTGTACACCAAAAGTTATAAAAGAATGAAGAAAGAAAGATTGTATTCGGTATCGCCCATTTAAAGCTGATGCTAATTTAATTGCAATTAATTTCTCAATCGGCAAGGGTTGTTAGCGCCCCCATTGATTGAATCCTACTCTGATTGATGAACACTTATCAATTTGTGACAACAATGATCATCTGCTAAGCTATTTCATACTTTGGCACCGAAATTTATTCAAAATTCAAACACGAATTTAAATGAAACTATTTTTTACCATTTATACCATTTATACCACTTACCACACTTTTTAGGTAGTGGTATTTAACGTTAAATACCATTAAAAACCACTTACCACTGGTAAGTGGTAAATGGTATTTTGTACACTGATTGTACATAGTGGAGCTAATGAAGCGTTGACTGAAAAATGATGGACGTCAAGCACGTATGCAGAACTGAGTTTCGGAGGGGGCTAGATTTCCAATAGGTGTTTTAAGTATATATGTGGTAGTATAACTGCACCCCATGTGTAAGGGCGCCATTGTACTAGTATAACTGTGCGTAGCGAGTTAAACTAGGATAACCGACCCTCGGGGTTTCAGTACAACTGTTCCACGCTTAAATGCATTGCAAAGCCTGAGTTAATTAGACAATTATGCTACTTGTTAATGATATGATTATAATTTATGTTAAAAATCTTATTAACTTGATTTACTCAGTCAAATAGTGATAATTGCAAAACCCAAATAATTAACATAATATTGGTAGATACGTAAATATGTAGATACGTAGATTGCAAAGCCTGAGTTAATAGGACATATTATCAATGTCAATCATGTATAGAGTAAATAAGATTGATACATTTAAAGACGGGTCAAAGTGAGACAGCCAAACAATCCTAAATGAAAAAACCTCTAGTGTCCCAATGTGATTTTAGACAGTGTAATTGATTTAAGATTTATGTGCATGTTCACATATATCACATTTTGTTACTCTTATAAAATGGAATTTCCTAATGTTATATTTCTTTAAGAAATTAACAAATAAATAATCAAACTCGAACTTGAACAAATCAAGCAAAGCAAAGGAGTAGAACTGTAAACGTTGGCAGTATTGTTTCGTTGCTGATTCCTAAGGTAGATAGATCGAACACGGATCCTACGAATTTGCCATGCAAAGTCCTTAATCGTCGCGAAAATGGAAATCTACAACTACAATGCTCAAAAGGCATTATCGACACCATTATCAACGAATCGAAAGCCGAAATAAACACAGCGGCATGGCCAACTAATACAATTAAGTACATCACTGCCCTAAGGTCGGTAACTTCCTACAGTAGACAATCTGCAAATGCAAGACGGATTGCCAAACTAATATATGTCCATGTAGAAAGAATGACGCAAGAAGCGAAATTTTTTTGCTATTTTAAGAAAAAAATTCCCTTTTTCTTGGATTTCGGGGGGGAGGGGGGCTTCAGCCCGTAAAGCCCATCCCTAAATACGTACGTGATGGACGTAAATACGCATAAACGATAATAAAGCATAGATGAAATCCAATTTAGTAACTAAAAAACTCTTGGTTGATTAAATTAACCGATCCAATCGTGTATAAACGTATAGGCCCCTCACTGACAAAATGGGAAAGGTTGAGATCGACTACATTAATTTTCTTTGCTTGGGACAGTGTCCTCAGTAAATAGTGAACGGCATTGTATAAAATATAAAATATATTTTCCTATATATTTTTGCTTCTATTCAGATTAGGAAGGTCGAGACTTGAGATTAATGTATGAATCAACAATATCAATATTTTTTTGAATCATAATCATCATGTGATAATAACAGATTAAATAAAACATAGATTAAAGAATTAAGCAGGTAATTAGTTAATTTATGTATAGAAAATCCATGTTTTATATTCCAAATTATTTCACAAGGATGTTACTTGATTTTACAATCCAAATTTCAAATATTTATTTTCATCATGCATTATATATTACTAGGTATACCTGAAATAATTGAGTTCAAACAAAAAAGCGCCAATACTCCCCAAAGCACTTAATGGTAGGAGTGCGAAAACAAATTTTAAATTTTCGACGCTCATTGGACTTTCGCGGCTATCATTATTTCTGATTAGATCCACCAAGGCCTGATGTATTTCGGAGTTAGTGACGTTCCCGATCTTCTTACTCTTCGTCTGTTCCGCAGCAAGCCATTGCTGCATAAGTCCCGTGTCTCGCACCGCCCCAGTTATCCCTGTAAAAGCATCCACAAAGATTGAGTCTTTCGGAAAGGCCATGGATGTGAAATCTCTTCTGAAACTATTCATCGATTTCAGCAAAGGTGGCTCCATGTGGCTGGCCAGCGTCATCTTTCGTGCTACTTCCTGTTCCATCGTTTGCACCCAGGAAATGCAAACCGTTTTCTCTCGCAGCAGCGCTGAACTTAAACATTCGCTCAAACTATTATAATTGTACTCTAGTCTCGAGCCTATCTGCCGAATATAACTTTTTGTTGAGTTCTGAATGATGTCCAGCTCCAGTGGACCTATTACAAACAAAATTACCGCATAGTCGTCCCGCTGTCCCAATTCTTGAACTGTCAACGGAGCAGCCTCCACTCTAGGGAACAGCAAGTTGGCCCTTAAACTGGATTTATATCCAGTTCCTAGAATCATGCATGCTAGCAGCCATATCATGCTAAAATACCGGATCCCCCTCGGGATATTTTGTAGTCCTTGCTCTGTAGCGAGGGACAAAGGAAAGAAAGTAGCCGCATTGAAAACCATAAATTTGAATTTCCGCCCTTGTCCAATAAACGTAGTCGCAGATTGTACGGCGCCAAGAAATAGGAAACTGACGATTGTCCACACCCAGACAGATTTTGAAAATGGAAGAAAAATGGCGTTCCAAGCTACAAACACCTTGGGATGACTTGTCATGAAAATAAGCGAATCCTCGTCTAAAACGGAAGCGTATTCGATGCCGGGATACTTGAATTCATATTCCAGCCAAAAAGTAAAGTCACATTCTTCGTACAAAATTAGGCCATAAATTCCTGACCATGTTCCATTTGGATGCAAAGTGGCATAGTCTTCTCCCGTATATACAATTTCGAATGTAAAATTAAATTTTTCCGCAACTGTGTCCAAAAATGTGATGAAATTTCCTTCCATAGTTACCCGCCCTTGAGAATCTTCATTCACTTTGTAAGTTGAAGGAGAATATTCACACGCAGCCACTCTAAAATGTCTCCCACGAAGATTTTTCTTTATAGGACCTTTTTTGATTTCAGCGATATTTATCACCGCTTTCATTGAACCACTATTGTATACCGGAGGATCAACCCAGATATGTTTGCCATCTAAAGAGATGACCTTTTTGTCTTTCAAAATTTGCAAAAATTTAAACCGTAATATGTATGGCAAGAGAATTTCTGTCGAAAAAAGAATTACGCGATTTCGTCTAAGGTTAAGGTTAATTCTATTTTTCAAATTTGTGCCCAAGGTTTCTACATCACCAAAGGAAAAGTTTGCTGAGGAATTACAACTTGTGTCCCACCACAAAATCACTACTGAATTTTCCTCTCTCCTTGGAGTGATGTCCTGTCCAAGATGAAACGCAGAAAGGTATTCCACGGTATGAGGAAAAGTGGTCACAATGTCCCATGGGAAGCTGTCGAAGCAGAACCTCGGTTGAACAATAAGTCGAAGAGTAGGTGGGGTCAAACGATTTTCGGTTTCCAGTTCAAAAATATAACGAATTTCAGCCACAGACACTGTTTTTACGGATTGAAATGAATAAACGAAGAGGATAAAAATGCCTGATAGGGAACTAGTAGACTTTTCCATTTGTATGATGTACTTTGAGTGCCGCAAGCAGAAAAAATGAAAATTTTGCAAGAAATGTAATTCGCCTTACATAAAGTTAATTGTTGAGGTGGGACTCTATATAACTATGCTAATTTACATTATCTAGCAGATAATTAACAAGTATTAAATAATTAATAGTACTACGTTTTATTCACCTGAAACCTGTTAAATTAATTTAAGATTCCATTCAACAAACCGAAATCAACCTTTTCAGGTGGCCCATTTCTAATAAATGATGTTTGCAATTAACAACTACAACGGTTGGCTATTGTTAAATTATGTTCAGTGACTTTTTCAAGTACCCCCTTTGTTGAAACTGCATTGCCCTCTTCAATACATAAAATGCTCAACACTAGGTAAGTATATGGTTTAGACTAATTGTCAATCAATAAAAATTTTAAGGAAAGAAATTGCTTGAATGGAAAGCGCAGGCAGTATACATCACCCGCTGAGGTGACGTCAACTATTGATGTCAGATATAAAAGAGGCTTTAAATATCAGTTAACGTTATTCTGAAAACAATTTTTGGATGGCATATATGTATCAGGCAATTTATATGATACCTATATTTTGCAATCCAATGTTTCTGCTAATTACCTGCTAGGTCTACCTTAATTTGCTTGTATTCCAACCCCAATTAAAATAATAATATCATAATTAAATAAAATAAACTATTTTATGAACAGGGGGTCTAATTAAGGAGTGTCTTGAGTTAGTAAAATTACCGGTTTAATATATTTAAAAAATTTATTAGGAATTCAATTGGAAAAAATCATCAAGGTAGAAAGATTTGACAATAAATAAGATTTACACAAGTTTGTGAAGGCGTGTTATGTACTAGCTTTCCAAGATAAAATTTACACATGCAATAATTCCATGTTACAATTTTTGTCATAATTTTAATTTAGATTTGAATTTTCCCCATAGCATTTAAATCTATCTCTACTCATACACACTTTAGGTTACTATTTCTCAGAATTCGAAGTCACAAAAGCTTTTTGTACAGACATTGAAAACCCAACTTATTAAATCGGCCGAGACATTTCAATAAACGCCAACAATATAGAAAACAAAATTGGAATGTCTCAACTAAAATGTAAAATGCACAATCACATACTCTAAATAGTTATATTGAATTTAATTTTCTGCTCATTAAACCATGACCTAAATAAACCCTTGGCAAAATTTCCGAAAAGTTTGCTATAATTTACAGGGCTAGTACCAACACCGACAAGGGTCAGACAAAAACGATCCTGGAAATTCATTAACCTCAGAATATGTTTTCCCTGATACCCATCAACACTATTTATAAGCGAATGGTACAACCAACACTTCAATCTAAAAAAATCTGGGACAAGAAAATTATTAGAAATTGATTCCATTGTAATTGCCATAACACGAAGAACATTTTCATCGATATTTTTGTAGCTTGCCACGACGATATTTCTATAAAACTTTTTGTACATGTCTGGCGGTAGATTTAAAGCTACATTAAATCTGTCTTCGATGCCAATAGTTCTACCTACAAGGGCTGAGACGTGGATATAGGCTTGAATATCTTCTGGAGTAGCGAGATAAATACCAAAAGCCTTCGGACTCATTGCAACATGACAGAAAATAATGAACTGGACCATTCCCAAATCAAATTGGCCGACTGGAGTAGTGGAATCCCAATTGAGTAAATGCTTCGGGGTCTCACTGATGTCCACAAATGCTAAATCAGCCCGAATGGCTTTAGCCAAGTCACTCATTTCTTTCCAACTATCTAAACATTCGACGTTATTCCGAATTATGTATTCTATCGCGTCTTGAGAACGATTCGTATAAGTGTAAGATGCAGATCTGTGTTTCCTTCGAATAGTTTGTAAAGAATTGTATGACGGACTGCCCTTCCGAAAAACATCCAGCCCGGAAGTGGAAATGGCTAAATTATGTACAATAGTTCTTAGCACTCGAGTGAAAGCATTCAATCTACTGTTGACTGTCCCACTGATCATTAGCACAGAAGTCGTTGATTTAATTGCCATTAATTCAATCCCGGAATAAAATGTTGCCGTTGCTACTCCAATAAAATTTCGCTCATAGAATTCTTGACCTCTGAGCAATTTCTTTTCGTCAAACCAAGAAATACTTTCTTTGGAATAATCACTTTTGTAGTTCCCAGGATGTTTTGGGGCTTCTTGTACAAAGTACGAATAAAAATCTTGCTCTCCTACGATGTATAAAACAAATTTTATAAAACATCAATTGACTAGTAATGCTAGAAAGAAGCTACTATTATAAAATTTCAAAGCACTTACTTATATTGTTAGTTGTTGCTCCATTTCTATTACTTCTATTAGGTTTTCTTCCTTCATGATTGCGTCTTCGAAGATATCTACTATCCAAAGTCCCACTGGATAATGATATATCCAATAAGGTTAAAATTAAGATCAGAAATACATTCTGAAGGTACATATTATTTGCACAGACTTAAAAAAATAATTAGAAAAATTGAACGGGTACAACTAGAACTGTCAAATCACGATGATATAATATAATTAAGGCCTGTTAAACTTATTTACATGCTGATGCGATCCTGTAATAAAAAGAAATGACAGGCAAAACAGGTGTATTAACTATACACTTATGTGTGTACATATATCATACTATACACTATTATATGTGTACAATATACTATATACATACCAGTAAATACATATCTATATATAATATGTACATCATTCGCATGACAAGGTGTTAGTGTGTGAGACGTGAGATTCATTTAAGTACGATAGTGTAGTAATTGTATCTAGAACAGGGTACAAAATTTACCACTTTTTAGGCTTTTTTACCATCACAGCGGTAAAAATGCACTTAATGGTAAAAATGCATTTAATGGTAAAAATGGTAAATTTTAGTGATTTATTAGACAGATTAGTATTAGATACACAAGATTTACTAAAATATAGGTTTGACTTTATTTTCAATGAAATATTTCCAATTAGCCCTTTAGTTAATCAAAGTATTAATCCTATTCATTTGGTTGTTCCCCGAAGGTTATAAAAAATGTTACTAAAACCAAGATTGCATTTAGTATCGCCAATTTAAAATTGATATGAATGCGCCAATTTAATTGTAATTACTCTCTCAATCGGCAAATAAGGGCGATTAGTGTCCCCATCGGTTGAATCCAACTCTGATTGAATGGACACTTATCAATTTGTGACAACCATCACCAGCTGCTAAGCTATTTCATACTTTGGCACCCAATTTTATTCAAAATTTAAACACGAAATTTAAATGAATCTATTTTTTACCAATTTTACCAATTTATACCACTTACCACTAGTTTTCAGCAGGTGGTATTTAACGTTAAATACCATTAAAAACCACTTACCACTGGTAAGTGGTAAATGGTATTTTGTACACTGATCTAGAAACATATTTGTCTTACTTGAAGGTTGAAGGCCATGTAGCAGTTGATCGAGTAAGCAATCCCAGCAAGTCGAGCAAGTCAATCGTTTATTCTGCACTCTGCAATAAGGTACACAGGACAAGGCACCCACGCATATTGTTGCATTGCTTTAAGAATATTATTTTCTATGTTGAAAAATTAGTCTTTAAAAAGTTGCTCATGAGTACTGACCTTGTATGTACTAATTTACGTAATTCTGCAGAATATCCACCACATACTATTCAAGCAGTTCTAAGATCTACATAACTAAAACAGGGTAATGCGAATTTAAATATTTCTATCCACAAAGTGTCCCTCCCTAAAGTCTATCTTCTATAATATAATCGCAGACTTGAAAAAAATCACCAATCTATCTATATTTGTCTGGTAGGAGAGCTTAGGAAACCTGCATATATTACGTAACGCAAACCCCACTCCCCCATGTGTAACGTAAGTGCCGAATGCAACACTATTGAGTCTCCTCCTCCCATCAACTGCACACGTAATACATGCGTGTTCCTTAAAAGCAAAATGCACAACCCCAATTCCTCTAAACCTATTAATAATAGTCTAATTCCGTCGTCGTTTCATATTATTACAACATCAAAACATTAATACCTAATTAAAACAATAACATTGATAGGTTAGGATTTACCCTCTGCGTTACTCGAGCCGAAATTTACATAAGAAGGTTGAATGGTGAGTGCTGATTAAATGAAAAATCCTTAGCGAAAGAGGATATTTTTTCGTAATGATTGTAATGTGCGAATTAAATAGCATTTCAAAATAATCATAATCAATAATTAATCCAAATTGGTTCTGCTATATGGACAAACATATTTAACATTTTTAGTAGAGCTGGGTTTACTTTTTTACTACCCTCATGATTCCTTTGTGCCAGTTGGCACACCTTTTTGTAGACTAATTAAATAACTTTTTACTGGTGGAGGCAACTATTTATTTTCTAAAAGTATTTATTCGTAAGTTGTACTCATGGATTTGTACGCTTTTACAAAATCCCAGGGGGAATCTTATTTTTCTGATTTTAAAAGGGAGCTTTTTGATGACTGTGGGACTTTTTTAAAAATTGGAGTCTTTCATTGTTCCCTGTATTTGATGCTACGATCTACAATTATTATTTTGGTTTCGGAAATTCCTTTTTATCGGAAAGTGCTCCAGGTAATTTTTGCAACCACTGTAGAAATTAAAAGTATATTAATTTAAACATACTTTGTATTTACAAAGATAACATAATAATCTAAGGGATCTTTTCGAAATTGTTTTTATTACTGTGATGTGTGGCCTGCTAAATTTCTCTTGAGTGCTAGGTTAGCCCCTTAGCTGGGTTCACTAGTTTTTCTATAAATACAATAGTTACGCTACTATACCGTTGTTCATAGTTGTGATTT
This sequence comes from Tomocerus qinae, assembly GCA_020055645.1. Taxonomy (NCBI): domain Eukaryota; kingdom Metazoa; phylum Arthropoda; class Collembola; order Entomobryomorpha; family Tomoceridae; genus Tomocerus; species Tomocerus qinae. Next base: position 128,298,013 of record CM034546.1, read on the forward strand.
TTTAATCTGAAAAGGAAATTCGAATGTATTTTGTAGTAGAATTATATTTTTAATATGCTTTGGTATTTATTGGACTTATTTTCCAAATAAATCCCCTCCCAGATATCCTGAATTGTTGCAGCTCCTAGGATAGTAAATATTTTCACTGGTGCTGGTAGTAATAATTATATATATAGGTGCTCATATAATAGAGCTGAACATTGTCACATCGAGTTATCTAACGTTGTTTTCAGATCTGACCATCATTTGTCGATTTTCCAAATTATAGTGCTGTGAAATTTCATGTAATGCATTCAAATGCCAACCTTTGTGAAATGCTGATGTTATTTTTGTTCAAAAGAGCATCACAAATTATAAGAAAATAAAGTATTAATGGTAGTTACCATCAAATTCAATTAACATCGTTGTTTTCATTTCAGCTCAATGGTTGATGATTTTAAAAACGGCATGAATTAAACCTCCCACCTTCACTGAAAGAGACAGAAAACAGGCGTCTTAATTGTAACTGAAAAATATTATCTTTTGAACTAATTGTATCTATCAAAAAATGGAAAACGTACACCGAGCTAGAATAGCTGAATAATATAATTTATCAGGGAAATATACAGAAAATGTATTTATTTACTAATGTTTGTAACTGTAAAAGTGAAACAAAAGATCTCCATATAAGTTAAAAGCTAGACAGAGGACAAGTGCGGAGAAGATATTCATCACAAACCCGGCTTTTTTCGTAGTGACCAATTTTAGATTAACACCGTCAAAGGAATATATTAGGGCATTTGTTCCTGTCGCAAAAGGTAGCATGAATGCGAATGAAGCGGCAATAGTTGCAAGAAATGCCAGATAACGGGTGAATTCCAAGGTCTTTTGACTGCAAAATTGTTTTTCGTATTAAATAATTGGTGAGCTTTTATAACGTACTGTGCAAACAATGAAATACGCCGAATTTTTTATACCATCAACTCAGAGGCTATTCTAAGGCATATTGATATTTCTCAAACCTTAATGCCTGTTTTATACTTATCACTTTCACGTTTAGTGAAGTCAAAATGACGTCATTACGTTGGAAACCAAATTGGAAACATATTTTTTTTGCTAATTACAAATTAACTGTAGAGACGTCACAAAACGTGAAAGTGAAGTGAAAGTGAGAAGTATAAAACAGGTCTAAGTATTTACTTTGCAATTATTTACAGGCAATAAGATGGTAACTTACTATGGTCCATAAACCAACCAATTAAAAATAATCATGATCTTTATTGGGGATTTTCAAGGCAAAAAATCTCAAATAACTTTTTACAATTTAGAGGAGTCCAATTTATTGTCAGTCGATGATGAGCCTCTCAGTGTAAAAGCAAATTGGGCTCCCTTTAAATTTCTTGAGAGTTGGTTTCAACCTTTACTTTCACGTTGAAATAGTCACTGTTTCTTTGGGCATCGATCATTTTTTGCAGTTCTTTAACCTTTAGCTGCCTTTCCAAGTCTGATGATGTTTCCCCCCCACACATTGACTTTTTAGCCTTGTTAATTTTTTTCATCTCAGCCTTCAGATGTTGTTCCTCTTGAATCTGAAATGATTAAATATAAATACATCAAAAAATATATACATTACATATACCTTAATTTAAAAGGTGAGATGCCACCTGAGTCCAACCTTAAGTACCGAAATATTGCCTTTTTTGTTCTGTGTGCCAAATTACTTATTACATTAAAAAATTATGTAAAATAACCACAATTGGCAATTTAATATTCATGGATATAAACCACCTATCATTAGTAGACTATTTTATACACAAAATAAAATGTGGATTAAGGCTATTTCGATTTTTAAAGGGCGATATTACACATGTACAATAAAAATTGAGATTGTCTCTTCTCTCAACCTCTTCTGGAGTCCGAGCCCACAATTTCTCGAGTTGAATTTTTCTTCGTTTCTCATGTTTAGCATCACACTTGTAATTAGGGAATGCCTTCTCAGGTCCCGCTCTAAGCTTGGTCATTATTTCATCTACTTTGTAGTACCGATCTTTCAGATCTTCAATTGATTTTTGTCCGTGAGAGTTTCTGTCCCAACGATCCTAAAGTTTTAATAATATTTCGGTCAAAATTACATTATTATCAATCATGAAAATTGTAAAATAAAAGTTGCACAGCTAATCGGCTAATCACATGAATAACAGGGAATCGCAAGTCAAAACGACGACAAAGATCAAATAAATGATCAGTTGCATCCTTGGTCCAACCGGTATATGAATCCAAATGGGCTGCATATTCAGCGTCTGAATAGTCGTGAATTTCTAGTTTCTAATCAAAAGTTATACTTTTTAAATTTCTTTTTAATATTTTTATTATATTTTTAATGGGTTTACTTTTTCAGAACTCGACATTTATTAATGAATACTGCAACCTAAGTCATATGTTTAACCTTATTAAACGCTGCAAATGGGTACATATCCTGACGTTCCTGAAATTCGGAAGTAGGCGACCAATGATGAAACACTGCATTATCCGCCCTTGCGGGATTGGTGAAGGGAGTCCATTGCCATTTTTTAGCCTTTTTAAATCTTGGGTCCAATTTGGATTTGTCTCCTCCGTACGAAGGTGGTAACAGTGCACCAAAAAATATATTTTGAGCCTTGTGGGATACAGATAAATATGGACCATCCACATTACTAACATCTGGTACACTTTGCTGAAAATAGAAATCACAACATAAAACGAAAAATGAAATGAAGACTGAGTAATTAGTGGCTTACCAACACTATGAATCAAGCGCGTATCCAGGAATTTGACCAAGGGGAGTCCATCAAAACATATTGGTAAAATAAAGACATATTCGCGGGAAGCGCGAAAGTTTTTGAATTTTTAACCTTTTTTTGACAAAAATCATATTTTTCTGGAACGGGCCCGGCCCCCTGGCTCCCCTTTGGATACGTGGTTGTTAGACGTTTCCCACAATCAACAATTCCAGGTTAACACAGACTACAGACAGGTATTGAAGTCATTTCAATACCTAATCATGTTAATTTGGTGATCGGTCACAAATTGTGGGAAACCTCTATTCTATTGTATTGTTGATAGTACAAAAGAGAGCGAGGGGCGAAACCCGCTTTTTAACGAACACGTGTCCCCACACCCAGCTCCTAAATACGATCCTGCATGCACGAATTGAAAATACCAAATATTTCTGTTTGGTCAATAGTCCATATTATAGTTGAACATTATTTCTTTTAAACTTACCCATTTAGTTTCCGTATTTTTCTCAAAAAGGTTATCCGTGCTTTTATTGCCAGGAGGATGATTGTGATGATTGCCTAATTTTAAGTGTAAAATATCATTGATATCACTCATTTTCTGCATACTCATTCAGGACAAAAAAGGAACAAACTTTGGATAGAAATACTGATTTTAAGTTGAATCTTCTAAAATATTGCTGCTACAGCAAATTAAATTTCATTATTTTAAAAACGAGTCTAAAATAAGAGTGAAAGGGAAGAAATGAAAGACCTCATTCAAAAGCGAAAAATGTTAAGTGGTCCTACCACTGACCACCTAATTATACTAGAATGATGATGAATGACGAGCAACCAAATCACAAATCTATTATTGCTTCGGAAAGTCTTTTCTATCGCGTGACTAATAAGGAGTAAACGAGAAGCGTGGCGGTGTGCATTGTTTATTTAGAATAATTAGAATGTTAAGGGGAACACCGCGCACCCCTCCGTCGAGATATCTAGCGGAATTTGACATGAACTCATTATTTACATTGCGTTGAGTACAAAAACATTCAAATTTTACTTTTTTAGGAAATCAAAGAAAACTCAAAAGTTTTCAATTTTGATTTTTTACCTAATATTCGTACAGGGTCCTGGAGGGTCACAAGTTTTCGTATTGTTCAAAAAGTCTTTTAGTTAATTTACCCGCAAACTGCAAAGGAAGCCATTTTACAAATACAAACCGGTTGAAATGTGTAGTGCAGTAAAATGAAAAGCCTTTAGGCGTAGACCTTTGTTTTTTGTTTTGCATTGACGGAAATACAAAATACAACATATTTAAGAACTGATTGTCATTATTCCATCAGTGATGAGCCCGTTGACGCGTTGGCTGAATTTAGGCAGCGGATTATCGTAACCACCGCAACCATCGTAACCACCGTAACCATCGTAACCATCGTAAGTAACCATCATAAAAAACGTAACCACCGTAACCACCATAAAAACGTAACCACCGTAACCACCATAAAAAACGTAACCACTATAACCACCGTAACCATTGTATCCTCCGCAACCATCGTAACCACCGCAACCACCGTAACCATCATAACCTTATACAAGGGCATCTTAGAGCATTGAGATGTGAGTACCGATGCACTCCCTTATATTAAGGTTATGATGGTTGCGGTGGTTACGATGGTTGCGGAGGGTATGATGGTTACGGTGGTTATAGTGGTTACGTTTTTTATGGTGGTTACGTTTTTTATGGTGGTTACGGTGGTTATAGTGGTTACGTTTTTTATGGTGGTTACGGTGGTTACGTTTTTATGGTGGTTACGGTGGTTACGTTTTTTATGATGGTTACGATGGTTACGGTGGTTACGATGGTTTCGATGGCTACGATAATCCGCTGCCTAAATTCAGCCGACGCGTTGAACGTTGAATGCGGAGTTGGTTACCACCGCAGGTGTCGAAAACCTAAATGTAAAGAAAATTGGATTCCCATTTTTTGTCTCACAAAACTCTCAGTACATTGTCCCCTTAAGTGTCATACAAAGTCACAAGGTTTTCTAATACCGTTCAATGTATACGACTGTTCACTAAAATATCTTCCCATAAAAAATTTCTTTGTACCCCATTGCCCCATTCATTTCTTCCGTTGACAGCTAGGATGTACCATTGGAAATAACAGTTTTATTTGTGTCCCGAAACCACTGTCCTTTAGGTAAACACTGATTAACTATATCCCTCTTGGTATTTTCTTTCCAAAAAAGAATGCGGAGGAAAAAAATAAGAATTATTATCAGCATGTGCGTAATCATTTGGGTAGGCTCCTAACACAACGGTAACCGCATCGCTTTTGAAAGCGTTGTGCTCAGCGATTCGGCGATGTTGTCTCGAAAATTAGAGTTGAAGTAACTTCTCGAATGACAGATGAATCTTGTAGTTTTTCACTACACTAATAACAATGCATTTAAGTCTTGCACTAATTTTAGGACATGGAGGCGAGGCTTCACATCTTCCAAAATCTCGATAGAGATATAATATTTCTTTAATTCGTCGAGATATTTAACCCGGACCAGAAACAACATTGTCACAATGCGAGGTAAATAGAATAAATCGTAACGTTTCGAATCCACATTGTCGTAAGGGACTCATTTGAAATAAGCGAGCAGGAGCACTATATCCGACCGAACGTCGGTAGTAGGATGCCAAAAGATTATTTTTGGGAATCTTCATTTGCTGCATGTAGGGAGGATTTGCAGTGCAAGATATTTGTTTTACATGTTTGGGTATTTTTAAATCTTTTCGACTGGGAGAAATGTATTAATGAAATGAAAATTATTGCGTCGAAGTCTCCAAGAATTAAATTATTCTCTCCTAAATTTCTCGATAACAGTCAATTTACATTTTACATTTGATAGAATTTATGGAGAATCCTGGACAATTTATTCGATCTTTTGTGCTCCAAAATATTCCCCAAGTTTTTTCATGCACTAAAACTATTTTTTGCTTCTCATGGTTTCAACACATTTGCTTCTAAACAAATGTTTAGTCCAATGCTAGTTCAATGCACCTATTCTGTCACCGATCTTGTGCAAATCTGTTTCAACATTTTTTACCTGCATATAATTTCCTATTAGGATTCTAAATTGTTAATACCTTGCTATATACTTAATGAGTCTCCAAAAATTATCACGACTGAAAAGAGAAAACAACATTGAGACAAACTGTTTGTGACACAAAAACAAAAATAATAAATATATTACAACATACAGACATTAATTTGACAATGACAACTATTGTTCCATTTATTCCGACAAAAGAACATTACCCACAATTACAATAGCCTATTGAATAAAGGAAAAACCAGAAGACATGTAAAATTGTAATTTTGGTTAGAAGATTACTCTAAGTATTTTCAGTGCTTCTCTAATTCAGTGCACAATAGTTACAGTGACTTCAAATTTTGTTCTACATACATTCTGTTCTACTGTTCATCAAAGAAAATTAGGCAGTTCAAAACCTGAAAGGTTATTTGGCATATATGTAAATGTTACCACGGTTAATTGGATATTTGTCTTCAGTGAAATAAAATTTACCAGTGAACTAAGATTTCAAAATAGTTAACATTTAATATTCCAAACAGGGCTGACTAGACTACTTTTCTTGGATGAACTATATATAGTCTGCTGTTTATCTAAGGACACGGACAGAGAACAGTTAAAACGGAATAAACTACAGTGTCATCACTCACCACTTATATTTATTTCCCTTATCGCTACTTCTCTTTCCCCTTAGACAAGTATATACTTCAAATTTAATTGTAGAGAATCCTTTTTCAAATCTAATGAGCCACATGACGTCAAAATCGGCGGAGAATAAGTGGATTAAAAAATCTAGAAATAAAAAGACGAAAAGAACCTGTTTTAGAATGGCGTTAGTAATTTTTCCTCAAATTTTGATTGCTAGTCAATTTATAAACTTATTCGAGATTTCACAAAAATAGGAATGATCTTTGATTCAAAAATATTGATCTACTTTGATTTGATTGAAGAGGAAATATCACTAATACGATTATGGAAATATACCAGTTCAAAATAAGTTATCTGGGGCTTGTGTGAATTCGGATAATTAGAAATCGGCTCATTAGACTTTTAAAAAGTGAATTTTATACAAATGAGTTGGAGGATATCAGTATTTAATTGTCTGCAGTGGCAGTGGGGGATATAAATATATTTAATATTGCTGGGATACGTAGGTGAAAGCTCTACTTCAATAATTGAATACAATGCAACTGTTTCTATGTCTAAAGATAATATTTGCCCTATTTGTAATATTCGAGTTCCTAGTTGGGTGTTATTATACGTTTATTGATACAGACGAAGAAAACGCAGGAAAATATTTAAGTATCCAAGACTTTTTCAACGACACGGAAAGGATAGAATATTTATGGAGATGGAGACCTTACCGTGAAAGAGATTTACACAATACCAGTGACAGAATAGCTGCTCAGCTGGCATGGACAAAAAAGTTATTCCAAAGTAAACGAATTGAAAACATGCGTGGAAAAAAGATTCTTTTGGTATATGGACTTACATGGGGATCATTTTATAGCACAAACAATCGAATAAATTGTCCAGGCTTCACCATAAATGCCAGCAATTGCAAGTTGACTGTTTCGAAATTTCTGCGAGAGAAGAATTTATCTCCTGGAGATTATGATGCAATGATTTACACACACGACGCATACGGTAGCCTGAAGGGTAAAACAATACCAGACCATGTAAAACAAATAACGTACACTTTAGAGCCTCCCTACATGTTACCAATGAAATTTCGCAAAAATTATATTTTGGCCTCGTTCTACCGAGGTTCTGATATAGTGCTCCCTTATTCCAAGTGGGTACCTTATAACAGTGAGGAGTCCAAACATTTCAATGTGAAACCTCCTAAGAAATTGCTACCATTGAAAGATTATTCTAAAGGAAAAAAGGGATTCGCCGTTGCATTTTGTTCGCATTGTGGTGAGGCCTTTTCAGGGCGTGCATCGTATATCAACGAATTGAAGAAATACATCTCTATAGACATATTTGGAAAATGTGGGGCGCGACCTCCGTGTCCTAATGATAATGACAGGCTTGCATGTCTAAATAGCGTAGTGAAGAAATACAAATTTTATCTGTCATTTGAAAACTCTAATTGTCGAGACTACATCACCGAAAAGTTCTTCGGCAACGCTTTGAAAAACGATGCGGTTCCAGTTGTGTTGGGAGCCCATCCCGATGACTACGCCTACGCTGCTCCTCCAAATTCTTACATAAGCATTCATGATTTTCGGACACCTAAAGATTTGGCTGAACATTTAATTACACTGGATAAAAACAGTACATTGTACAACGAATACTTTCGGTGGAAAGCAACTGGAACCTTTTATCATGCATGGAAAGATTTATTTTGCCGACTTTGTGGTCTTCTATTTTACGCTGACTTTGTTCCTCCACCTATCTGGGAAGAAGACATTACTTGGAAAAACATGAATCCGTGCTTACCAAAAGGGCAGTGGTATTGGAATAGAAATGGAACAAATAATATGTCCAATGTTCTGTGAAAATATATTATGCGTAAATTAAAAGCAAGTTGAATTTTGTTGACATTACAACAATATTTATACTTCACTCGAGTAAGTTTCGCTGATTATTTAATGCTATCATACATAAAAACTACCGTCAATATTGGTTACAACACAACGCTGGGTATAGTGGTTTTAAAATCCCCCGCAAAGTAACAAGAACTATATTCTGTACTGTTCCATAGAATAATGTCCCACAGTTAAGTACCTCGAAAGAAGGGAAGGATAGGTGTGATTCACCCCACGCACTTTACTCTAAGTTGCTTTTCTCTGAACAAAACTAAGTATGACGTTTCTTAGTGTGATTGTTCTGTGGGATTGTCCATGAAATCCTTCCCCTGCTTGAAAGAGTGGGCCTACTCTTTCAAGCAGGGGAAGGATTTCATGGACAAAATCTCTGCGTTCTATTCTAACCACAGAAATAGATGAGTATTGATATATAAGACTAGAAGCGGTAAACGAGCCCGTTAGTTGGATAATTGCGGATCAGAGACACAGACCGGAAGTGGGGGACATAATAATGAAACAAATCATACAGTAGAACACTCCACTTATCATCTTGATTGATTGGTGTGTTTATATTTCCTGGCGTGAATGACAAACCACTTCTGGTCTGTGGCGCTACAGTCACAGTCACTTGTTTTGCTTGTATTGTATGTTGGACAAGGCCAGAAGCAGAAGGCAGAGACTTTGGTTCTAAGTTCTAACTCATTCAACTGCCGAACAACGTAAGGCGTCAAGTTCGAATGAGTATTGATTTTCTAACTGCGTAAATATATATTTCCGCGCGGAATTATTGTTTCAAACGCTTCAAAAAAACCTGTAAAGCTAAAAGAGTCGAAATAATTCCACGGTCGTGGATGTATTTTTAAAAACTTAATGACAAATTGATTACGAATCCAAAAGTTAAAAATGATAAAATTAAGAAATGTGTTATATTTCATCATCAAAAGACGGATTAGGTCGAGGTCCATGTTATTATTATATTACGTATTCCATAGGCGGAGTTAGGCACTAGAAAAGCTCCATTATATTGTATTGATCAGATTGACATTGAATTCAAGATTGATACAAGTGCAAAGAATTCATGTAATTTTATGCTGCTGAAATGGTTGGAAATCACTACAAGATTAAGATAGATCGATTTTTATTTTCAGATGTTTTGGGCATTTTGACCCTTACATTGCCATTTGTTTTAATTTTAGGATAATAATAAGTTTTCAAAGATAAACATAATAATAAGGGGTTTCAAGCATATTTTAAGAAGTACTCATTCCACTCGAACCAATTAAGCAAAAGTTAATTTTATTGCTCGTTGGTTGAATGTACCACTTATTTTCTAATTTTGTCGCCAAAAGTATCACTAAAACGAGGTAATCAGCTTCGCGCAAATTTTCAAATGATGGAAATTACATGGGGAAATGGGGCGGAGTGAGAATGAGTACAAGCAGTGAGTGAAATAAGGATGATTTTCGTTCCTTTTTTGTAAGTAATAAGTGAGCCCGCAATTGAGTATTTTCGCATGCGCAATGCAAATATTTTATGAGTGAATTGAGCAAAAGAGAAACTTGAGCGGAAAAAGTTACTCATTTTTCGTGCTTTGAAACGCCTTAATTGACAACTTTTATACAAATACATACTTTTTACTTTTACTGTACTATATGAATGAGATGAACCAAAATAAATTCAGTACAAATTCAAATGAGGTTAATACATACTTTGTATTATAAGTATTATAACAGCTTTTGTAATGCGGACATTTAAATATTAAATTTTGATTGATTCAGACTTTGGTTGAAGAGGCTGAATTTAGGCTAGGCAGTGGGATTTCGTTGCCGAGCTTTTAAGATGTTAGGGGAGATAATCGTGGAGACTCAAGCAGCGGCGAGAACGCTGACGATATTCAGTGAGGGGTAAGAAGACCTAGGTTCGGTTGTGATCCCGCCCACATGAACTCACATAAACAGTACTTCCGTCAGTTGGTTGTCATTAATATATATTCATTTTCATGTGGGAAATCGTATATATTGTCATACTCCGTGTGCACCTTGCCAGAAAATACGTTAATAAATTCCAATCATTCAAGTTTATTAGGTTGTAACATTGTTGCCACTTATGTTATATTACTATTATAACAATTACATGGATAGATATACGATTTATTACAACAGCATCCGAAGTTCAAAATAAGTAAATTATGGTTAAGCATATACTACTTGGCTTATCATAATATTAAGTAAATGTCATTTACATAAGTGAATTTGAATGGTATAAGTTGTAAACTTGTTTATAGGTACTAAATATTCTAAGCTACTGCCTCAGATTCACTACTACATTTTTATGTCCATAAAATATTTTATTATTCTACAATACTACTGTGCTTTTCGGCGGCGGTTGGCGCCAGTAGCAAATCTCAATTGCCCAATTCTCTTAATTATCCAACCTCACCTCAAACTGAACCCCATTTGACACCTATTATGCATATTGGTTGGTAAATGGCTTTTGTTGCTCAGGATACTTACATTGGTTGAAAATAATCAGGTATTTTAACCAAGGACGTATTTAGGGATGGGCTTTACGGGCTGAAGCCCCCCCCCCCCGAAATCCAAGAAAAAGAGTTTTTTTCTCAAAATAGCAAAAAATTTCATTTTCGACTCATTTCCTTCAAAAAATGCCAAAAATTTATACTTAAAATATATATACTTAAAATATCTATTAGAAATCTAGCCCCCTCTGAAACTCAGTTCTGCATACGTGCTTGATTTTAACTCTGAGTGACAGAATTTTGTCATTCTGATTTTTCGGTGAAGTCCAGTAATCACACATAATTTGCTTAGCCTGGTAAGGAGGCGTTACGAATCGAATAATTTATATTGACATGTTTAGGTTAGGTTATGCAAGTCCGGATTTCTCTCTGATAGCCTTATTGTGAACAAAATTTACCAATTTTTAGCCTTTTTTACCATCACAGTGGTAAAAATGCATGTAATTGTTAAAAGTAGTAAATTATAGTTAATTCCTTGCAGATATATACAAACGACACATTAAAATAAGTTTTCATGCTGTATTTTTTCTAAAATATTTCTAAACAAGATGTATAATCGAAAATAGTGAAAAATGTCATTTAAAAACATTTATTTGCTTGGTATAACCAACTTTCATTGAATTAGAAGTAATGCTTATTTAATTGCAACTAATTATTCAATAAGTAAATGAGGACGATTTTACCTCCAATTAGTTGACTCTGTCTTGGGTTAAATAGCACACATATAGTTGGGCAGTCAATTTGTGACAACAATCGTCAGCTGCTAAGTTATTTTAAATATTTCGTGGCGAATTCTGTTCAAAATTCTGTACGAAATTTAAATAAAACTATTTTTACCATTTCCTACCAATTATACCATTTACTACCAATTTTAGGTGGTATGGTAAATAACATTAAATACCATTAAAAACCGCTTAAACTGGGAAGCAGTAAATGGTATTTTATACACTGCTTATTGAACCATCAGGGATGCCAGCGATGCTTCCAATTTATAAACTTCTATTATAATCTACCTATTTGGAAAACAGAGTCAAGCTTTAACTGCTTAAAAATTATCGTGCACAGGGATTTCTAGACGGGCAGATAGACAGACTGCAATACAAAATGTTATACAACGGAGATATAAATTCCATTAAATAAATTACTCAATGCCAGCTGTAACGATTAAACTTTTTGTAACTAATAATGTTGCATCTTTTTTGTTGTAGTCAATGCAGGGAAATTTTTTAACCATGAATTTACCATTGAAATTTAAGGTTGAAAATGGAATTGGAGATAAATGTAATTATGACAATAGAGATTTTAATATGTTTGCTACTTCACTCACATGTGTCAAACGGTAATAATCAGTAAATAGGGGCCAAATTTTCCTATATAAACTTTATTTTTGCAATTGAGGTTATCAGTTCTTATTTGCAATTAGCACCTAAACGATTTGCTATCATTTCATTCACGTTCTCCAAAATGAGAAAATTATCGAAATATTCTGTACAAAGTTACATTCTTTTTTTGACTTTGACTTTGGGGGAAACTACTACTATCTGTCAGAAACTTAACAAAGGCAATGATACAGAACAGATTTTACTGGGAGTCGAATACGTACAGTTAGAAGGAATCATCCCGTCTTTCTTGACCATTGATGGCGAAAATTCATTCCCTATATTGGTTGGGAGAATGGATACTATCTTGCTACCTATTGCTGCCGGAGGGTATCACGGACAAGGAAAATATGTTGTCTTTGGACATACAAGTCTGTATCATGACGGCTCAAGGGGTGACACTAATCTCAATAGAAGCGCTTTGCTCCTAAATTCGGTCTATTGGGCTTCGGCCAAGAAGGAAAGTATCACCGGAGCTATTCTAAAGGGGACTCTTCTTGAGGACAAGCTACTTTCTTCTTTTTCCAAGAATAAAATATCAGTTCAATTAATTGGCGAGGATAAACTTTCGGACAGAAATGTTTTAGAGAAATTTGATTTTTTAATTATTAACAACAAAGATCTGAATGACAATATGCTGGATACTATACACACTTATGTCGCTCGTGGAGGAGCTTTAATTCTTGGAGGCACAGCATGGAGTTATAATCCTAAATTGGGGCAAATTTATCAAAATTACTTTGGAAACAAGATTTTACGATACTTAGGTTCCGAAATTCAATTTATTCCTTGGAAAGCGATGAAAACTATCGGGAAAGGATATTCCACTTCAAGGGATCTGCTTTGTGACACTCATTCGAAGTTGGTTTGGAAGGAAATTAAAGATGCCGTAGAGAGAGGAATAAAATTACCAAAAGAGAGAGTTAAACAAATTACCAATGTTGTTAAAGCTCAGCTATTGTTTGGGGTTAAAGATATTAACAAAAACGACATTCAAAAAATAGTATATAACCTGATTAAAATGGAGTAATGATTATGATATCATTAATCTATTTTAATTATCGGCAAAACCCAAACCAGGGTTTATCATGCCTTCTATAAACTTACTTTTTTCGATTGATCTGTTGGATGTCGTAGGGCGTGGACGTGTTTTATTAGTTGTACTGTAGTTCTAAGATTCTGTCCTTCTTTATATTTCATTCTCAAAAATTAATACTTCTTAAATAAATAGCTCTAACCTTTAACGCAAAGCAATTGTTCAGCTTTGGCTAGATTTCATTTATAGATTATTTTTGTTATTCTGCGCTGAAACAAAACAAAACTCCTTCAGTGCACAACCAAATTACTATATTGGAACTGCCCTTATTGGAAATCTCTGTAAGTAAAAGTCTATTGTTAAATAAATATAATGTAAAATAAGCTTAAGTAGATTACCTTAAACTGTACCGTAGTTTAATAATATCTTTATTATTAAAATAACTTGATTTTATTGCTAATATTATTGTCATAATTTAAAAACTTGTGTTAAAAGTCAAAAAAATTGCATACTATACATTGTATATACGTCATGTCCTGCCACATAATTACCTTACGTCAGCAAAACAAAGTGCATTGCAAATCCTTGAGCTGTTGAACGGAGATCGACCTACATTCCATTTACATAATGTACTTCGCAGATGTTCGGTATGTGTTTACTGTAATATATATATCGGATGTTAAAACGTCAAAAACGAATTGTAGCAACTATGAAAACGGCCATGTCCTTTGCAAATAATATAATTGAAACACCAATATGCACCTAAATGTTAATCAAAAATCATTCAGCCATAAGTTAAAATAATTTTCGCAAACCAACAAAAATAAATCTCGATGAGAAAAGCTAACCTAGCTACGTGTTCTCAACACTATTTGTTCATGAAATCAGTTAGTAGAAATGCAAAAGTTCTAGCTATAATTACGGCAAAATGTTTAAGTGTAAGATGAGCCTAGGTGAATTGAGGGGAATTTGAGACTGGAGAAACAAAACGTGTAAATATAAAGTTTTATTTACAATAAGAGAAGTGAGGTGTGTAGACGGCTAAGGGCAAGAGAAGAGTGCTTAGTTAGTACATGTAAGTGTTAGTATTTATAAAGTAGCATTGACATCATTACCTACACATTTAAATTACGGTTGACCTCAGCTTTCATACATCGAAAATAGTAGTCCGCTTCCAGAGACCAATTATTCAATCATGGTGTCTGGAAGTGGACTTCCGTTCATACAAACTAAGTAAAAGTAGGACATTAGTTCAGTTCTAGGACACAGAAACATCATACGATCTTAGATTTAGAATAATTTTAAATAATAATGATTTTATGCTGATATTATAATTAAATATATGCTGGGGATTTGACACTCGATGTTATTCAAAAAACAAATTAATCCTACTTTACCAATAAAAAAGCTGATCGTAATTTACCAATTTTTCTATAGTATGGTTTCGAGCGTAAGTAGTTAGTAAGACTCGTGTAAAGTTATAATACTGTCCTGCTGCATGTAAAGCTGACAAATCTCGACGTTATTCAAAAAACAAATTAATTGTAATTTAACAATTTTTCTATAGTATGGTTTCGAGTTTCGAGCGTAAGTAGTTTGTAAGACTCGTGTAAAGTTATAATACTGTCCTGCTGTATGTAAAGCTGTAAATCTCAATGCAATCCAAAACACAATTTAATCGTAATTTAAAATCTCGATTTAGTTTATCAGGACACCCAACAGATCAATCCCCCTTGGGGCTGCTGTTCACGGGGCTTGGGTCACGCTCTGGGTGCATCACTCCTGTGTCATGTGGAGATAGGGATGCCTCAGGGATGCTTCAGCTTCGTAGAGTGGCTGCTCCTTTGGGTTAGTAGTGTTTTAATTTTAGACCTAAACAATATTTTATGTATCTATTAGTATTTCTCTCTTATATTTCCGTTCATATCCTTGTGCTAATTACTAAAAGTGTCTTATTTTTCTGTAAACCTCTTTGGCTCCATGGGCAATAGCCCGAGAGGATCGTCACCACTTAAATCAAGGACGTATTTAGGGATGGGCTTTACGGGCTGAAGCCCCCCTCAAATTTTTTCTCAAAATAGCAAAAAATTTCGCCCCCGCGCGATTGTTTGCCATTTTTAGGCCATATTTGACTTATTTCCTTCAAAAAATGCCAAAAATTTATGTAAAATGTATTAAAATGTATATACTTAAAATATCTATTGGAAATCTAGCCCCCTCCGAAACTCATTACTGCATACGTGCTTGACTTAAATAATAAAATAATAATAAAGTTATTTTAAACTTTGATTCTCTCGCTATCATATCCCAATCAAATTAGCATGTAAATGTACTTACCTAATACTATATCTAGTATTTGAAATATATTTAAGTAAAATGCATCAAGCACGTATGCAGAACTGAGTTTCGGAGGGGGCTAGAATTCTAATAGATATTTTAAGTATATATATTCGCGCGTAGCGCGAAAATTTTTGGCATTTTTTGAAGGAAATGAGTCGAAAATGACCTAAAAATGGCAAATAATCGCGCGATTTTGAGAAAAAAACTCCCTTTTTCTTGGATTTCGGGGGGGGGCTTCAGCCCGTAAAGCCCATCCTTAAATACGTCCTTGAAATGCATTACATTTTGTCATAATATTATGATGAGAAAATAATGTGTACTATTCAATCGTTTCTGTTTTCTCCTTTCCTTCTATGATGTTTAACCATATCGCACTCTTCTATTTTGGTTATTTTTTATTTCTAATGAATGAAGTTTCTCAATAAATATGCCATTATGGTATTGATAACGATCGTCTCATGCTTTCTTGCTCGCAGAAATCTATATTATAATCGTAGACTTGATAAAGCAAAAAGATAACTTTTTTTTAAATTTTGCACTTACCTTTTTTACAATAAAACAAAAAAAGCAATAAGGGCTCTTTTTTGTTCCTTGAAAAGAGGCAGCCATGAAAACTACAGACGGTTTCCGGAAAATGGTTGGAATCTAATACATGCACATATTCAAAGTTATGAGACTTCCTGTTGCCACTATTCCAGAAGCAGTGGTGGGTGACCCTACTCGACAATACCTAGCTAGGGACTTGTCCATATCACGAATGTTCCGCGACTTTGTTGAATTGTATGATGAAGTTGCGGACTGGGAGTGGGCCTACCGAACATGCTTCAAGGTATTAGGGCTCAAGTTAGCTTATTAAGGCTCATTTCTGGGAAACTTATAATCAACGGGCTTAAAATATCCTATTTAAAGAAAACCTTCATCTTCAGTTCCCATGTTAATATTGCATTGTATAGTATTATCTAAGGTTCATTCGTTTCCATAAGCTTACCCCGTCTGGTCACTATAAAATAAATTATTTGTTTACAAATATCTAAGCCCCTTTTACTAGGGAATGAGTCATATATTATTATATTCAGTAATCCATTTTAGCCTGCTAAAAAGCTTTTTGACCAGCCGGCTAGTCATATTAGCCAGCCAGCCGGCCGGCTAAAATGGCCGGTCTCCGAACCCTATAGTTCGATTTTGGCCGGCTAACAAGCTTTTTGGCCAGCCGGCTAGCCATTTTAGCCGGCCGGCTGGCTGGTTAAAATGGGCGGTAACTGAACACTGATTATATTAGGTAGTACGGGTATGTTTGACTATTCTATTATGATATCTAACAGTGTACGAGCACCTAATTACGTTCCCTTTCCCAACATGTACACAACGTATCAGGAGTAGGCCCTCGGGTACGACGAGTACAACTATCACGCGCATAGATCCAGGTGACCGTGGAAACTGTCAACGAAGCTTGGATGGTCCTGGTCGGTTGTGTGAATTTGGATTTATTGTTTTGGAATTCTTTGTGATTGATTTCAGTGAATTATTTAAATTATTGTATAGTATTAATTGTGTTTATTGATTACTACTTGTTGGGAAATAGTAAAGGATCCTACTGTTCTCCCGTAACATTCCGTGTTGGATTATTTGAAATCGGCATCAATTGCATCGAGATCGGTAACGTAACGGGTTTACATATTTTGCCATAGAGATGTAACATAGGTAGATCTACTACAATACCTACCTATACTATCTCTATGATTATTGCATGCACACTCAACCCTTTCACAGATTCATACGTGCAACGTAAGGACTGAGAGTACAGCTTCTGATAAACGGCCAAAAGAATCTGAAAACTAGGGACAAGGTGTCAAAAAACCCGCGTTTTTAGGAAGAATCCTTCGATCCCGGTTTTTTGGGTTTAAGAGTTTTTATATATAACTATTAGGAAAAGTGCAAGTCAATACTATACCATATATCAAAACTATTAAAGCTGACAGAAACAATAACATTGTAATCCTATAACTAATTCATTTTATGTCTATGAAAAAAAATTAAAGAATATAAATCTAATTTTTACTTGTTAAAAATTAAACCCACAGTATTTTTTGTGAATACCTATATTGTTATTATTATTACTGTTCGATCACAACCACAGACAAGTTACCCTAGACCGGATGACTCATTCCTGCTTGCGTGTATCTTTTGGGGAAGGACTTGTCCTATAACCTCAGGTTTTTAGTAGCTTACTGAAATCTATCTATCTGCTTTTATTTTTTAACTAGTAGCCCCCAGCATGCCCACTCGATTTCGAAAGGTATTTATATAATAAATAATAATGCCCCCTCAGAGTATATAGTAGAAGTTCATTTTTACCATTTCTACCTGCCCACCATTCCCACTCTTCCTGGCCAGCAGCAACAACGTTAGCATGTGCAGCGGCGGTAACAACGTGACTCCAACTGGCCAATGACAGAGCGTAAAAGGCCGAGTCCTAGGAGGGACTATGTCTTATTTTAATTTTTAACGTTGGTCCATAGAGTCATCCGGTGAAGGGTAACATAGCAAAAACTTTCTATATTGTAAGCAATGCATAGATAGATGGTGAACTATTATATGTCAGGGGGGATATTAGGTTCTAGGTCATTTTGGCAAAAGTCAATTTGGCAAAATTTTTTTTTTGAAAAGTCGGATAATTTGGCAAAACTTTGTGGATAATTTGGCAAAATGTGTTATTCCTGTTCAAGTTACATTTATCATAGCTTTATAGGTCAATAAAAACAAACATTATCATTATCAAGTTGTAAATAATCATGATCACGTAGTCAAATAGGCAGAAGTAATGAGTATCTTTTGAATATCGTTAATAAGTCCCGTCGAGTAACCAGGTTATACATTTGGATAATTGAAACATGTTTTCTTTAGTCGGAAAAACTAATATTTTTTGTGATCTTGTGAAACAAATTGTAAAAATCTTGTGTGTTTAAATGTGAACTGTAAGAAATGACCAGGTCTAATTTTCTTTTTGGATCTTGAAAACAGTATGAATGTCTCTTGTGACGTCTTAATAGTCGTTTCATTGCATCTTTACTAGGAATCTATGGCTGACAAAATTCATCTTCTTTTTGTGTTACCTCATCGTACATGTCTCCTGTGCACTTTAATGGGTTATTAATTGCCATCTGCTTTGCTCTTCCTTTAATCAAATCCACAGAAAATGTATCACTGTGAGGGTCACGGCTAACGTGGACAAAAATTTCATCCACCAATGAGAAGCGATTTTCATGTCCCCCTGGATTTGAAAATAGTCCCCATGGGATGACAGGATCAATAAGTACTGAACCCAGCATAAAACATATCTTATATGTCCTGCAGCGTCTTAAACATTACTTAAACCGACTTTTGCCAAATTATCCGACTCGTTTTGCCAAATTATCCACAGTGGTCAATTTGAAAAAAAATATTTTTTTGCCAAAATGGCTTTTGCCAAACTGACCTACCACCGATATTATTAGCAGTGCTACTCGTATGGGGAATAATAACATCGCCAAAGCCAAGCCAGAATAATTATTACACATATGCTAGCGGCTCTCGGCTAGGAATAAAACATATCATAGGGTACACACACACACAATTAAGATTAATCAATTCCATATATTATTATTTTTATAAAGCCAATAATATTATTTATGTCATATTTTACGACTGAGATGGACCAAGATGAGAACACAATCGCGACAATGCCAATTGGGACAGAATGACAACGACGGTGATGATTGTGACTGAATGACGACGACACAGCACGATGTCCATACGACGACAATTATGAGCTTGGTCCAAACACTTTTCTTCGGGACAGAACAACACTTCCTTTCTTCTTCTTCTCGGCTTCTCCTTCCAGGTCCAGACCTCAACCCAGATTCCAGGTTACTCCCTGACCAAGACCTAGACTCCGACTCCTCGAGATCCAAACTTCCACCAACTCAACTAAATCCAAAACCTGTTCTTTTCCTTTTCTTGCTTTTCCATTTTCGCCGTGTTGGCGCTCTTGGTTTTGCTTCTAAATTTAGTCGGCAGACGGAGTCCGCCTTACAATATGGATCACAACTAGTAAAAATATATAAATATTTAAGCAGTGCAATAATGAATGTGTAAAAGACGACTAAAACAAGGTAGGTTGATATAGTAACCGCTGTTACAAGGTATGGAAATAATTCGGATATATATCCACTCAAAACCACTTATGGGGATTTGTCCATTGCCAAAAGGGGTATCCAAGACTACGGATTTGGGTTAGCTGCCAGTCCCCCATAAGTGGTTTTGTCCTGATTTATTTCCATACCTTGTAACAGCGGTTACCACATCAACATACCTTGGACTAAAGTATGCATGAAACAATCACAATACATTAATTGCAAGTAGAAGTGTAAAGGCTTTATTGTTTCCATCTGATTATACATTTTACATTTTTGAATAGAAATATGACAAAATTAGTATCTAGATGGAGCTTTAGTGCACATTATTGTATGTTTTGTAAAAAATACCAATAATCCAAGGGTTTTTTAAGTGAAATGGGGTGGGTTTTTTGCCAAAAAACCCCCAACCCATAAAAACCCGACCCATAATCCTAAACCTACCCGGTCTGCAGATACACTGGACCGAGGAGCACATACGCATATGGAGGGATGATGTGATGACTACTCACGGCCAGACTAAAAAGCCCCACCCGCCCCACCCTCCTAACCTAACCTAATTTATCATAAGCTAACCTAATCTAAGGATGGGGCGGGTGGGGCACCTCACCCTAAGATGGGGCCTTTTAGTCTTGCCGTATTCACTGATCAGGTCCGTTCACCCAGCCTTGCCCCACACAGGTCGAGTGCGGGACTGTGCTGGGCTGTACCGTACTCCTTACTAAGTGTCTTCGTGTAAATCTGTACACTCAGTAAAGTTGTCCGGGAGTCACTGCAAGAAGTCACCTTGGGTTGAGCGGTAGCATAGCTCTACTATACTACAGTAGTTGCTGTACTCTCCCCTCTCCCCTAACACACACTCCCATGTGATTAGTATGTGCGTCCTTAAGACTCTTTTACATAACCTTATAACCTGTAGAACTGCCATTCAGTATACAATTTGCCAAATTGCAAATAGTTGAAATTATAATTCGACATAATTTATGGCCTACTACAAACAATTCACAATAAATTAGGATACAAGTGGAACAAATTTAATGGGCGTGGTTAAATAGGTGTTTGGGGTGGCTTGAAATGAAGTACATGCACTATCTATATTTAGATGGTTTATGACCGGCACCTTATGTCAATGTAGTAGAATAGTATATTATATTGTGTATCAAGTCTTACGGAAGTAAATGAGCGTATAGGTCAATAACCCAAAAATTTAATTACACATTATAATAAAATAATAAACCATGTCAAATGCATATAAAACAGTAGCGGAGATAATCAGTCGATACACGACGTTTTAATTGCATTTTTCCAATGACCTCTGACCGTGACCGAATTGACTTGACCTAGACCTGACCAGAGAGTCCTGTTTACGGTCGCGAAAGTGATGTGACGTATTGAGGAGGGGAATCAAAACTTGCCTCTCAGTAGCACAGGCAGGTACGGCAGACCCGTAACTGTTTGTCTGTCCTTATTTGTTTGTTCTGCAGAGATGCAAGTTTTGATTCCTCCTCAATACGTCACTTATAAACCGTGTTCATGACTGGCTGAAACTGACCTACCAAATAACCTTTCAAACGAGCTAATTTTATGATGTTCTACAATGCGAGAACTAAAGCTACTTTAATATTTAGTTTTGGCTAGAGATGATACTAACGGAAGGACAAACAGACAGACAGGCCAATCAGACATCCTGTAAAGCGGTGTTGCACACAATAGGAAAAACTAACCTACATGTACATAGATACTAACTTATTAAGGAGGTGTGGGGACTTCTAGCGAACATTGCCCAGAGGAATCGCTTGTATACGTTATTGCGGTTTTCAGTTTCTACCAAGACTTTTGTAACCAGTACAGTGGGGAAACCAGAATTTCGAAAATTCCATTTGTAAATTTTGTTTTTGAGTAAGGAAATACAAGAGAAATAGAAATACATACGAAAAATTTATTTTGAAGTTTTGTTCACGTATTCGCAAACAAATTCAGAAAAGGCGTTATATGTTTGCCCTTATTTTTTCCCCTCTTTTTGGTATTTTTGTTATAATTTTACGCTTTTCCAAAATCCTGGAATCATATTCCAATTTTAAAATGGGGAATTTTGGCAACGATGGTAATTATTAAGTAACGGAGTTGTTTTATAAGAATCACCGATCAGTCTGTCTGTTAGCACGATAACTTAGGAACGGTTTGTGATGACCAGGCCTCAGTTGCACCATCAACTTTTGCTTTTTACTTCGCACTTTTGTTGGCCATTTTGCAATCTTCCACCAAAATTGGAAAAATAGTAAAAAGTGTAAGTAACCATTACAAGTTAAAAGCGCTTACTTTGCAATCTTTGTTGCACGGACAACAAAATGCAGAAGTGGAAAAATAAAAGTTGAACAACTTTCCAGGTTTTTTGCAAGGTGTCCAGAGTCCAGAGGCTTGTCAAATATAATAATAGTAGATGAACAATAGGGTACAAATAGGGATTTTCTTAGGTAAATGTTCGAGTTTTTACGGAGTCGACGGAGTTACCACAGCTAGAGAACTAAAAATTCGAATTTGCAAATGTCGATGAGGATGAAAGTCGAAGTAGAGAGCAATGTTGCTAAGAACCAGGGCACTAGTTTACATGTTTAACTTTTCAATTTTTGGTTGTAAAGTGAATGTTGAGGCCAAATTTTTGGTGCAACGATTTTACTTTTTACTTTACAATTTTTGCAAAATGAAAAGCAAAACTAACAAGTGAAAAGGTTACCTATGGTGCAATCGGCCCTAGTTAAAACTTTCTGAACGTAATAAAAACTGATGTAACAATGTCAGTTTGAATATGGGTAACATATTACCCCCTACCTGTGGGTGTGGTTCAAAAACTAAAAGCCTACAGCAAGCCGTAACAGAAGCTTACCTGAGTGAAGGGGACCGTGTGCACATTTTTGGTATATCAATAGTTGATAGTAGAAATAATTGATTTTGATTATTAAAGTGAACACTAACTCAAAGTGGATTTTTATAATTCATAATATAAAATAAAAACCAATCCATATTGAGTATTAAAATCAATAGAAAATTAAATGACTTACAACTTATAAGAAGCGCAACTGCAATTTTGAATGTCCATTTTTCACTGAATATCAAAATGAAAACAATGTGAGCGCGCCGTTTCTCAGCAACCTATGGACCGAATTATACCAAAATCAATGGCGAACAGGGACAGTCAGTGATCCTTAGGCATTATTTGGTTAACTTCCGCCTTTGTGTTCGGAAATTATCGGTAGATAGTAAATACTGTGCGGTTCTATAAGCTCGCTTCCTCAGGCGAGCTAAAATTGGCGTAACTTTAGTTATCGATATTGCAGAGCAGAAAGTCAATGAGATGGGTCGATCAAAAGGTTGTGATTGAATCCATTGGAAAGTGCTCAACTAGCGGCGCTTCATATTAAATACTCTCTGGAGGAAGATAATTTTGTTTCTCGCTCAAAATTCAAACAAGGGTGGTTATAACATGTAGTCAAGGATAAATTCTATCCTTGGATTCAATGCCCGACACCACGATAACTTTCGAATGCAATGACGGATATTAACCAAACTTGGCAAAAACAATGCCTATGGTCCACTGACAATCCCTTTTTATTTTGGGGTAAATTGGTTTATTGGCTACTGAGATACCGCGCGCTCACTTTGTCTATATTTTGACAATCAAAGTAGAAAATGGACATTAAAAATTTCAATTGCGTCTCCTTTTAAAAAGTTCGCCTGATATTATGAAATATTAAGTATTAAGCAAGATTACGAGTATAAAAATCAGTCATTAGCTTTATATCTTATAATATCTTTTTTAGTAAATATTCGGGTGGCAGATGTGCTTGTTTCCAAATCTTGTTTTTAGTAACTTAATCTTAGTCCAGCCGATTTCTCGGAATTTTCCATTGCTAAGTTTTTGGCGTCTCCAGAACACAATTTTTTTGCAACTTGACTATGATTTGAATCATGGGAAGAATGCCTGTTATCTATCGAGCCTTTGATCCTTTTCCTAAATTGTCCATTTTCTTCCACGACAACTACACTGCAGATTTCCCTTTCTGTACAAGACCAGCACCTTTTATCTGGTCTTTGGGTCCGTAAACTGTAGACATTAACCGTCTCCGGCAAGTTGCTGAGTGACTTTATTCTTTGTTTTTGAAGTGAATAAAGTACAATATGATGCCATTTTCCCTAAAAGTACTTACAAGCAAGGGACTCTGTTCTGCACAGCTCAAATGGACAAGAACAAATGAAGTTCAAACACCTTACCTTTTCCTCCCTCTTCCATTCATTATCATTATCAGAAACCTAAATATCTGATAATGCAATAGAAACGGTAGATGGCATATTTACGTTGTTTACATTGCTAGCCGAGATGTCTGTTTCTGATAGTAATGTTAACGGCGGGCAAAGGGGTATGGTATTATGGGAGTAGGCAATACATGGTGGCTGTAGTCTCTACCTGATTTTGTAATCTCGTGTTATGCTTAAAATACTGAGGCGTGTTATGACATTTTTTTCGGCCGCAGAATATAGAGAGAATAGGCTCTATAGCTTGTAATGCTCATATTGCCAGTGGGTTGACTCTACTCAGATGACTGTTTGCCATGGTTCGTAAAGCTCCTGTAAAACACACTATAAGGACCTTATAATATCCTATAACGTTTTGACAAAAAGGTAGTTTTGTGTTGACAATTTGGGGTTCTTCCGTCAAAAGTACTTCCCGCAGTAAAATACTCGTTGGAATTACAAAAATCATGACACGTCCTTAAATGGAAAAGTTTAACACTGCTCGACCTGGTTGAAAATAAACATAATAAAGGTGGATAATAAATAAATTTGCATTCTTTACTTGCTACCAGTTTTATAATAATTCGACAATTTGACTTGTAATATTTCATCAAAGCGCCAGCGGTTGAGTTACTGCAATAATCAAATCTAGAAACAACGAAAAATGAATCAAAATTTGTGGCTGTATTTGGGGATTGTCCTCTTAAATATTTATTTAATAGGTAAGTACTATCGTAAGTAATAGGTCATCGAAAATATTCTGAAAACACACTATTATATTATCGCGTTTTTACCATTTATTTAATATTAAATTCCAAATTGGGAGAAGCTGATTCCGTCATCATGAGCGGTATAATTGCATGTATATTATTTTCAGGCATTTTCGAATCTGTTTGAGCTTTTTCAAATATCTTCGAGGGTTTTCTAATCTGTTCGAGCATTTCACTTAGAATTTAGAATCCTCTTTTCCCAATATTGAACATTAGGATCTGAGATTATCGTATATGTGGTTGCGAAATGGAAATACGGTCACTACTGAAATGAGGTTATCGTTTTAAAACACCTAAAATTAAATATGGGTGGGTGGTGACAGGTAAATCACGTATTTAGAAACAGTACTGCCTCTACCCCTTTTCCCTAAAGCTCGATATAAAGGAGATTTTTTTGTCAAAGAACATTGAAATTCATTATTTGTTTCGCGCTTCGAGCAAAAATGTCTTTTTTAGTTCCAGTCGTCCGTCCGTCCGCCAACACTAACTTTTGAACGCAATCGCCGAAATTGACCAAACGTGGCAGAAACAATATCATAGACCAGTGACAAACCCAGTTACAGCTTCGGCCTGCAGATTTTTGGCAATTTCAAAAATTGGCCGGCCTTTTATGCCATATCGGCCCGACCCAACAATTTTTGTTACCCTTAGGTTCGGTGCTTTTTTGCTTGTTTTAAGGTGTTTCAATAAAAATTATTGGGGCGGACGTATTTCTTTCGGACTGCTATCGATAAATTTAAGTTCGACCGGCCTGGCCTAGAAAGAATGACCAATCTAAGTACAAGACACACAAAGGGCTAAACTGCAGTTATACGGCCAAGTTTTTCTTGCACCCCAGAGAATTGGAATTGGAAGAAGCGCTGCGTAAGGAACAAGAAAAATCAAAGATTTTAGCTAAAGAATTGCTTAGCCGAACTTAGCTATATTTTCAACTTTTTTGGGAGACCTGCTGGTGTAAGCGAATGCGTAGAAATAAGTTGATGAAAACCGGTGACCGGGATTTTAATGTAACTTTGCACGGGCTTTCGATTGGTATCAACGGTTTTGTTGTGCTACTTACGGTTTTGCGGATACATAGGGCCTGAATCCCAATTTGACGCCCTGTATATCACCGAATGAGAAAAATTCTGTTTTAAATATTATACCTATCGAATGTAATGTTTGTCATAGTTGCAGATAGTAAAGTAACAATCGAATCGGATGTTCCGGGGGACGGAAAAACTTTCCCAAAAAAGAACCAGAAAGTCACGGCTCAATTCGGATCCCCATTTCCTGATAGCCCTACGTTTAAGAAACTTTATGAAAAATCTCCCCATTGGAATTTTATAGTTGGAAAAGGACAAGTACCGAAATGTTTAGAGGAAGGAATACTCAAGATGAGCGTTGGCCAATTGGCTATACTAACATGCCCTTCTAGTAAGGACTACTGGGTCGATGGAAAGCCAATTGAAGGAACATTGATTGTTGAATTCATCAAAGTGGAGTAGTTAACAGGGTATCAACTTTTGATCCATCAGTTTTATCTGCTCTAAACATTATCACACAATAAAAAAGCGATGTATAAAATAATTTTGCAGGCAAATCCCAAAATTTTGCAAATCATTATTATCATAATATTGTATATCCTTAATATCACAAAAAAATAAAATTTTCATCTCCAAAATAACCAATCAAATTAGTTTTGTAATTTTTTTAATTTGCGAATAAAAAAAAGGTGATAAGAATAATAACAAAGACCACTCCACTTCGAGAGACAAAACGAGGTGTATTTGTACTTTTCAGATTCAGATTAGTTTTATTTAAGTGCCAATTATTTTCAGTACAAGCATATATTATTATACATGAAGTCTGTTTCTCAAATAAAAGCACCGAAGGCAAGCTAGTTACCTTACTCCCATAACCAATGCCGCGTCGTACCTAGTTACAATCGAAAGTCAATATATATATTATGGTTTTAAGAGAACATCTCTTTTAATTAACTTAACATTATCTGATTAATATACACTTATACGCTTCCTCGAATTCTGACCTGATGATTAATGTACGAATTCATCTTCCCTTATGTGTAACAGGTAATAGTTAAGAAGTTTACTGAAATTTAGAAAACTCTCTTTCTTATCCTAACCTTTTCGCTACCACAGACAACCAAACAATGGTACTCACAGTGCCCACAAATAAGTCTATGGTAAATTGGGATTTTCAGCCCCTAGGTAACTATTCCATGGACAATTGACAGACTTATTGGATTTTCGAAACAGGTGATTTATCAGCCCAAAATTTAAAATTTAAAAATTCATTCCAGCCCATGATATTTTGAGAGATTCAAAGAATGAATTTTTGACTTCAATTATTTTTATTTTTAAATTCATCATTTTATCTAGTACCAATGCAAATTTAAGAATCTAAAATTATCTAGCAGAATTATGATTATCGTACTGTAAAGTAAAACAGCCTTTTTGACTAATAGCCTTCCTTAAGTTTACAGAAAATGACAATATTTTTGTCAAAAATATAAAAATTCAAAATATCGCGCGAATATGCCATATTTTTACTAATATATTTTGGTGTGCCGTTTGCCCCTCCTAGGTCAAACTGGATACGTGCTTGGTATTATCAGGTACATTCGCCCGAAAAATTCAGAATCTTTTTGTCGAAAATGAGGCGAAAAAAGTTTAAACATAGAATAGCGCGAAGCGAGAAATATTTTGGTATTTTGAGAAAAATCCTTGTTGTTGTCGAAGACGAATAAAATTGACGTTATTTTATGTACGTCAGTAGTAACTTTTTCAATTTGTGTAAATCTCTTGTGAAATTTTCGTCCTTTCCATCCAGTTTTCTTTTTTAAATGATAGTTCTATCAATTTAGGCACGTATCTAGAAATTTGGTCAAGGGAAAAGCCAAAAAGTATGGCGAAAACAGGACATATTTAAAAATTTTCAATTTTTGGCCTTATTTTGGAAAAAATGTTCTTTTTTTCAAATTTAGGGGGTGCTGTGCCTCTCCCTACTGGATACGTGCTTGTCCTACTGCTATTGCATTTATTTAGAAACTAGCCGGTCACAGGGCCCAGGCCCTGTTATAAATAAAGCTAGTGTGTATTCCGGGGCAATATTGTAAGATGGATAGAATGTATTTCAGAAACTTATTCCCCTCACCCACCTGGTGCGTGAGGGGAAGCAGTTTATTTGCTTGGTCGGATAAAACAGAATAACACTTGGCAGCATAGACGTAAGTTGTAGGTAAACATCCCATCCAATGCAAAAGATGGAACATCCAACCCCATCCATCCCATCATCACCAAACACCCAAGAAAAGATCAACATCTTATCCAGCCCACCACCAATATTCAAATAAAGTAATCCCTCTAAAAAAAGGCCATCCCCAGTTTCCAAATAAAGTACCATTACAGCACGGTTGTATATTGTCCGGACGAAATGAAAATTGCCCTGGATGAAACCAGTTTTGTCCATGGACGAAATTAATTTTGTCCACTTTTGTCCTGGACGAAATTAATTTTGTCCGCTTTTGTCCTGGACGAAATTAATTTTATCAAGGAAGAAATTGATTTTGTCCAGTTTTAACTATCCATCCTATTTCATCCACCGCAACCCTGCATTACAGCCATCACCAACACATCCCTTTCAGCCAATTCATACACCTGGATGGGGATGTTGGGTATAATGGATGGGATGCTTACATCTAAAGGTGGGCAGTATGCACAATGATGAGTCAGATTAACGTAGACGTAACATTATACCCCAAGTCAAAAATGTGACCATAATGGGTGACCAGAGTAAGTACCGATAGTCACAATAAAATTCCAACACAAAAATATTGACCCTTGGTCGTAATAAGCTGAAGTTTTAGAAAATTTTGTTTTTTTTTGATTTGGAATAACTAATTACATATACTACCGTTGTATAGTGTCAATGCAAGGAAAATGTCAACTTCCATGACATTCATGACTATGACCAACGAAAATGGAATCACATTAAAGAAATATTCTACATTCATAAATATTCACCCACCTAAACTTTTTAAGTGCTACTTATACTCTTCCTAATCCTATCTTCATCACGATTTGTGACGTCATATTAGAAGTCATAATTTTATGATAATAAATCTCTTTAACACATAAGTGGCAGATTCAAAACGTACACATTTGAAATAAAAAATAGTTTACAACTTCATCCCGCTCTGAATATTTTCTATTTAAGAATGGACTTAGTTTTTCTATTTAAGACGTAAAACATTTTTAACCTCCTATTAGCTTAAAACCATTTGCGAATTGAAAAAAATAGTTTTATTATGAATAGCCAATTTTTAAACTTTCCTGCGTATAAAATAAGGTCACGGCACGGTGTATTAAATTGAAAGAAAGAGTATCAACTACCACGTCTCACAACAGGGACTTTCATAATTTTATCACCGCGCAAGCGTGTATGCATAAAACCAAGTTCTATCTGGATGGAATTTAGCATCTTCAGCAAATAAACCAAATTGTGTTGTTAATACATTTTGAAATAACGTTACGGTGGCCGAGAAATTACATTCATAATTTCATAACATCCGTACACACAAACATACAACATACATTTCAATGACGTTTATATTATAGAGTGATTGCACATTCGTGAGTTATCATTAGCGACCATTTTGCCCAGGGCATCGAAAAAACCTATAGCCGCCACTGGTGCCTGCTTTTGTATATCTCTTTCATTTAATCGCTATACACAATTATTTAACATTTCTACCTCGTGATAGTATAAAACACTAACAAAGCGATACATTTTGTTTGTACACACTGAGAGTGATGAAGGAAAATATATAACTTTCATTGTTTCATTTATTGGTTATCCTGAGATTAAATCCGAAAATTATTAATAGTTTTACAATACCTACACATACATCGCTGCAAACTTTGAAGAGAAAGATTTTAAAAAGGCTTGCGATAATTAATAAATATAAGCATAATAAAAAATATCACTGCTGAAAATAGAAAGCAAGAGTCATGAATTGTGTCAACATACCCATTGAGACTGAGACAAGGACAGAAAATTGCGACAGAGAATGACCATTGTTGCTTCAGTTTCCGACAAAAGAATATTATTCGTAATTAGAATGACAATAGTCTATTGCATAATAAGAACCAGAGGATTGTAAAACTTTCAATGTTGGTTAAAAAATTAAATGCTCTAGTTATTAATTTCTTCAATTACTAAAATCGTGGCATAGCAGGGAAGTATCATGTATATCTACTGACTAACTGGGGATAGCTAATAGTTGAAAGAAATAATCTATTTACAGTTATTTTTGAAACTGGGAGAGATTTTATAGCATAAGTACAGGTGAAAGTTCTCTTTCCTTGGTCAAATACAATGCAACTTTATCTTTTTCTGAAGATTATATTTGCACTATTTGTAATAATCGAGTTCCTAGTTGGGTGTTATTATACGTTTATTGATAACGAAAACAACACACGGGAATATTTAAGTATCCAAGACTTTTTCAACGACACGGAAAGGATAGAATATTTATGGAGACCTTACCGTGAAAGAGATTTACACAATACCAGTGACAGAATAGCTGCTCAGCTAGCATGGACAAAAAAGTTATTCCAAAGTAAACGAATTGAAAACATGCGTGGAAAAAAGATTCTTTTGGTATATGGACTTACATGGGGGATATTTTGGAGCACAAATAATCGAATAAATTGTCCGGGCTTCTCCATAAATGCCAGCAAATGCAAGTTGACTGTTTCGAAAAATCTACGAGAGAAGAATTTATCTCCTGGAGATTATGATGCAATGATTTACACACACGATTACATATCCCCAACTCGAAAAGATTTAAAAATACCAGATCACGTGAAACAAATATCCTTCAATGCAGAGCCTCCCTACATGCAACCAATGAACTTTCCCAAAAATTATCTTTTGGCCACGTTTTACCGAGGCTCTGACATTGTGCTCCCTTATTCCAAGTGGGTACCTTATAACAGTGAGGAGTCCAAACATTTCAATGTGAAACCTCCTAAGAAATTGCCACCAATGAAAGATTATTCTAAAGGAAAAAAGGGATTCGCCGTTGCATTTTGTTCGCATTGTGGTGAGGCCTTTTCAGGGCGTGCATCGTATATCAACGAATTGAAGAAATACATCTCTATAGACATATTTGGAAAATGTGGGTCGCGACCTCCGTGTCCTAATGATAATGACAGGCTCGCATGTCTTAATAGTGTAGTGAAGAAATACAAATTTTATCTGTCATTTGAAAACTCTAATTGTCGAGACTACATCACCGAAAAGTTCTTCGGCAACGCATTGAAAAACGATGCGGTTCCAGTTGTGTTGGGAGCCCATCCCGATGACTACGCCTACGCTGCTCCTCCAAATTCTTACATAAGCATTCATGATTTTCGTACACCTAAAGATTTGGCTGAACATTTAATTACACTGGATAAAAACAGCACAATGTATAACGAATACTTCCGGTGGAAAACAACCGGAACCTTTTATCATGCATGGAAAGATTTATTTTGCCGACTTTGTGGTCTCTTGTTTTACGCTGACTTTGTTCCTCCGCATACTTGGAAAGAAAACACTACATGGAAAAAAGTTAATCCGTGCTTACCAAAAGGGCAGTGGTATTGGAATAGAAATGGAACAAATAATATTTCCAATGTTCTATGAAATTTATGCATAAATGTTGATCATTTTTTGAAAGTTTATTTTGCTACAGAAATTATATATTATACCAGGTTGCCAAACTATTTTTAACCCTAGCATACATATATACGTAAAATCACTTCGCCTTTATATAATAGTCTAGTCGTGATAACTCTACAATAAACCGTTTGAATACCTCCCAGCTAAATAAAGACTTATTTTTATAACACCCACCCTTTGAAACCGCATACCAAAAAAGTCCCTTCCCAAACAATTTTGCAAGAGTGCTATTGTTTTTGGGAATATCAGAAGATAAAATAGAAATGTCTGGTTATATTTCGCATATTTATTTCAGGGGTGCGATTGCTAGTGGCCCCAGGGCACGAAAAAGGCAAAACTGTGCCTTTTTGGTTGCCTTTTTACCCAAAAATTAGCAAAAAGGTGCCTTTTTGGTTATTATTAATTATAAATTAAATTATAAATTATTATAAACTAAATGAAATAAGTTGCAATTTGTGTTATACGCAATAGAATATATAGTAAATGGCAATATTAATGTCTATTGTTAAAAGGAAAATGGTGACAACCTCCAACAAACCAATGCGTGGCTGGATGGTTTGACTGTACATGAAAGTATGTGTTGGTAATAAAAACGCAATTAATTAATTTTCTTAGGTACAAATGTCCATACAAATGCAATTAATATTTTTCATAATTTTCATCTCATGTACACCACACATACATCCAGCTTAATTCTATGAGTTTCATCCTTATTTTCATGAAAAGCAAGAAGGGATTCCTACAGTTTCATAGAATCCATTTAGGTTCATATGATAATCTGTGTCAATCAATATGTTTCAGAATCTCTCCTTCTATCATAGCTACTGTTTGTTGTTAAGGGTGGCTTCCCCCTTTTGCCTGCGATGAGAACAGGTCACAGGGTCAACTTATAGCTTTGAAAGAGTTATATTCTGAAAGTTCCAGTTTTTGCCTAGGGCACCTGAAGGCCGGAATTTTGAAAAAAAAATTTTAAGTATTTTTAATCTTTTTTTGAAAATAAAAAAATTGAGTACGAATTTACATTGAGCTGCGAAATATGGTGTCTTTTTTCCTATTTCTAATTTTAAATCGGAAAAAAGGGCTGTCAAGTGCCCTAGTACTTTTTGCGGTCTTTCGAATAAGCTACTACACGCTTCTGTACGCTTATCCAAAACGCTTATCTCATCGCAGGGAGATTTCCCTACTCATAATGCATTGCCGAGAAAGTTGAGGGTTCATTCATAAGTAACAATCATCAGCTCATATTATCTCATATCTCCTTGCCCCAAACCACCAAATTCTCATTCCTGGTTAATCCCGCATTACATCCTAAATACGCCAACCTTGCGTTGCAGCGGCTTCGTTCATAGATTGACCAACTATGTGAACGGCCCGTTGCGAAGCTGTGTTCAAAGGGTTAAGAGGGAAGTAGTCCTTAATGTATTGGTTGGATTACTCAAGATTTCTAGTTCACAGTTTTGAAGTAAACAAAATGAAGCTGGAATAAGCACTGATTTAGTAAAGCACTGATCTAGTAAAGCACTGATCTAGTAGGGAGCGGCGGGGGGGGGGGGGCTCAGCACCCCCTAAATTTGAGAAAAAAGGGAAAAAATTGCAAAATTTTTTCGCACTTCTGATACGTAAATTTTGGTAAACTTTCGTTAATTGGTTATATGTAGTAAATAATGTTTTCGAATTTCGCTATTTATATGACGAATGTGTTAATTTATATGACATTTATATGTATTATCATGCTTATTAGCTTTGAAATACTTTGAGCAATATATATGTTTAACATTTCTTGATAGTTTTATTACAATTTTATTTGTTTCAAACCAATTTATTTTCTAAACAAATTTTCATTTTTAAATAGAGCTTCAGATATTAGTATTCATTGGGTGGATATTGCTGGTTTGTAGTCGTATGAATAATAACAGGGTTTGGTTGCTGAATGAGCGGTTGTTGATTTACAACAGTAATTTGAGTGGCCGGGCGCTGCCCCAAATCGGGTTCTCCGACAAATTGACATGCATAAATCATGGATGGAAGGTAGCACAGGAATCCCAAACAATAAGCTATCCAGCATTCTTTTCCACAGCAGCCACGTTTTGAGCTAACAAAACATACTGGACAACAGCAGGAATAGACGTGATCCCCACAGCAGCACATTCTCACTGAAAAAGAATTATTATATGTATATATATTTTACAAGTGTGGCGAATCAATAATGAAAATGGTGCTAATTAGTCTCTAAAAACCATATTTTGATATCTACTGTCTTAAAAAATATTTGGACTAGTGTTTTTACCTTTAAGGCTTAAGAGGAACTTCGAATTTCACCAAACACTATATGTATTAGCTACCCAAATTTCAAGAAGATTTTTACCAACTTTAGTTGTTGCTAACACGCTGAACGTTTTTGTGCATTATACATCAATTGGCAGCATCAATCGGATGAGTTTAGATGTCTATACAGACTTTATC
Source organism: Tomocerus qinae (assembly GCA_020055645.1). NCBI lineage: Eukaryota > Metazoa > Arthropoda > Collembola > Entomobryomorpha > Tomoceridae > Tomocerus > Tomocerus qinae. The sequence goes on from CM034546.1 coordinate 128,332,083, forward strand.
TGTATCAACAGGAAAGGTGCATCAAACTGATAAATAATAAAAGGCTTTATTGTTAAGTAATTTTAATAGTATTATCCTAATCTAGAAAGATAGTCAGTTAGAGCGGCTTAATTGTTTGTTTACATTAAATGTCATTCACTAATGCTCTGCTTCATATTCCAATACGTTTTTACTTATACATTTGACTAGTAAGTTGTTCTTCAGCAGCTACGTTTATTACGCTGTTTACACTTTAACACAGATAGGAGATTCCGAGGATCCAGGAAATAAACAAGATGATAATAGACCATGTAGAAGAGAATGATAAATACGTGACCACGGGTAAATAGAGATATTACTATTTGGCATTGTGGATGATATTTATTAACTGTCTACACTCTAGGCCTATAGGCGACGAAAAGGAATAAAGATTAAAGTTTATTACCTCCATAAGTAAATGATGGTTAAAAAAGCATAAGCAAATCTACGGTAATTATTTTACTGGAATATAAAACTAGTGTATAAAGCTAATAACCATATTCTAGGCGTATTTGCCTATTTTGACGCATCTCAAAAATTCAGATATCTAAACATAGCCATTTCATCCAGGGAACAAGAAAGGTACTCCTTTTTTACAAAAAAGGTACTCCTTTTTTTACAAAAAAGGTACTCCTTTTTTACAAAAAAGGTACTCCTTTTTTACAAAAAAGGTACTCCTTTTTTACAAAAAAGGTACTCCTTTTTTACAAAAAAGGTGAAAAGTAGTACTTTTTCTAAAAAAGCAGTCCTTTTTATCTTTTTTGCCTTATTTACATGTAAAGTGGAAGTAAATGGGGCACGCTGCACCATCAAAAAAGTATAAAGGCAAAAAAGGACTGCTTTTTTAAAATCTCACTCCTACCTTTTTTATAAAAAGGTAAAAAAAGGTCCTTTTTAGTTCCCTGATTTCATCGCCGTTATGATAATGGTTTGCTTGTCTGCAAATCCTTGAGTTATTTATTATCATTTGGTATGGCTATGGTTATATAAGATTGAGTGCACAAGAAAAATAAATTATAGGAATTTTTTCAAATGTATCATTAAAATATTTTTATATTAATGATACTAAGCAGACTACCCTTTGGTATTAAATGTTCTTGCCAATATTTATTTCTTGATTTTCCTTGTTTGGATTCTGCTCAAGAATTTATATAGTAAGTAGTGCTTAGTGCTTAATGCGGTTTGCCTTGTGAAAATGAATTCTTATAAGCACTAATGAACGGAAAATGCGGTTCTTTGTACTAAAAAAAGTTGAAAATATTCAAAAGGGTTGCACTGATGGTGACCAAAGTTTCCGGGACCATGCATTGGGCACTTCTGTCCTGCTATTGCATTGCATAAGATTGAATGTGCCAATAAATATATTTACTGCGTGAATTGAATTGAGTGGTAATGAAACTTAAAGCTGATAAATACACAATTAATTATATTTACATTCGTTTGCTACGCAGTTTGTTTGCATTCCATATTTTTCATCACAATTACGTTGTTCTGTTTTTGGAGTTTTAATTGTTAATAAAACTAGATTCTTTGGAATGTTAGAGAAAAATGAAGGAATTCAACTATTCTACTAAGTTTTGTTACATTTTTGTAGTTGCATTTATTTGTGTCGTTGGAAACTTTATATCCCAGATTGATGGTGGACATTTTTATCCGGTTGAAAATAAAAACAATAGCAACAATTCTTCATTTTCGTGTTTAGTTTTTTCAGGCTATGCGTTACACGGGATTAATTGCTCATTGTCGTTTAACTATGATCCTAGATACTTAGAGCCAAGATGCATCAACTCGACTGAAAATTGGATGTGGGTTGCATTATATCGGAAAAAGTTAAAAAATGCAATTTTTGATCCCTGGTTGATATGTGATTCCGACTCACCTGCTTCGGTGGAGATGGACTTCCATTTAGGGATAGTAATTAACCATTTCACCGAGATTAAACAAGAGAGGCTGGTTAAAAATTTCACGGACAAAGCAACCTACAGATACCGGCTTCATTTAATAATCTCAGAAAGTGGTTTTCACGACTCTAGATCTATTTTGGTTAAATATTCAGTTTTTCTCTTCGACGATATCAAAAACAACGCGGACATTTTCCTGGAATTTGTATATCGTAAATCCATTTTCATTCTCAATACAAGTTATTTATAATAATGCCCATTTTTTTTAACAAAACCCCTTGCTTTGATTTTCTTTACGGGATTATAATGTTTCCCAGATAAATGAATAATATATTATAATAGTGCTCTTAAAAGTATGGCAAAAAGTAAATATTTTTAAGAGTTCAATTTTGTCCGTATTTTTACAATTCTTGGCTACTCGGTAAACTAAATTAATTAAAAATTGCCTAGCTCTTTAAAATTACTTATTTTCTCATTTTACTTATAGATTTGGCACCAGACGAAATCAACAGAATATATTATCCATCTTATAACCCTATTGAAGTAACCAGCGAAGAATTAATTATACCCTGTCTTAAATTTGTAGACGACCCTCAAGAATCACAATTCATTGATATGGATTTGTCTTATGCAGAAAAGGTAATAATGCTCATACGACCGTTGTAGTTATCTGTAGTGCCTGAATTAATAAAATAAATACCTTCCTTTAAAATATTTAGAACGGAATATAAATATATTTTTACAGGATATTCTCAATATTACTAATAAAATTCTTCCATATAATGCCAGAATTGGGTTCACAGTAAATTCTAGTATCGTCACTACTAATATTATTTTAGATGTTCATTATATTTGCAAATATAATAGAACCACACACGACTTTTTTGAACTTCATGCAAAAATACGATTTCGAGGTAATAAATATTCTCATTAGCCTTTTATAGCTATTTTCAAGTTTCGTTCAATGTACAATTTATTTATATATAAATACGACAAGCTTAACAAATTTAAAACTAGATATGCAATTTATACCTATGAGCTATATGGTGTTTGTTAACGAAAACAATTACAATATTCTGGAAAAAAAGAACAAATCTATCGTCCTTTCTTGCAGCAGCTTGTCGAAGAATGTTACAATAATTTATACGTAAGTTTTTGAAAAAAATTGTCATTTTAGTTAGATTTGGTGAGAAATAATTTGTCTCATTTTAAAGTAATGCTGATGGGGAATCTATCGAATCTCCTCCAGGATCTAAAACTGCTGTTGAAGTACCGTTCAATAAGACTGTTGATCCCACTAAGTTTACTAAACCACACAAATATATCTGCAATAATGGGGAAAATAAAACGGCGCCCCCCGGCTGGGGCATAATTTACAAAAGTCTGTCAATCATCGTTTTTTAAATAAAACTTGTTAAATAATAGTTTGAGTTACCATATTCTAATATCTATGATTTAAAATTATAGGAAAACCTCCCATTAGGTTTCGACGTCCAAAGAACGTTTTTACATGCGAAGGATTTGCAATCTCTACATTGCGGAACATTAATTGCAATACTGTTACTCAGTGTGTAATAATTCTAACAAAATGTGTACGCACTAAGCAATTTTTACTCAATTTAATTATCATTAACCTTCATCGAATGACAAGTGACATTATTTTAGTATTTTGTATGAAAGTGAATGATCTATTTTGAAAAATAGTATAATATTTGTTTAAACTTTCAAATTTAGTTTGAAAAATAGTATAAAATAATTCAAAACATCTACAGGAACAAAATCTGTTATTTACTTTGTTTATTGCTACGATTCTAAAGTTATAAAGTGCTTCCTTTCTGGTAGTTCGTTATAATGTTCTTAATTTTTGGCTTCATAGGTTGATGAATATGACACTGAAGATGTTGGAGAACCCTTGTGCAAGTATCCTATATATGATGAGAGGACCCAACCATGTTCAGATATTAATGGGCATCAAAGGCTGGGTAATTGTCTGTTTCTTCAACCCGCAGATAAAGGCATTGTACAATGCATAGGAAATTTTATCTTCAGTCCATTTTTTTATCAAGTGACGTACTTTAAAGGATTCGATGATAATTTTTGTAAGTTTATATTTATCTATACTATACGACAAAAAAGGCAACAACCTGTGTACATTGTCGATATTAAGGATAGGTAATACGAGATTTGTGAATATCTGTTTCAATTTGACTGTGTTTATCATTTCTTCATTATGAAATTCAATTAAAATTAAATTGTCCACGTTCCTTCCATTTTTCCTTTACTTTCAATTTTGTTTCACAATTTATTCCACAGTGTTGAAAGGATATCCTGAATTTATTGCTGTTAATATTGTAAATAGATATCGGTTACAAAAAGTAACTATTTTGACAAAAAATTGTAGTTCCATAATTTTCCAATAATTAGTAGTGTCCTTTTATATCTATTGAATAATTATTTGCAACCTATTGCAGGGTACAGAAATTTTAATCGAGTTATTTTGAAAATAGATGTGGAATCGGAAATGGACGGCCCACCCCCGACAAAGGCAATTTTGAAACTGGAAACCTACGAAAAATCAAATTATTTTTACACGAACCAAATTTTTTATTTCCGATGTGAAGCGCATTCCTTTTACTATGCACATGGCATTAATTGGGTCTTAAAATATTCCAATGGCACGTCAACAAGAATGCGAAATGGTACTTCAACTTACATAATTATACTATCCAATCGGAAGGGTTGAGATCATTCCGAAAGAAATTCCCTCTCCGTCCTTTAAATTATTAGCTGAACTACTTTTAAATTATTGGCATAATAATTATTACAGATTTTAATTGTTATTATAATTATTAATTATATCTATAGCTGTAATTTTACTTTTATTTATTTAAATTAAAGATACGATCATAAAACTATCTAATCCTGGAAGCATAATTGGAATTTTTCTGGACAATAAACAACTTGAACAAATCATTTGTTACGCTCCTGTAATAAACTCAAAAGACTGGGATTTCGTGTACTTGAACATCTCAATAATAGGTAAAGTTTTAATCTGATAGCATAAACGCAAGTAAAATAACTTTCGTTATTTAATTTAGATTCCGTGGCACCTAAAATTGTTGGAGAAACAGAGGTCTATATTAAGGAAGGGGATGATTCCCAAACTATAACTTGTCAGGGGAATGGAATTCCAGACCCAGAAGTGAAATGGACAAGATTTAACAAGGTTATTGTTGTATTTTTATCGCAATTTATATAAAATCATTGATGTTAAAATTTGTGACTATTCAGGATATAATAGAAGACGATATTCGGATTCTAAATAACAAAACGTTACTGTTTTCAATATTTAAAAAGAGCTTTTATGGAGAGTATACTTGCACCGCGACTAATGTCGCTGGAAAGTTTGTCAAGACTTTTGTTATTAAAAGCACGTAAAAATCACTTGATGATTTAAAAAAACTAATGGGCTCTAAGATCATTATTTTTATTAATTTGTACGATTTAGGAAAAACGAATGATAACTTCATCTTGTACACAGTGATTGCAGTACCATTTAGTATAATATTATTGGTAGTACTTGTAATATTGCTTCAATGTCGAGAAGAAAAGGTAATAAAATAAATTTTTTGAGATATATTGGACAACTATTTTAAAAATCGCTTCCTTTAAAAATGGTTCATTCAATAGATAAAAAATACCGAGAAATTGAAGAAATCATAAGTTTGTTGAATGGAAATAAATGTAACGACTCTAACGACACCCCAACAAACGACGAAGATGCGGGTGAAAGAGTAGCAGATCCCATTTTGCTACCTTTTGACTCCAACTTTGAGATAGAGAAGAATTCTTTTTTTATCGGTAACAGAGTAATGAGCTTTATATTATTGGTATTAATAAGCCAATTTCTATGAAATGAAGAAAAAATTGACAAATATGGGCACAATGGCACATTTTATAATTATTCCCCATAAGATACAGAAAGTCAGGCTTTAATATTTAGTGAGCTTCTATGAATTTTGATGTTGCATAGATCGGAAAAAATTTCTCGGAACAGGCGAGTTTGGGGAAGTGTACAAAGGCCTTCTGAATGGAGTTGATGGATTTGTTGCATTCAAGACTGTTAAGCGAAACTGTCCCTTAATCCATATCAGGGCGTTAGTGAAGGAACTGAAAGTTCACATGTACATCGGAAATGGAAGCGATAATTTAGTCAAGCTGCATGGAGCATACAGGGAAGAGATTGACAAAGGTCTCCAAGTAAATTAATGTGACATTTAAATTACTTATTCTCGTTGTACAAAATTCATGTTTTTCTGATCTATAAGGAATACTTCATGTGGCCATCGAATTTTGCGATTTGGGATCTTTGGAGTCCTATTTGAGAAATAACAAGCATTTGTTTTTAAAATGTCCGATATTAAATTTTAATAATATGGAAGGCCAAACACTTTGGTAAATTAGTTTACATACTTCATCATCTATATACTATATACAATATAATACATCTATATCTTTAAAAAAATCAAAATGGAATTAATTACTTCTCATTTTAATTTCTAATTCTGACTATATATCTATATTTTTATGTTAAATATTTTACAGCTCTATTCAAGAAGTTGCTGATTTAACGCGACTTCACTCTATGAAAAGCTTGCTGGTTTGGTCGTGGCAGATTTCTATCGGAATGGAATTTCTAAATGTCGTTCACTCGGATTTGGCAACACGAAATGTTTTGTTGACAGCAGAGGGAAATGCCAAAGTGGCTGACTTTGGGCTGAGTCGTCGGATGTACAACTACAATGAATACCAGAAGACATGGAAAGATCCTCTGCCGTGGCGGTGGCTGGCCCTCGAGTCTCTACTCACCAAAACTTTCTCTTGCCAATCCGACGTTTGGGCTTATGGAATCACACTGTGGGAAATCTTTTCTTTAGGAGAAGTTCCTTACCCTACGAAGGAATACGGCATCGAGTTTATTCGACAACTGGAAGAAGGATTTCGAAATTGCAAGCCCAAATACGCATCTCCTGAATTGTGCGAAATATTTTACTTTATTATTATTAAATCTAGCTAGACGATCAGAAATACAAACAGTACTAATTCAAAGTACTTTTCTATGCTAGATATGAATTGATGATGAAATGTTGGCAGAGTGAACCAAATAAGCGACCTTCGTTTTCAACTATTAAAATGATTTTTGAAAACGCAGTTATTAAAAATAAAGTAAACATTGATGGAAAGGTTAGTCTAATTTACAGCAATTATTAAATTGGCGTAGCTGCTATCTGAATTGGCTTAGTTAACTATATTTATTTTGTTTGTGTTTAACAGGTTTTTGAAGATGATGATATTGAAGAAGCTGCAAACGCTCTGGCCTCAGAAGATTACGTCGATTGTTTAGCTTTTACAGTGTTTTAGTCCTCTTATTATGTACGTATTATAGAGATGTAGCAAATGTTTCATTTTAACGATAATAAATGACCCTCCTATTGAATAGAAGGAAGTATACCGTATCTTCCTTTCGGTTTTCTTTTTACTTTGTGTTTTTGAAGACATTTTTGCTGAAAATAAAAGTTTTATCATTAAAAAATGTACCCTTCCATTATTGTTTCACCATGATAAACTAGGACTACGTAAGTTCTTAAATTTTCTTAGTATCTCCGCTTGTCTTAGGCTACCTAGGATTCCTAGGTATCTAGAAATTCTAAAATAGAGTTTATGTGGTGAAAAAGGCTTAAATGGTTTTTAAAACATTATTTCCGACAACGGGTGCTAGTATACTTGTTCTGATATTACATACATAGTGACACATTATTACTGATGGATATCATTTATGGGTGGTTAAAGTTAGGGTGATATCAAAATGAAGAGGAAAATGATTATATTTATTACTCTGATTTTTCCTGTTGCGGTACGCGGTTGTAAAATAAAGCATTTTTCTAAAGCTCGTCGTTGCTAGCATTTGTGGGCATCTTTAATAAGTGTTACGCAATTATTCTATACGTAGTAAGTAGTAAGGTCCAAGTTGTTTTAGTTCACTTAAAAAATTCAATTTTGAAGCTCCGCTGTGGATATAAATTTCAAGAGGTGAAAATTAATGGCGGTCAGTCACTTAACTTTTTATGCTGTTTTTGTTGGTTTTATCGAAATTTGTCACTCCCTGAATGGTACAAGTGCATTTTCTACGATTAAAAAAGAGAGGAGCGGAAATGCCACTTTCTCGTGTATGGCATTTTCTAGCTACGCATTGCATGAGATCAACTGCTCCCTTTCATTCAGTTACAACGCTGCATACCTGATACCAAAATGTGCAAACTCAACCGAAAATTGGATGTGGATTTCAGCGCAACATAAAAAACCAGAAAATTCAATTTTCAATGCCCAATTGACATGTACATCGGACTATCCACTATCCGCAACTATGGATTTCCACTATGGAGTTGTAGTTGGCGATTTTACGGAAATAAGGCAAGAAAAACTCGTAAAAAACTTTACAAATGAACATTCATACAGATATCGGCTTCACTTACTGTTTTCGAGCAGAGCCTTATTTGATCCAAGGGCCAGGCTAGTTAAATATTCAGTTTTTCTCATTGGGGACTTAAAGAACAATGTGAACATTCTTCTGGAAACAATTCATGTCGGTAAAGATGACTGTTTTCGATTTTAGCTGTCTGTCTCATTGCCTCCGTATAATATTATAAGGAATTTATAAAGTGTCGAATTACCATTTTTTGCAGATCACTTTGACATTTGCGCCAGAAGTTACATAACGACTTACAATCCTATTAAGGTCACTGGTAAAGAATTAATCATTCCTTGCATTAAATTCAAAAGTAATGACATAGCAGTACATATTGGTGGCGATCCCCGTCCCGGACATCGTAGGGAGGTGAAAAAAAATTAAATTATAATTATTACATGGTATAATAATATTGCTAAATGACTTACTTATATGATTGATGTTCATGTTATGATATTTATACAGGATATTCTCAATATAGTAAATAAAACACTCCCATATAATTCAAGAATTGGATTTAGCATAAATAGCAGTATCGTAACTACTGGTGCAAATTTTGACGTTCATTACCAATGTCAATTTTATAACAACCAAAATAAAAATTGCTATACTATTCCAGTGTCACTACATTTTGAAGGTACTGTTATTAATCAACGTAATATAAAAATTATTATTTAATAGGCCGACGTCTGCCTAATCAACCTATCTTCATCATCTTCAAATTCTGATTGAAATCTCTAAATGCAATTAATGTTACATTTTGATTTTGAATCGTATCTCAATTTAGATGTTCGAAGATTTCCCAAAAGTTATTTGGTGTTTGTGGTGGAAAATACTTACAATATTCTGGAAAAGAAAAACAAATCGATCGTTATTTCTTGTAGCAGTTTGTCAAAAAATGTTACAATCAGATATAAGTCCGTTTCATTTTATTAGAATCGTCAAGGTTTAAAAACATAATTATCATAAAAGTTTTGAAAGACTCGTTTATTTCTCTGATATTTAACAGATCTAGTACTACTGGAAATGTGAGTGAAACGCCCCCGGGATTAACAACAACTCTGGAGATTCCTTTTAATAAGACAGCAGCACCAACTCCAATATTTAAGGACGATGTTTATTACTGTTTTTATTATAATCAAAACAATACAGAATCTATTGAAAAATGGGGAATTAAATATACAAGTAGGTAGCGAGGAACCAACCTCCCTAAAACAATTAATCACAATAACTAAGATCACTGAACATTACAGTAATCCGCAATATATATTAATCTTTTAGAAAATCCTCCGATTAAGTTTCGACGTCCACAAAACATCTTCTCATGTGAAGGTGGTTTAATCTCAAAGTTTTTGCAAATTAATTGCAATACCATTATCCAGTGCGAAACCCTTCTATCTAAATGTGTATGACTTTATTTTGAACTAACTAGCTTTTTTCCTGTATTTGTTAACATCAATACACTTTGCTTAATGCTTTTAAATATCAGTTTGTAGTATTTTTTGGTAAAATAAGTAATTTTTTTAGTTTGAAATCGATTGCGGGGTTTTGAAAACCTGTTAAAAACTCATCTTTGGGATACTTCAAAACTGCACTTTCATAAAACCTTTTTACACCCTCAAAAAATCAATTTTTCATGCCTGGTATTGAGTTAACTAGAATAATACTAGTTGTAAGCTACATTTTTCAACCAACTCCCACAGACGATGTTTTAGCTTTAGCTATAAGATATAACTGTAACCAAAGTTTAAGCGTCCATTAAGAATAGTACCCTAAATGCTGAATAAATGATATTTGCATTGATTGCTATAAGTTGGAATTCCCTCAACATGCTGTAAATATTATGCAATTCTATAATATTATTTTGCAATATAGGTTGACAATTATGAAAAAGACTATTTTTATGGACATGACTTGTGCGCATTCCCAACTAGGGATGACAGAACGCAACAATGCTCTGATTTTGATATCGATGCACCATTTCCCAACTGTCTCTTTCTAAAACCATTGGAAAAAGGAATTATTCAATGTAAAGGTGTATATCTTTTGATCAAGTCATTTTTCTATCAAATGACATACTTCAAAGGATTCGATGACCACTTTTGTAAGCATAATTTTATTAACTACAATCACTACGTTGTCAGTATTATGAACTAAATACAATAAACTTTACAGTGCATGAGAAAGGCAAAAAAGGTGCATTTTTGATTTTTTTGGTTGCCTTTTTGCCTATCAAAATTAGCAAAAATGTGTAATTACATTATAATTTTTAAACAAATGTAATAACGCATAATAATATAGCATACACCTTTCTCTAAATGTTTTTAAAGATATTGAATCGGAAATGGACGGACCACCACCACTGAATGCAATATTGAAACTTGAAAAATATGACAAATCAAGCTACTTTTATACCAACCAAACTTTTTATTTTCGATGTGAAGCTCATTCATTTTATTACGATTATGGTATCCAATGGGTTTTAAAATATTCAAATGGGACGTCGATTACTGTGCAAAATGGTATTTTCACTTATTAGTCTACGACGCTTGTACAATGGACAAACAATTTCAGATGAAAATCGCTCTTCATTTAAATTCCAATTATTAGCCTGGCAAAATATTTTTGGCAAATTTTTTCTTATTAAATATTTACATTAATCAATTACAAAAATAATTAAGCCAATATGTTTTTATTTTGTTTATAAGGCATTGATATTACCAAATCTAACCCGGAAAGTATAATCGGCGTATTCATAGGAAATAATTTACTTGAAAAAGTTATTTGTAATGCTCCTAAATTAAATACAAGAAGCTGGGATCACTTATACATAAATATAACGGTCATTGGTGGGTAAAATTTTTATTTGCTTTATAAAGCCCAAAATAAGCATAATAAGCTAAAAAAAACTGTTATTTATTTTCAAAACAGAATCTAGGTCTCCTCAGATTACTGGGCAAACAGAGTTCTACGTTAATGAAGGTGATGGTTCCGTGACTATGACTTGCCAGGCTATTGGTATCCCGGTACCAGAAGTGAAATGGACCCGCTTTAATAAGGAATTATATATTATTTAGAAATGCAATTCATGTTGATTAAATAATTAAATTAATAAGGAATTATATTTATTGTTTGTAAATATCCAGGATGTAGAAGAAGATATTCGGGTCCTAAATAATCAAACGTTACTGTTTCCAATATTCAAAAAGACCTTTTTTGGCGAATATGCTTGTACGGCAACTAATGTTGCTGGAAAACTTACCAAGACTTTCTTCATTAAAAGCAAGTGACAAAATACCTAGATAACATTTGGTCAACCCCACTTTTAATGACCTCTATACTAATTATATACTTTTTATTCCTTTCAGTAAAACAAAATGAAAGTGCGTTACTATACTCAGTCATTGCAGTGCCATTAACTATAATTTGGTTGGTAATACTGGTCATTGTTGTACAACATCGTGGAGATAAGGTATTATCATTAAATTAAAACTCAAATAAATATCAAAACTGATTGTCTCATCTTTAATGTACATTTTGCACATGTATAATATGACAGTTAAGGAAGTATAGAGAGATGAAAGAGATAATACGCCTTTTAAACGGAAACCAAATTAACGACACAACAAACAACGAAAATGGCGATGAAAGCCCAATGGAGGATCCTAGCTTACTCCCATTTAACTCCAATTATGAGATAAAAAGAAATACTTTTTTTATTGGTAAAAATCACACAATTGTAACATTTTCAGGGTTTCCTTTTTTAAAAACATTCCATTGTATTTTTCCATATTTTACCTCTAATACCAATTTTTCCTGGATTTTGCTATACACCTCCTAAACTATACTGCTTTCAGGTATTAGAGATAACAAGTGATTTTGTCTTGTAATTTAAATTCGCATTTGTGTTTCACAGATCGAAAAAAGTTCTTAGGAAAGGGTGAGTTTGGGGAAGTGTTCAAAGGCCTTCTGAATGGGGTTGATGGATTCGTAGCATTCAAGACTGTTAAGCGAAACTGTCCCTTAGTTCATATCAGGGCGTTAGTGAAGGAACTGAAAGTTCACATGTACATCGGAAATGGAAACGATAATTTAGTCAAGCTGTATGGAGCATACAGGGAAGAGATTGACAAAGGTCTCCAAGTAAATTAATATGATATTTGAATTACTTATTCTCGTTGTTGAAAATTCATGCTTTTTTGATCTATAAGGAATTCTTCATGTGGCCATCGAATTTTGCGATTTGGGATCTTTGGAGTCCTATTTGAGAAATAACAAGCATTTGTTTTTAAAATGTCCGATATTAAATTTTAATAATATGGAGGGCCAAACAATTTGGTAAATTCGTTTACTCAAGCAATACTTCTGTATCTTTTAAAAAATCAAAATGGAATTAATTACTTCTCATTTTAATATCTAATTCTGACTATATATCAATATTTTTATGTTAAATATTTTACAGCTCTATTCAAGAAGTTGCTGATTTAACGCGACTTCACTCCATGAAAAGTTTGTTGGTTTGGTCGTGGCAGATTTCTATCGGCATGGAATTTCTTGGCACCAAAAATGTAGTTCATTCGGATTTGGCAACAAGAAATGTTTTGTTGACAGCAGAAGGAAATGCCAAAGTGGCTGATTTTGGACTGAGTCGTCGGATGTACAACTACAATGAATACCAGAAGACATCGAAAGATCCTCTGCCGTGGCGGTGGCTGGCCCTCGAGTCTCTACTCTCCAAAACTTTCTCTTGCCAATCCGACGTTTGGTCTTTTGGAATCACGCTGTGGGAAATCTTTTCTTTAGGAGAAGTTCCTTACCCTACGAAGGAATACGGCATCGAGTTTATTCAACAACTGGAAGAAGGGTTTCGAAATTGCAAGCCCAAATATGCATCGCCTGAATTGTGCGAAATATTTTACTTTATTATTATTGATCATCTAGCTACACGATCAGAAGTCAGTACTAATTCAAAGTACACTTTTCTATGCTAGATATGAATTGATGATGAAATGTTGGCAGAGTGAACCAAATAAGCGACCTTCGTTTTCAGCTATTAAAATGATTTTTGCAAATGCAGTTCTTAAAAATAAAGTAAACATTGAAGGAAAGGTTGGACTAATTTACAGCAATTAAAAATTTGATTAAAATTAAAATTAATTGATGTAGCTGCCATCTGAATTGTAGTAATAATATAATTTGTTTACGATATAACAGGTTTTTGAAGAAGATGATATTGAAGAAGCTGCAAAGGTTCTTGCTACTGAAGATTACGTCGATTGTTTATCTTTTATCGTGTTTTAGTACTCCTGATAGCCCTGGCACGTATGCAGAATTTTTTTGGGGGTGAAGGATGAAACTAATAATAGGGAAATATTTTACGAATATTTGCCTTTTAGGAAAAACCTAGATACGTGCTTACTTAATTAGCCTATCGATGTACTTAATTCTTGCTTTTGTACGTACAATATTTTAATTTTAGGACTTTATTAACTACTAACCTTGAAAATAGTTCTTTAAGTGAAATATGACAATGTCAATATAATTATATAAATTGTTATTACTTCTTAACAATATATTTATGTATTAGTATTTAATTAATTCATTATTGTCATTTAAAAAAGTATTTGAGTTGTTTTCTTTAAAGAGACACTCTTAACTAAATATTGAAATATATCAAAATAACATTAAGCAATTAATTTGTCAACGACTATAAAAAATTAAACAAATATTAAGTTAATTTGGAAAATCCTTAACTCAATGCGTACAAAAATTTTATTACTATTTTTTCCCAAAAGAGTTATTCAATTGTCTTCGTCTTCCTCGTCAGCTTGTTCCAACCATATAAGCCACTGATTCACCTGAAACAGAGCCTCTCCTTTTCCAGGGTAGCCATCCCGGACATCTTCTTTCCACTTTAAAAAGGCATCTTCTTCGATTATTTCCAAATCATACATATTTACGAACCATCGGAGGAGCCTTACTTTTGGAGTGCCCATGGCAAACCAGGCTGTTTGTAAGGCGTACAAAGCAATTATCTGTAGTTCCCAATTTCTCAAAAAAGTCCCTAAGACAGGTTTAAATTTCAGCAACAGTCCCTTTTCTTTTATTTTAGTGGCCATTTCGTCGCCACTTTCCAATTGTGTCCCAATAGAATGAGAGGCTACCTATAATAAGATAAAGTAAATGTTTTGACCTTTTTGTTTTGAACACCTTATTCTATTTAACTGACTTTTTAAATTTAAAAGTAATAAATCTTACATCAGTTACGTATTTGAAGATGGCAGTAACGAGAGCACTTATAAATTCCTGCTCCGTGTAATAAGCAGGGTTGATACTGTTTTTTATCCAGGTTAAGAAAGCCTCAGTGTCGGAATTACTCTGTAATTGCTTAGTCATTTCAGCTTGGATTTTTAATAAGGGCAAAAGAAATTGAAGTTCCCGTTCCTCCAAAATTTCTGTCATCCGATCCTTAGTACGATGAAATTTGGGAAGCGTATTTAGCAAATTTATCTTGCTTTCGTCAAATAATTTGCATAGTTTCAATTTCTCCATAGTTTTGTTGAGTTGCTGCAACACCAAGAGCAAAAAGGGGTAGTGCTTGCCATATTCAACAGACTTAGCAACTTCAGCAAGAGTAAAAACGTCTTCACTAATTGCAAGAGCTGCACAGTTTGCTACGTAGGATTTAATACGAGGAATATTCGCTTCGAAACCATCCGATAATTCTAAAATGTTACTAAAAGCCTGTAATAATTGAGTCCGAGTAGCGAGTTCGTCCTTGACAGCGTGCATCATTAAAAAGTAGATAAGCTCTCGCTCCGGTTCTGTAATTAATTTGAAAGCAGAATTAATAGGACTCGATTGGGCCTTAGTTACAAGTATTAAATATAAAACTCGTACCATTTTGACCTATAGCTTTATTGAGCACTGCAGAAAGGACATCGGTCATGAACTGGACAGGTATTTTCAATTCCTTCAATTTCTCAATGGTAACCCTTTTATCGCTATGCTGAAGATATTCGTCAACTACATCTTGAGTTTCTTTCAGAATTTCATCCAGTCTAGGACCCTGGCAGAAAAAAATTTATGCTAGTTTTTAATATACAATAATTGAATTAGTTAACCAAAATGAAAATGTTTTACTTGCCTTGTCTTTTTTTGTCTTCATTTTTCCAATAGCAATTTTAGGCAATGGATTTGAAGACATTTGCCGAGGCACTGAAATTGGTTTAGTTTGGTTCGATAGGGGAATAAATTCATTTGACTTCATGTTGTTTGGGAACTTATTCATTATTGAATTTGGTGGTGGTCGAAGAGACAACTCCTCAAATGAAGGAGCCAATGGAGTCACTTTTGTCGAAGGGGACATGTAGTTCATCTGATAATTCTGTCCTTGCTTCATAAATCGTGGAGCAACAGGAGTCTTGTCGTAATCTGTAACATAAATTAAAAATTACATCCAACAATATCAATTTCTTAAAATTTCTTAAAGAATCAAATTGTTCGTTTAATCTGCTATTATTTGTATTTATGAACTCACCATTGACTATCATATTATGATTACTTCTGACATTGTTGTGGTGCATTCCAAGATTACTATGGTGTTCATAGGGATTCATTTTATTTTTGGGCTGCACGTAGAACATTCCAGAAACCGTACGAGGATTATTGAAATTCCGCACTCCTCCAGAAGGCCGGTAGATTGGTTCTACACCGGAATGGTAATAAGCATCAATTGCAAAAGGTTTTTCACTTCGTGTAATCACTCCAGGTCCAGTTCCCAAACTAGTCATGCCCATTGGAACAGGAGCAAAAACATCTTCCATACCAGTTCGATGTTTCTTGGAGGCCATGAGACGTGGATTACGGTTATCGATATGCAAGTAGCGCAAATCTTCCTGAGGTGAATAATTTCCGTCCAAAATTCCTAATTCATCATGAGCTTCTCTTCGAATTTCTTGGATTGGCTTTGGAATTTCCTTTTGAGAAACATTTTGACGAAGGAGCCAATGATTCTCACGAAGTTCCAATACATCTTGCAGCATAAAACGTATACGCAAAGGAATTTTTTCAATTTGTGACAGTTCATTCATCCGACTAAAATACTGATCCATCAAGTATTTTCCTTTTTCGTTGTCTAAAAGACGTCCACATGTAGTCATTATCTGGCACAGACATTCAAGATCTTCCGCCTTCGTCTTCTTGACCAGTTCCTCACAACATTTGTGTAGGATTGAGTGTGTGAGCATTTCCAACTTTCCGAGTTCACCAATAAACTGTAATAGACCAGTGGCCAGTGAAATATAACCAAATTGGGAATAAATAATTACAAAGTAAATAAATAATGGTAAATGACGAAATCTTACTTTGATGTTACCAAGCATCTTTCTTTTGGCCAGAAGTTTTTCTTCTTCTTCGTCTGGTGTGAGCAACTCGGTCTTCTGGTCGAACATCGCTGAAGCCCTGACTCTGTTTTCGTATTCATCTTGACATTTACTGAGGAGGAGGCGACGAAATGTAGTAGTGTTGTCGACATTAGGAGGGTCGAAATTTGGCACTTTCTTCGATAATTTTTTACATAGCTGAGCGTACAGACATACGTATTTGGGTTCTTGCAAAGCTTTTTCAAAAATGAGAAGTATAACCCCTTTGAGAAGAACTATGGAATCAAGCCCAATTTTAACCAATTCCTCGCTCAACTTATCGAATGTTTGTGGGGTGAGTTTATTGAGTACACCTCGAACTCTTCGGAACTTGGCATCATCGATATTTTCCGGAAGTGCATCTCGTTTAATAGCAGAAGGCGGAATCCATTTTTCAGTGGTGCTGGATTGGGAACGCAGCTCGTCCCTGCCCCCTAAAATCACACGAGAAGCACCTCCTTGTTTTGCTGACCCTTCCGTTGTAATTTTATGTAACACCACAGATTCAGGAAAAGATGACGACACTGACACCAGCAGGGGATGAGCCGAGGAAGTAATTTTGTCGGTTTTTAAGTAAAACAGTTTACAAAAAAAGCCCTGGTCACTAGTCCTATCACCTGTTCAATTGTCAATGTAAAATATAAATAAGTAATGGCAGTTGGCACTGGAAGTTCAGTAGATGCGATTTTACGTCGTCAATCGTTGTAGCCGTAGCCCGATAAAATGATGTTTCTTGATAAATGAAGTTCCTCGACAGCTGATATAATTCAGACAGACACAGACTTAAGAGACGTTACCACCGACCCGCTTCCAGTGATGAAGACAGCTAATAACTAATTCCAATCCAAATGCAGAGGCTCGTGGTCCGGCGGGTTTGGGGTTGTTGTAGATGTTTTGCTGTGCTATGCTTATGGTTCAAGCTTTAGGCCAAATTTATAGTTCACATTTCACCAAGTTTTCGGGAAGTTAAAGCGAACATTTTCAATTGTAATTTTAAAATTTAGAATTTGGGTTTTACAAAATTATTTTGACGTTAAAATTTTCTTCAATTTCCGAGTTATTGAAATATTTCAATGATGCAAGAGTGATGTTATTCACCTTCTTTTTTCGTTTTGTTTTTAACTATAAAAGCATCTCTGCAGTACCCTGCCATGATAACATAACGCTATGAATCGTGTACTATAAACTCGGCATTATTAAAGATAGCGTTTAGCGGCATAGGCATAACGTTAGCATAACATACAAAGTGCATATCACAGTGCCCCGCTCACCAAGCAAGGTAAGACTGCCAATTTTAAGTAAATCCACGTACAGAAGTTGAAAGAAAGAATATCAACTATTTCCTAAAATCAACATAGAAGTAAAAATCTGTCACCAGTCACTATTTAACTTAGAAGAGGGAAAAGGGACTGTAATTTACTTTTGAATCGCAATGTTATTTTGAAAATCAAAATGCTGACCAAACGAAGAGTATCGATTATGACAATCGTGGCTTGTGCAATTTATTATTTCACAGTTTTTCGCAGCAGAAAACTCAAACCAGCCAGCGAAGCTCTTCAAGATATATTTGATTATTCCGATTTAATGCACTCGGTGGAAACTAAGGTAAATAGCCTAAATAGTTGTGTTAAATAACTATATTAACATTATCAAATTATCCACTGATAAATGATAAAAGCAAATTATTATACTCGATTCATTTATTCTTTATAAAAATTTCAGTTGCAGATTTTACTGTCAGAGAACAAATACAGTCTACTTGTTGTGACTCATTTGAAGCCTGCAGTTGACGAAATTGCCAGCATCAGAAAACAGGTGGAAATATACGAAAATATGCGAAGGATACCTGGAGGCCCCCAAAATTTTATGGAAACATCCCAGGCAAAACTAGACAAAATCCGAATGAATCTATTATCTTGGGAAAAAGAGGTACAAAGTACAACTTTACTAGTCACTTAAGCTCAAAAATCAATGAATTATTTTGCTATGCAAATTTGAAATGTTTTTTTAATTTTTGAATACAGTATCGAATTGCTATGTATCGTCTTAACAAAGATTTCACTGGTATAGGAAATGAAATTGACAGATGTGATAGTAATCTCCAGCTTTTAGACATTGCTCAAGATTCTCTTGCTCTTTTGCTGATATACATAAGCACTTTACCTGAAGATATGGAAAAGCCTCAAGGCAAACTTGAGCCTCTCGATAGAACTATTTTAATCATGAGAAATAAACTTTTTCCATTAGTCAAAGAATTCGAAACAATTAAGGTAATTTTGTACTGTTTACATTTACATTTTGTAGATTCGATTAGATTTTAAGAAATACTACAAGCCAATATGCCGATCGCCGATCAGAATGTCCGAATCTAAAGAGAAAGAGGTTCAAGGTTGCATCTCGTTACCGTCTTCCTTTAAATGTAGGAAAACATTATCTGACTGTGATAATGTTCCTTACTTTCTATTTAAATTTTACTTTTTGCTTTTTGTACTTCTTGGAGCCAAACATTTCAACTTTCTGATCGGCCGTGCTACCAGAAAATTACGTTAAACAACGGAAACTCTAAATTTAGTTTTAAAATTGAGATGAGATAATACAATTGCTATTAATACTTAATGATTGTATTTTATTTTAGATAGAAAATTCTGAAACACCTTTCTTTGAGCAGAACGATGTTTATAACATGGAGCTTATAAAATTGCTGATAGGTATGAAAGATGTTATAGAAATGTATGGGGCCCATTTTGAGAGAGTTGGAATGCTTTTGTTGGAAAAACTAGAGCAAATTAAAAAACTGACCCATGAAATATTAAAGGTATTCTTACTACTGATTTTATTCTTGTAACATTTTACAATACAATTCAAAGGATTAACATAACATTTAAAATTAATTGTAAAACATAATTATCTGTATAGATTGACATTCCGAAACAAAGATATGAAGATATAGCAAATGGAATTGATCAAGATATTACTGTCCTGACAGAAAAAATCAACAATCTCAAATATCCAAAGAAAAATGTGGAACTTTAAATGTATCTCAAACAAAGACCGAATTATATATGAAGAATAAGAATCTGACAGAGTTTATGTAGCAACAAGTTGCCATAACCAATAGAATTATGTTATCTCTATATAGTCACTTTCAGTGCATTTACTATTTGTTGTGAATTTTGTGATATTATTGACCAGTAGCAGCGACAATAGTCAATAGGGTAGCAAATGCCCAGTAAAAAAGGGGTTCAATGAATATCAGCTGAATATATGGGCGGAACTATCAAATTGTGCTTCTATTCCTTCTGTAATAACAACGAAAACGTTTTGTTTTGATGACTGACATTTTTATTTCTATTCTAATCGGTATTTTATCTGCAACTTCAAAAACTGTATCATTTTATTTGCTATACTTAATATTATCATGACAAAACAAATCATTTTTCAACCTGAATATTCTTTATTTCATTCTCCTTTCCAATCAAACAAGTATTTAGATTAAAATGCTATGCGTTGCATCCCTAACAAACATTTTGCATTTTTTGGTTGTATTCATTCAATCTTGTCAATATTTCTATGACTGTATATCTCATTACCAATAGCTCTAGATTATTTACTTCGTAATTTTGAAAATAATATTGTACTGTGCCAAAATAGACTTGTATACTATGTGTGTTACCTACTTAGTATAGCAAAATTACATTGTCCTGTGCCAAATAAAATCTTCCTTTCGACTTATAACAATATAATATATAATTACTATAAATTACAAGTAAATGTAACAATAAAAATATAATTCCACCAATATGATTCAACATGTCATTTAGATTATTATTTACGTTTAATTGAAACCATGCCGTCATATATGTAAACCATCCCTATCGTTTATGCTAAGGTGTATCTGTTATAGTAGGTATATCTAGTAATAATATAAATTTCTGTAATGCTTCTACTATTTATTGCATAGTTGGGACCTCTCACTCATATCTACCTCATAATATTCGGACCCTCAACCTCAGACCTCATGTAAAGTAAAGCGTATACAACATTTTTACAAATAGTGATATACTACGAGGTGAAGACTCTCTCTATGTAGATGGGAAGAGTGAGGATTCCGTGAAGTGTGTAGTCACTCAATTGTATTACATGAAGAATGAGATAAGGTGGGGTTGATCACTTGTAATATTACACACAGGTAGAGTGAGGCTGAGGCGAGGTCACATCACATGTAACAAATGGCTTGGTCGTGAGGAAAAGGTGAAGCAACGGGACAGTTCTATACATAAGCTGAGGTTGGGGCGAGGATTGGGGAATAAACCTCAATGAGGTTGAGGTGAGGATAGTAGGTTAGAATAGGTGCACCTAATTTGTGAAAAATTAAAAAATAGATAATGCTAGAACAATAGAATTACTAATAATATAACATATTATTATCCTTTATTATCTCTATTGCTAGAACATGCTTGAAGACGCATTGACAGTAAACCTTCCCGTAGTTCAAGGATTTTTTTCATGTGTTTATGGGTAAAACAGTGCAGTGCTACATTTACAATGCTGCAATAATCCCAATAAATAAAGTTAACTTTACCTTACTTACAAAGCGGGACGCAGAGGCTTGATTGCTTGCTGGATAAAACAGTGCAGGGCTACATTTGCCCTTAAAATGCTGAATTTCGCTTATAATTAGTATTAATAAGTTCCTAGGAATTTTAATTCGCATGCGTTAAGGCTGCCCTTGCCTATTTAATATGCCTTGACCGAGGGATTAGCATTTGTATGATATCATTTAGGGGAAAACGAGGATTTTTAAAACCCAAAATGAGTTTAAAAACAAACCTGAGGTGAGGTCACATGGCTGTATTACGACTGAGGATAAATTTTGTGACGGTACAAAACATCCCTGAATACAACAGGGCATGAAATTAAGGAGGAACAAGGGGTGAGGTTAACATGAGTTGAGGGTTCTTATGGATGAGGAGATGATGTCGTGAAGTACATGAGTGCCCCAGTGGGAAAGCCTGACATGAAGTGAGGTTGTGAGGGCCTCAGAAGAGGGAGAAACTGACAAGATGTGAAAAGGGTGAGGTTAGAAATCCCGTTTGGATATATCTTTGAAACGAGCCCGAAAGGATGAACCGCGTTCCAGCTAAGCAGGCCTTAATTCTAACTCGTTAATTTTATTTGCGTATTATCATCGTAGAATCATCGTAGAATGTAATGTAAATTTTTACTTGTACTATTTTCTACCCTTAAACTATTCCGAAACGAAAATATGTGCCTTGCTTAATTGTAAGTTATTATTTACATAGTAGGATGTAATGTAAATTACGTGTACTACCTTAAACTTTTCTGCAACGCAAATATTGTGCATTGCTTATTGTAAGTTATTATTTACGTAGTAGGATGTAATGTAAATTACGTGTACTACCTTAAACTTTAAACTATTCTGCAAATATGGGGCTTTTGTAACTTATTATAAACATCCTAACGGAAGTAATTTAAAATACTTGTACTAACCTTAAACAATTCGGTAAATAATATTATGTGGCTTGTAAGTTATAAATAATGCAGAGGGATTTTCTAACCAAGAAAATTGCTTTCTGCAAATGAAACTCTGTCGATCGTTCGTTACACAGAAAAATATTGTGGAAGATCTATAAATACCGGGGACTAACTTAACAATCGTCCATTAGCTTCATGCCAACTCATTTAAAAAATAATCCTCCACATCCTACGTAACTTCAAATAATCTCCATTTGTTAGAACCTATTTTGATTTCCTTCTTGAAGCCAATTTGATAATAATCGTAGGTAATTATACTGTAATTAGTGTATTAACACTTTAAAGCGTATCTGGTGAACTTTGATCATTAATTGTTCAAAATTATAACGATGAGTACATATCTGACAAGAAAAGCTGTAGAAAACTACTTTTCTATGTGCGATAAGGTTGGATATGGGCCTTATACATTTAATAGGAGGACAAAACAAATAGAAATCGTAAAAAGTCTCAGCCGTATTCGGTTGTGGTACTTAAACAATGTACTTTTGATTCTAATATTGATTTACGTTGTTAGTTTCTTCTATGTACAAATACTATACTCACCATACGGTTATTTTCTAACATTTATAACCATTCCTCTAGGCTTCATTATTTCCAATGCTTTTAGTCTCAATTATCCGATAATCAAATCTTTAGAGGATCCCATCTTTGCATTCAATGCGTTTTTACATTTTGACGACAAATATTCTCGTAAGTTTTTGCAATTAATATCAACCTTCAACTAATCATATAACGTATTCAATTTTCAGAAACCGCGATTAATTATTTTTAAGTGCATTTTTACATTTTTTCTGTTTACAGGTGCTTTTCGTGAAGATCTACAAACAAGAGTATACGATCTAGATATTGTAGGAATTGGAGCAGTTTTGTTAACGCCAATGGGAACGACCGCCGGGTTTCTTCCAGCATTTCTTATTTTCTTTCTAGAAGAATATCCATTCCAACCTACTTTCGACTTGCTTTGTCCCTCTATAAGCCACTATTTCACGACAAAATTGCTTTGCTCCCTCTTCACCTTTTACACCGGATCAGTTGCATCTTTCACTCTCATATTTTATATCATTTTCTCCATTTTATATTTTAATTCCTTCAGTACAATTACCAAGGTGAGTAGGTACAACCCAAATCGAGATGGTGGGAGAACCCGGGCAAGACCAGAACATTCTTTACCGTTTGCTCTGAAGTTATACCCGTCCATGCATCTAATTTGTGCATTGGGGAACAGTCTATCAGAAATTCCCTTCCCTCCTTGCCTCCTGGGAATTCTTGTAGTCCACAGCACTTCTATCTTTGGAACATTCGCTTTATATTCTAAGGTTGGAATGCCTTTCTATTTGTTCATGCCTTTGATGTCCATTTTGATGCTCATCACGGAATTTGCGACACTTCAAATATTGTCGCATCCCAATGAAAATTCTATTGAATTCATTCGAACCTGGACTGGACATCCTAAGGGAAGCCCCTGGACAAGAAGACGATGCAGATCTTTCAGACCATTAAGAGTTCAAATTGGGCCTTTTTATTATTTTCAAAAATCTTCATTT
This sequence comes from Tomocerus qinae, assembly GCA_020055645.1. Taxonomy (NCBI): domain Eukaryota; kingdom Metazoa; phylum Arthropoda; class Collembola; order Entomobryomorpha; family Tomoceridae; genus Tomocerus; species Tomocerus qinae. Next base: position 128,356,051 of record CM034546.1, read on the forward strand.
GCTACATTTATGTTCACCCTTGCCAATTGTGCCGTCAACTTATTTTTATGTGTTAAGCTGTAATTAAATTATAAGCAGCATTGATAATATGATAATTCAGCTCAATGATAAAGCATTTATAGGTATTAATGTGCTAAATGTTAATTTGTTAATAAATATATTTTATTATGATTGTTTGGTTTTCCATTCTTTATGTATTTTTTCCTTCGTATGCAGTTAAAATTTAATATTAAAAATTTTCTAAAATATTCAAAATGCAAAAAAGTGGTCAACTGTACTGTAGTATATTTATATCTCTGTTCATATAAATATATGTAGTGTACAGTAGTGCAGTGTGAAGTAATTACTGCAAGCTCAGATCTGCACGTACGCTGATCTGATCTTAACCTTGGTGACTTAGGGGCGTTTTCAGTTCATTCGTCTCTTCTCATCTTATGTATGTAATATGTATGTACTTTATCTTTTTGTTCTGTACTTTGTTTCTGAATGTCTCTTAATAAAGTCGTAGTTTATTATCGCAGCAATTTGTGTCATAATTGCTCATCATAATACAACATTTGGCGCAGCCTGCTTTCCGTTTAAGCCTGTTTTTGCGTGTTTTGTTACCCGTGTCACGGAGTAATTTCTAATATGCCTGTTGGCAAGTTGTCCCCTTTCAATGAGTCGTGTGACGACTTAGACTCTTATCTTGGCATTCTGCAGAATTACCTGCAAGCCAACGACGTGGATATTTCCACTAAAGACGGAGAGATTAAGGGAAGGTCAATTTTATTGTCTTCCATTGGCATCTCTACCTACAGTGTACTATGTTCGTTAGTGTCACCTGATAAACCGGAATCTTTAACTTTAAAGTCCTTGTGTGCTACTTTAAAGGATCACTTTAAACCGGCTCCCAAAGCCATTGCTGAGCGATTTAAGTTTTTTAGTCGTAAACAACGGCCTGGTGAATCAGTTACTCTGTTTCTCTCTGAGTTACGTAAGTTAGCAATAACTTGCAAGTTCGCCGGTTTGGATATTTCTTTGCGTGACCAGTTTGTTTTTGGCCTTTTGTCTGAGGCTGCACAGAAACGGCTGTTTTTGGAGGATGACAGTCTCTCTCTCTCCAAAGCTGTTTCAATTGCAATTAGCCAGGAGTCTGCTGAAGCCAGTACTCAACTAATTCGTTTGTCGGGAAGTTCCCAACCTGAGTCTCCTTCCAGTGCTACGCACCAAGTTGGTCGTGCGAAAAATTCTTTCACCGGGAAGAAAGCCCCGGCGAAAGCTACTGGGAAAGTGAGTTGTCCCAACTGTGGCAAAGCCCACAAGAAGGCAGACTGTCCCCACGGGGACGTTACATGTTTCAAGTGTTCTAAAAAGGGGCATTTTTCAAAGTTTTGTAGATCTGGTACTGCTACCAATACACAAAATAAAAACAGTGGTAATAACAGTAACAATAACAGTAACGTGCACACAGTTAAAAAAATTTCTCCAAGTAACCGTACCATTTTAATTCCATTATTTGTCAACGACACACATCATGATATGGAATTGGATACCGCTTCAGGTACAAGTTTTGTTTCGTCGGAATTTTGGAAAAGTTTGGGTTCCCCCCAACTTAGTAAGTCTAATGTTGTTTTTCAGACTTACACTAGTGAGAAATTCCATGCACAGGGGAAATTTAAGTGCCTGATTAAGTACAATAATCAGACGGTCGAACATTTTCTGCATGTTGCAGATGGTTCTTCGCTGTTTGGGCGAGACTTAATTAATTCCTTTCAAATGGATTGGAATAGCATTAAGTCTCAGTGCTCCCAGTTCCAAGTAAATCGGCTGTGTAGTTCCGATAGTTTGAATTCATTGTTAAATGAATTCTCCGATGTGTTTGATAAACCTGTCGGCACCATTAAAAATTTCAAAGCCAAGTTAGTGCTTCGGGATGATGCTGTCCCACGGTTTTTCAGAGCCCGCCCCGTCCCCTTTGCTCTCCGTGACAAAGTGGACAAGGAACTGGAACGCATGGAACAGTTAGGTGTAATAAGTCGAGTTGCTCATTCCGATTGGGCTTCTCCTTTGGTTGTTGTACCAAAACCCAGTGGTGGTGTTCGTATCACTGGTGATTTTAAGCGCACTATTAACAATCAATTGTGTGTTACTCAATATCCCTTATCCCGTGAAGAGGATATTTTTGAATCAGTCTCCGGTGGCGATACATTTTCGCAACTGGATGGTCCTGATGCCTTTCACCAAGTCGAAATGGATGAAAGTTGTAGAAAGTTTCTCGTAGTGAGCACACCTCGAGGTTTATATCAATATAATGTTTTGCCCCAAGGCATAGCCTCCTCACCTGCTATTTTTCAGGAACTGATGGACAAAATGTTAAGTGACATTGATATGTGTCGTTCGTTTATTGATGACGTAATTTGCTCTGGTCGCAACCAAGCCGAGCATCTTATTAATTTACGAAAAGTGTTTGAGCGAATGCGGAAGTGCAATTTTCGACTCTCTCGTTCCAAGTGCAAGTTTATGGAGCCCAGTATCAAATTTTTGGGTCGCCTAATTTCATCGGATGGTCTACAGCCTGACCCCTCCAAGGTGGATGCAATCATGTCTATGAGACCGCCGAAGGATTTGTCCGAAGTCAAGTCGTTTTTGGGACTTGTCAACTTTTTATGCAAAGTTCATTCCCAATATTTCTGATGTTAGTTCTCCGCTTGTCAATCTCACTCGTAGTGGTGTTGAGTGGAAATGGACTAGTCAGTGCCAGGCAGCATTTGCCCGTATAAAAAATGTGTGTCCTCTGCTGGAGTTCTCGCTCATTTTCAACAGACAATTCCAATTGGAATATCGTGTGATGCGTCATCGGTGGGATTGGGTGTTGTCCTTTTCCACAAGTATGCCGATGGCAGTGAAAGGCCTATTGCATATGCTTCTAAAACTCTTTCTTCTGCAGAACGTAATTATTCTCAGATAGAAAGGGAGGGTCTTTCTATTGTTTTTGGAATGAAAAAGTTCTTCCAATATTTGTGTGGTCGTCGATTTTTGTTGGTCACCGATCACAAGCCACTGTTGGCTATTTTTGGCAATAATCGTGAATTACCTCCCTTGGTGGCAACTCGTCTGCATCGTTGGAGTGTCTTTCTCAGCCAATTTCAGTATGACATTATTTATCGTAATACCATGAGTCATGGTAATGCGGATGTGTTGTCTCGTTTGCCTCTCTCTGACTGTTCTCCGGCAGACAAGCAAACTGATTTTATTGTTCGGCAAATTAGGGAAAGCAATCCTGTGACTTCTAAATTAGTGAAATTTCGCACGTCCCGGGATCCTCTTTTGTCTAAAATAATACGTTACATTTCCAGTGGTTGGCCCACCGCCGCCTCCCAAGTTTCAGTGGAAATAAAACCATATTTCAGTCATCGTAATGAACTTACTTTGGAACAGGGAATTGTTATGTGGGGTGTTCGTGTCGTCGTCCCTTCAACTCTTCAGTCTGATGTCCTTCGTCAACTCCATGAAACTCATCCTGGTACAGTTCGTATGAAGTCCATTGCCCGTCAATATGTGTGGTGGCCGGGTATAGACAATGACATTGACAATTTGGTGAAAAGTTGTGTTTCTTGTGCGGAGCATAGAGCCAATCCTCGTGTTGCTCCTCTCCATCCCTGGTCGTATCCAGAAAGGGCTTGGCAGCGTCTACACATAGACCTCGCTGGTCCTTTTTGCAACAATATGTGGTTAATTGTTGTTGATGCTTTCTCCAAATGGCCCGAAGTGTATAACATTGGTCATGACTCTACGTCGGGGAAAGTCATTAGTTGTGTTCGCGAAACTTTCTCTCGTTTTGGCATTCCTGAAACCATTGTCTCTGATAATGGCCCCCAGTTCGTGTCAAAGGAATTCAGCGAATTTTGTGTGCGGAATGGAGTCCGTCACACTACCAGCAGTGCTTATCATCCTCGTAGTAATGGGGAAGCCGAGCGTTTTGTACAGTCATTTAAAGACGCATTAAAACGGGGTGACAAGTCCAATGTTAATTTGTCGCTGTGCAATTTCTTGTTGAATTATCGCACAACTCCCATAGTACTACTGACGTGTCACCGTCAGAGTTGTTGTTCAAGTTTCGGCCTAAGACTCTTATGGATCTTATTCGTCCAGATGTCCATACTCGGGTTCGTGTGAAGCAGGAGCTGCAACAGGAATCTTTCCAGGGAAAGTCTCCCCCTCGTGATTTCCAAGTCGGTCAATCAGTGTGGGTCCAAACTTTCTCTGGAAACTCCCAGAAGTGGTCTAAGGGTACCATAGTTCGTTGTGTGGGTCCTGTTTCCTATCATGTAGATGTCGCGGGTCGTGTCATGAAACGTCATGTGGATCATATTTTATCAGGGAAGTGGCGGAATTTATTCCCACCCAGATTAATGTTCAGCCAGGGCCGTCTCCCCTGACCATCTGCCCCCTCCACACCAGTGAAGGTGGAAAGCGGTAGTGCACCTCCGTCTCCGTCTGTTCACGAGGCCACTACACCCACTCCTCCACCAACCACTCCACCAGTGTCTCCGTCGGGAGCAACACATCGTCCGCAGCGTAAACGTATTCCCATTGATCGTTTACAGTATACCTAGTGTTTTTAATAAGTGTGGAGGAAATGTAGTATATTTATATCTCTGTTCATATAAATATATGTAGTGTATGTAATATGTATGTACTTTATCTTTTTGTTCTGTACTTTGTTTCTGAATGTCTCTTAATAAAGTCGTAGTTTATTATCGCAGCAATTTGTGTCATAATTGCTCATCATAATACAACAACCAATATTGTACAACACGGTGATTTTGTAAAACATATTATCAATCCAGTTTCATATTTGAAAGGATACATTGTTGAAAACTATACTGGGTAAAACTATACAAAACAATTTCGTTTCCATTAAATTAATCCATTTCAAGCGCCAATAAATAGTTAGCTATAAAATAAATCATCATAAATTTCAGTCACGAATGCCAAAAAAATAAAAATAGGGGGAGGTGCGTATCAATGCCAAGAAATTGAGTCTTCGTAAAGATTCTCTACTTTTACTACAAGAGAATAACAATTGCTTTGTTTGGGCGACAACGGGGTCCCTGTTAGTTTTCGATTGATACCTCATTAGGGTGAAATTCCAGTCTTTTAAGTTTGTATAGTATTAATGACTTAATGATAAATCAATAATGCTGACATACCGAATAAAACTTCAAAGAAAACAGTGAGACAATTACATTTACATTCATCTTTATTAAATTATTCAAAAGAAATTTATTTACATGATTCAAAGTATGTAAAAAAGATCTAAAATATTTTATTGGGGATTAAAATTGCTTCTATGTCGGACTTTAAATCTAAATCAATAGGGACTTTCGGAAGACCGCAATCCGCTAGATTGATCTGGTCCATTCGGATTGCTTTTAAGGAAGAAGATGGAAGGCTTTCCACTCTTGGTGTCAATCTGGACATTATCCTTGACTTTGTAGTTATGTTGGTCAGCGGCAGGGACAACGACGATTTTGGTGTCTTGATTGGTTTTGACTTCTCCAGTGACGAGGATTTCGTGTTGGAACTCATCGGCGGGGGTCTCGATGAAAACGAGTTGCTGCTTGTTCGTTGGCGTGATTCGCAATTCATGTCTATAGCTCTTCTTGATTGGCGTTGTCGGCTCGTTCGTAGTTTTGCAATGCCAATCCAATCCTCCGTCGTTACCCGCCGAAGCAGATCCAGAACAATATTTTCTGTACAGGGACAAGTAGTTTTCTTCCGCGTCCCGACTCCATTGCTGAACACCTGCCAAGGCAGAAGCCATGTACAAACTGAAAACCTGAAAAATAAATTCAAAATTTAGTAGAGCTCTTGTTTCCAGAAAATTGACTATTGAAAATTTTTAAATTGAATTGAAATTGAAAACTTACGAAAATAGTCTTCATTTTGAATGTTTCTTGAATGCAATTCTATTTGCTTATTAAGCTGAAGATATTGTAATTGAATCTGGATACTCAGAAACTGATTGTTGCCCCCTTTTATACTATTCATTTCAAAATATATCTACTTCCTTGTGTAAGGAAGATGCTGTGTGTTTTGGTATGCAGTATTTTGGGTCGTTTGAAGGCAGAGAGATTACATGAAACAGTTTTTTGATTTTCAAGCGTCACCAGATGCATTTTTGAGAACAAAAGCTTGTTGCAATTTTAATTTAGTCCGACAAGAGTCAATTCTTCTATTCAGTTTTATTATATAGATATTTAAGTTAACATAACTCATTAGATGGTCACACAGCGTGAGATGTTGAGGGTTGAGGCTAAATGCTTGAGACTTGGGATACTCCTGGTCTCTAAGGTCTCTTGTGCCTTATAGCATGTTAATTTTGATGCATTTTTCTTTTCGCGTTAATAAATTACGGGCTAAATCTTTGCCATTGCACATTTCTGCGTAGTACCTTTTTCATTATGTGCAAAAGCCGGTCTCGTCGCTCCAAACTATCCTAATGTTTGATTATCACTTGTAACTTGTACTAAGGCTTATAATATGCATCGTTTATGTTAAGTTCAATGTTAGTCAGAGCATTAACGTCATAGCAGTGATCATGAGTGCATAATAATACTATCTAGGTGCAGAGGAGTTAACTGACAAGTATAAGTAGGCATTAGGACTAGAACTGCACGTGCAGTTGTGAAATCGTTGTGCATAATTATTGTTATTATTACCTATCTTACTATTCTTATTCATACACTCTTGAAGTGTGAGTGAAATTTATGATTATGAATGAATGAAAAAAAAATAGTATGATTTTAATTTTACCAATTTCGACGATTTCATCAAATCAAATCAAATCAAATGCTATTTCCTAAATATTAATACTGCAATTAAGTGTAACCAGTTAACAGGTTTTAGAGAAATTCGGCAGTGCCAAGCCGTTTTTGCCTAGAGTTGTAAAGTCAGCTTACAATGTCTTTTACTAAGTACTGTACAAGATTAACCAAATAAAGCAAATTATATTACGTTTAAAGCAACAGAGCAGAATGATTTGAGTTTGAGTAAAACATGTATGTAAACATAGGTAAGACAACTCTTGAAAGACTACTGCAAAAAACTCACATGTGTTAATAATTTTTGAAGCGTAATTTCTGTCCAGGAAATCATTTTTCTGACTGTCTAATGATGTCTGCGTTTTGATGATAATAATAATAAAGATGTGTCAGTTATCCTGACGAGGCAATATGTTTAGATTTACATGCATGATATGTTGTTACAAGTTAATTGCTTGTGAAGAGTTTCTTGTTTCTATCATACTATACAACACTAAGACATTTTTTCCATGCAGTTAACTGACCCTACTTAATTTACAACTTTGTAGGGTAGAAGACGATAAGCATAATACTATTTAACTTATAAGAAGACAATATTATACTATTATTATACTATTATACTATATTATTATATAGTTTCATGACTTGTTCATACTAAATTGAAATTAAATGGTCAAAATTTTTCACATTAAAAAAGCACCCAGTAAATGTATTTACACAAGGAAGCAGTTATTTTAAAACGAATAGTATAAAAGGCGACAGCAAACTGTTTTTGAGTATGCAGATTTAAATTCAATTTCTTATTCAGTTTAATAATCTAATAGAATTGCGTTCAAGGAAACATTCAAAATGAAAACTATTTTTGTAAGTAATCTAAAATTTTCAATTTCAATTAAATTTTTACTTAAACTACTAAATTCTGAATTTCTTTTCAGCTATTCAGTTTGTACATGGCTTCTGCGTTAGCGGGTGTTCAGCAATGGAGTAGGGATGCGGAAGAAAATTACTTGTCTCTGTACAGAAAATATTGTTCTGGATCTGCTTCGGCGGGTAACGACGGAGGATTGGATTGGCATTGCAAAACTACTAACGAGCCGACAACGCCGATCAGAAAGACCTACAGACACGAATTGCGAATCACGCCAACGAACAAGCAGCAACTCGTTTTCATCGAGACCCCGGCCGATGAGTTCCAACACGAAATCCTCGTCACTGGAGAAGTCAAAACCAATCAAGACACCAAAATCGTCGTTGTCCCTGCCGCTGACCAACATAACTACGAAATTAAGGATAATGTCAAGATTGACACCAAGAGTGGAAAGCCTTCCATCTTCTTCCTTAAGACGAAACCAAAGGACAATCGAGAGCCAAGTAATCCTCTCATTGGAGTCCGTTCTAGTTACAGCGGCGGGCCTTCTGCTCCTACTTTTTTCTCCCAGTTTGAATAAGTTTTGTTAATAAGCTTAAGTAGTTTGATGTGGATTGAATAAATACATTATTTATGACTTACTATACATGTACTATCTATCCCGCTACTTTCAACTATGGATATTAGTTCAACCAAGCACTTTTATATCTTTATACTACAATAACCAGCTTTATTTATTGGGACTATCTTTACTTTATCTAGATAATCAAACCATACAGCCTTAAATATTAGTTAAGACTAAGAAAAAAATAACAACATTATAATATCGATATTGTAGGTTATTGCAGGCAGCTAAAAATCAGTTAAATATTGTGTATATATTTTGTAGCCCGTGAGTAGCTTTGGGTTTGAGACAGGCTATAGCCTACGACGAGAGTGTTATCTCATAGCCTAGTTTTTTAGAGTACGTCATGCTCTGAGACGACACTCAATTCCTTTATAATAATTATCTTAATGGCATAATATACATACAGATAATTAACTTGACTTTTAGCTAGGTAGCTGAACCCATACTATCGATTTCTGCAAAATATTTATTATTATTTTGTTCGTAGTTCTAAGTCGTAACAAGAATTCAAAGCTGCATCGTTTGAATATTTGGATATATAAGTAAAGATAGACAAGTCACAATAAATAAAGCACGTTAATATTTATTAAATAAGTATAAAAGCTGTAATTTGTGCTTGGTTGAATAATTATCCATAGTTGAAACTTTAAAATGAGTACATACCTTAGTAGAAAAGCTTTGACCTTTTATTTTTCAATTTGTGACAAAATCGGACATGGGCCGTATACATTTAATAAAAACGCTAATAGAATGGAAACTGTCAAAAATCCAGTTCGCATTCGAGTTTGGTATTTGAACAATTTACTTTTAGTCCTGAATATGATCTACGGAATTTATTTCTTCCTAATTCAAATTTTTCAAGCTTACTACGGTTTGTTATTAACATTGATAATGATAGTATTATGTATTATTATTTCGGCATCCTTTTGTCTCAATATTCCCCTTCTGAAATCTTTGGAAGATTTTGTATTAGTCTTTAATTCGATATTTTATTTTGACAACAAATATTCACGTAAGTTCTTAAGGATATACGAAATAATAAATAAACTCATTGAAACTATAATTATAATTATGAGCCCATTTTTATACCCTTTTTTCGTCCACAGGTGTATTTCATAACGATTTACAAACCAGAGTTTCGAAATTGGATAAAATTGGAATTGCTGCCATGGCTGTAATTCCAATTGGAATATTTGTCGGCATTCTTCCACCGTTTATTAATTTTTTTGTAGATGAACATCCCTGTCTCCCATTTTTTGAAGTCGTCTACCCACCCGCTAGAAATTGGATGATAACAAAATTACTTTGTGCAGTTGGGATGCTTTACAATGGTACAATGGCATCTCTGTCTACAATATTTTATATCGTCATGTCCATATTTTATTTGCAATCAATCAGTACATTTACAAAGCTGAGTGTGTACTCCCCACTTCGGAATACTATTTCTAGACCAGAACATTCCTTTCCATTTTCGTTGAAATTCTACCCATCGATGTACCTTGTTAGTGTAGTTTTCAACCACCACGTCAAGTTTTGTTTTCCTCCTTGTCTCCTAGGAATTCTTGTAGTCCACAGCTCTTCTATATTCGGAACTTTTGTTATGTTTTATGTATTCAAAACTTGGAATGCCGTTCTACTTATTCATGCCTTTGATGACAATTACTCTGTTGATCATGGAATTTGCGGCCTTACAACGCATGGCACTTCCTTATGAAAATTCATTAGACTTTATTAGAACGTGGACTGAACATCCCAAGGGGAATCCCTCGGCAAGAAGATTGATCAGATCTTTTAGGACTTTACGAGTTGAAGTAGCTTCACTTTACTACTTCAAGAAATCTACGTTCACTTCGTACATGTGGATTCTTATCAATCTTACTGTAAATCTATTTGTCAGCATAAAACTATAGAATAAAGCAGCATTTTATTGTGCAGATCTATTCCTAAATTGACTATCTATGTTTGTATTGCGGAATCTAAATTATTAATTTTTTAAAAACTAAAAATAAAATTGCTTAGTATATACTAAATTGAATATATTAAGCATTACAATCTCTTTTAAATGCATGTTAAAAATGTTTTACATCTGCTTCTAAAGCCTGGAGGATCAGTCCGATTTTTATGGGACCTGCATTTTTGGAACCGTGGACTATCCAGGAACAAAAGGTGGTTTCTGGATTTTTGATATAATTCTCCCTGATTAAATAAGTTACAATCTATCTCAAACTATACCTGGAACCACTGCATTACAACCTATTCAGAGGTATTTTTCTGTGTTTATAATTAAATATCGGCTATGTAGCAAGATGACTGTCGGGTGACCTGTTTATTTTTACTTATTTTAATGATATAATGGGATGATATTTTGACCTCTAGTAGTCCAACTAATCAGCATTTTGCCACAATATCTGCAAAATTCGCTAGCAGTATTCTCTGCACCAGAGTGTCATGAATTTTTCTACATTAAACGATTCAAATGCAAAATTGTATGCCGTGAAAATTCCAAAATTACAATATTGTGAAGACAAAGTCGATTTATAACAAGACAGTCATTAAGTCAATAAGCCTTTAAATTAAATAAATCAAAACGTTATATATCATTTAATAATAATAGCATGTAACAAAGCTTAGAACTGTAATTTAAACAATTCTTACTTTCTTTACTGAACAAGCACTTATTACTAAAATGCGTCAATCCAAAAAATGTTAAAGTAGAATTCTATAGTAATTTATCTTCACTTAGCGGGAATGTCTAGCAAAATAATTACAAATAATTTGTTTTCCAGTTCTATCCCGTGTTTAAACCCGTGACGATTAGAACCTATAAACATCTGCTCGGCCAATAAAATTTACTAAATATTAGCAACTAGTAGTCTTGCTAAAAGTATGGTCTAGAAATTCAGGAAATATTTTTTCCCAATCGACAAATTTTGAATTCATTCTTATATTTATATTGCTTTATGTTTAACCGAGTCGTACGTCAACAGCAAAATACGGCGCTTTCGTTTAGAGGACTACGAAATTTTGGACATAGGAAGAGTCGTATTGCAAGACAAAATGATAGACGACAATTTTTCTTTTATTCATTTTTCTTGAACGGTATTGAAGAAAAAATTAGTATAATAAATTAGGAAATAATTACCACTAAAATACGATATTGCAGGAGAATTCTTGAAGCCGCAGTACAAAGATAAACTCATCAGCAAAATTTCGTTTGTTGCATAGTCAGGAATATAGTTGTCTGTAGTAGTATTTGGCGCAAACATCAATGTTGCTCTTGCTTGGCTTGTTTCTCTTGAAATCGGATCGCAGATGTATACTAAATCAAGAGGTACTATTCAGTCTTGGACAAGATTTCAGTCAAAAAACAGGGCGGAAAGAAAACTTATGAAAATGATCTGAATGAGTTCCTCCCCATTGAAGATACACATTGGGGATTATTTTGTCATGAAAAAACGCATGGGACCGAAATTTTTAATGTCGATTGGTCGAGGAACTTTCCGTACAATTATTTCACTATTAAAGTGAAAATAATTTGGTCACTCAGGTCATATTGAAAATGGATTTCACTTTTTTCATCGAGGATTTTAACGATTTGACGGCTACAACTTCAGATATGATGACGTCACGTTCCCAGGAGGAACCTAATTTTGACTTTGGTCATAAGTTGTGGCTCTAAATTTTTCAATTCAGATCCACGCATGAAAAAAGTTCCATTTTCACTATGAGGGTTGTATATTGTCCGGTCAAAATGTTTATTTTCGAGGATGAAATCAGTTTTATTCACTGGACGAAATTAAATTTTTCCATTTTATCGGGATAAAATTAGCTTTTTTCTAATTATGTCCTGGAATAAATAAAGTCCAATTTATCCACTCTATTTCATCCACCGCAGCAACCCTTGTCCTAAGAAGTATACGTACACACACAGTTGCAAAGTACACTGCTCGATGCCGGAGAACCGTTTTGCATTGCAGATAGTGCCTTACACTTACAGGGTTGCGTTGTCCGGATAGGAAAGTGTGAGCAAAACTAATTTTATCGGGGACGAAACTAGTTTTGTCTTGTGGAAGAATTTAGTTTCGTCCACTTTTGTCCTGGGTTGAAAGTTCGATTAATTTCATAATGGCTATAAAAGTGGTACTAAAACGTTTTTTGGTAACTATTCAATCAGACTAGGGGGTAATAATACTGTATATTATATTTAAAATGGACAGGATAAAATATTGGTTGCCTGTACTGAATTATTTAATTCAAAATGTTTGAATTCACCCTGGTTCTATTAAATTGACCATAAGCTATCAATTACACTAGTTGGATTCAATAATTAACGATTAGGCTACCATACTGCTACATTCCCAATCGCTAGTTATGAACTTTGAATTATCACTATCACTACTATAGTATAATCGTGTTATTCGAGTTGCGCGGTATGTCGGTATATATGTACCATCGTGTGTTAATTTGCCACTCTGATAACGCAGGTAAGCAGAACCCCGTATTACAATACTTCTTGTCCGTTTGCAGCAAAATAAAACGATTAACATTATTATTATGCATGATTATTTAGTTAATAGTGTATGGTGCACCGTTCTGTGTGCAGTTCCTTTCTCGCATTCATCACAACTAAATGTGGTCTGTTCAATGCTGTGAGATGTGATGGCGAGGTCTTTGTTCTTTTAGATGATTGCACGCATTCAATATTTTTGTATTTTGATTCGCTTTTGTGTCTTGATGACATTGTGAATGGGAAAACTGGTACTATTGGCATCCATCACCCTTTGACTTCATTACTGTTATCAGCAAAGACTCACCGGTAAGTTGAATTTTGAAGGGAGGGGTAATGGATCAAATTCAATTTCAAACAATGAAGCGAACCTTTACCTCCACATTAAAACTCCAAGCAGAAAATTGGGGAAAAAGCCTCCGAATACATTTTATAGTTTTGAATAACAGTCGCCTCCAAAAATGCCCCCACCATGACCAAGATCTACTTTCTCGAATCCAGCCGGCAGCGCTTAGCTTTTTTTAAATCGTTATTTTATACATGCCCTGTGACTGGCTAGTTTATAATAATACACGGAAAAGATATCAAAGCACATAACTGACAAAAGTGTATTGATTTTAAGTCACACGTCCTTTCCTGTTTGAATTTTAGTATTTACATCAAATGGGCATGGATACCGATACGAGTTTGTGTTTACTGTGTTTTTAAAGCATTATATGCATTTAATTATGAGCTGCATGAGTTAAGGATTAAAGTAATAACAGTATGACTAGGAGAAATTATGTTTGTTTGAGTTTCTTAGAAAAATGTAGTATAACACTATTACAAAAAAATTTATTTATGGCAGATTTTTAATATTTTTTGTATGTCTGTACAGTTATATATAAATATAATTACAAATTACACTGTTTTATCTTTTGCGATTAATCAACTGTAATTTAATTGCTGTCAAACCTGTATCAATATAATAATGACTAATGACAAAGTCCTATTTATGTTGATAGGTAATTTATATTATAAATAAATAGTCAAGAAGTCAATAAATTGTCTTTAGCCAAGTCTATTGATAAAATATGGACACAGTTCATGGAATAATAATGCACTTAAAAATAAATCTCGATCAGAAACTGTCATATGACGCGTGGAATAATCCAATAATATATGTATACAAAATCCTATATACCTACCCAAAAAGAAGTAAAAATCTCTTTAATCGTAATTATATTACGTAGTAGCAAAGCACAGATTACTAACTAAAAGCTACCATTTCTTAATATTCAAATCTATATGAGTCTGTGAGCTTTGAGTTGGTCTATAAGCTTTACCCCGTGCACATGCTTAGATAGTGATAATATTTTATGAGCACGTCACCATGATCTTCAGAATTGTTTACTAGTGTCAGTAGAGGCGTATGTTTGGTTATATATGATAAGACATTGGTAAATAATATAAACTTGCTTTTTAAAACGATATATATCGCTGATGTAACATAGTTATATGGAAATGATAAAAATGAGTGTAAAAAGTGGACCTCGCGGAATTACTTTTGAACTAATTATTTTAAACAATTCGGCTCAAATGATATCAGAGAGAATTTATATAGAAATTGTTTATGTACAATTACAGTGCCATCACTATAGTATGCCCTAATCAAATGTAATTACCAGTTATCATATATTCTATGAAACAGGCACGTATCCAGAAATTTGGTCCATGGGGGGCGCAAACAAAAAAAATGACAAAAACAAGACATATTCGCGCGAAGCGCGAAAAAATTTTGCAATTTTTGGCATTTTTTAGAAAAAATCCTCTATTTTTCTCAGATTTAGGGGGGGCGCTGCGCCCCTCCCGCCCCCCTACTGGATACGTGCTTGCTATGAAATTCGTTTGAGTTGGTAAAAGTTTTTGACATTTTTTCCACCAAATTGTATTAAATGTTAAGGGAGTGTATGGACTTTAAGCTAATATCATTCCATAAAATCGACTGAACGTAAAGTGGTAAGGTTTCATTTTTAAAATCTACTATTAAGACTTTTGAGGTGATCTTAATAGACTAAATTTCAAAAATTATTCTGATTTTTAAATTTTTTTATTTTGAGTAGGAATACAGCAAAATATACTTTTAGTTTTTCAAGTTTACATTCGTTGTTGTGCTCCCCAATGTATTAGATTATTCGTTGGCATATCAAAGCAAATCCCCACACCTCCTTAAGTGTAAGGAGGATCGCATGTAATGACATTATGACACATAATTAAAATAAATAACAGTATAATGCATTTAGTTGCTAATGCCTAGACACTAGACAGTCAAACATCTCATCCTGGCCTTACGTACTATTTATACTCTGTATTATACCTACCTTAGGTAATAAGACAGACATATAGTCCATATAGTTCCAATTGAGTCAGTCTTGCAATAAGTCATGACCTGATCAAACGTTGATTATGTTCATTGCTCTTGGAGGAAAACAGTTCTGAGAAGAAAATGATACGTAAATTAATACCCAGAGATGTAAGAAGACTTTTTATTGCAAGTCTTATCAATATTCTTTAATAAATATAGCCTTGTTTGTTCTTTGGTATAAATACAGTTGATTTTCTGCACTTCAAGTTTAATCTCCAAAGTGCTTTGCCAGGACACAGAAACAAATTCTCATCCTTACGTATCGTATTAGTGCCTCACTGTTCATAATTTATCATTGAAAATAATTTTGCGCATACTGAACCATGTTTTTTTGGAAAAATTTTGTACTAGCAGGTTTCACATTGTTAATATTTCAGTGTTTTACAAATTGTAGCTGCAAACCGTCTTCCATAGATTGGCCTACTCACCCTGACCCTCCCAAACTTACGATAATTTCTAAACTAGATGATTACCAGACTGGGAAATCGGATGACGCCGCTTATTACAGTTCAATTCATACTCCATTATTGTACAATTCTACTCTAATTTTACAATGCACTGCATCCTACCCGGTCTATTTCGATTTCATTCCATCTCCGGTAAGCCTTCTAGTTTTTTAATACATTTCGTTCAAAACATCTGATAATTTGTATCCAACAGTCAGCAAATATTGGTACATATTTTAATTGCATGATACTTGTTCTTGGAGAACAGATAACCAATCGGAATTCATGTTAATTTAGTGACCGGTCACCAATTGTGGGAAACCTCTATTTGTATCCTTATCCAACAGTCAGCGAAAAATATAAAATGTTTGTAACATTGCAGACTACAGAGTACAAAATATCTAACTACCTCAATTCGACCCTATATAAAGAAACATTATCAATTTGGTATTCTTCAACATCATTATTCACTGACAAAAGACCACAAAGCAGATCAGGAAATTACACCTGTCGAAGTGGACTAGACAAAAACATTGCAACTTCCCTCTACGTTCACATTCGAGGTAAATCATTCAATTTTTTAATGAGTATAATATTGCAATTAAAGTAATTAAGTTTTAGAATAATTGAGTAAATATCAGAATTAAATTTAACTGGTTTCTTTTAAATTGGTAGATTCCCTTCTGTTGTTGGGTAAAGATCTTGAGTATTCCCATTCTTCTAGACTTGTCGAAGACAAATATTGGACCATTCCTTGTCCGGCACATGTTCCCAATTTTGACCAAGTTAATCTCTATATTAACGATACTTTGATAGACACTACCACCTTAGTAAGAAATTGAATTTTTTAAATAATATATAATATGCAGCTGTTGAAACTTACAAATAGAATATCTTCCGTATAAATAAATAAGAAACTATCATGTTAAAATTATTTTTTGATAATAATTGCTTGTAAAAACCAATATTAGGAATGCATTTATCAAAAAATGATACTAGGCCGAGAGAATGTATTTTCAATAATCTAAACTTTATTTATAGAATACGTCAACCTCATATGAAACCTCATCTGATGACTATAACAATAATAGTTACGAAAATGGATTAGAAATTGTTCAAGAAAGAATGGATACAAAAGTAAATATTTATGACCTTTTTGATGACATTTAAACATTCAAATAGATTTTAACTTGTCATTTTATTTAGCATAACGAAATGAATTACACAAAGTAT
This sequence comes from Tomocerus qinae, assembly GCA_020055645.1. Classification (NCBI taxonomy): domain Eukaryota; kingdom Metazoa; phylum Arthropoda; class Collembola; order Entomobryomorpha; family Tomoceridae; genus Tomocerus; species Tomocerus qinae. The sequence goes on from CM034546.1 coordinate 128,372,946, forward strand.
GACCCAAAATACGGATTTCTGCTTTCAAAATCAGAACATTCAAGACCTGAAGGAATCTACATTTGTGCCTTGAAACTTCGAAACACAACTGACAACATTACATTGCATCTTAAGAGCTTTAATGGTACATTCACTAACATTTATAAATTATTACATTTTAATGATAAAATTATTTTTGATATTTATCTAAAATAAAACATCGTCAAAGTTGTCCGACATATTTGATACATGTTTTCAGTATTAATTGACATGGATTTGCTTTTTCAATTTGATTCTAGTTGTACCACATGGAAATAGAGTAACGTACACGAACAACGACACGTTTCAGGTGACTTGTGAAGCAGATGAAGAAATTAAGCTTGAATACCCCAAAACTCCTTTGCTGAAAGAAATCTCTAGCATTCGTTCAAAATCTCAGTCTTTCAATTATTCTCTGACGTACGTATTTAAAGTGGAGGGAAATATGTCAGCAGTGATGAACTTCTTCAATTTATCTTCAATAACCACAATTAGATCTTCTAACTTAACGGAAGGCGTCGTTCGATGCGTGTCAGTTAATTCATCAAAAATATTACATACCTGGACATACGACTCTAAAATGTTATGCCGTTGCCGTTCATATGGCTGTAAGTCCAATATCTATGAGTTGTTGAATTTGAAATGCAATATTATATGAAAAAGCTGGATATTTTAGACAGGCATGTATCTTTGTATCTAGAGGGGAAAGTAGTACCCCTTCTTAAACTGCCATTGTTATGTTACACATCCTCTTCGGTCACATTTCTCAGTACATACTTGATTTAGATACTAATTTGATTTAATACAAATTACAATACAAATTCAGATAACTAAGAGGATTTCAACAATATAATTTACTGTCCACTTAATAGTAATTCCGAAAAATTGTATTCGGACATTTTGATATGAAATTGTCTGATATTTGATTTTTGAACATTTTTTATAACTTTAGCAACTCCTTCGGTAATATCAGGCGAAGAGGACTTCTCAGTGACGTATTATTCCAACAGTGATAACAAGCCGAAATTTACCTGTTCCTCTGACATGTATGCTACATTTGAAGAGTCGATGTACTACACAAACACTGAGACCAAATCGCAGACAAATATCATGGAGAAATATTACACATTGGTAATTTAAGAAATTTATTTGAGTTGTCTGCAACACGAAAGTATTTGTGATTACGATTTATTTTTCAGCATCAACCCATTAAAGAGACCCCATACAGTCCAGTCAGACCTTACTCTTCCTATGATAGTTATACGTATCGCACCCGCACCACGCCTACATTGAAATATACAACATCGGTGATTTCATGTGACGTAAAGGAAACTTTTAGAGGTGCAAACCAATACAAGAGTTTAGTTAACATCGTGGCTTCTCCTACTGGTTACTGTAAGCTTAAAATAATTTCTGTAACATCATAATTATTTCGCTGATAAAATTCTATAATTATTTAACAAATGTTTTCAGATATCAATCCAACTCAAATAAATGCATCAGAAAATCTGAAAGTTTATATGCGGAAAGTGGAGAAAATAAATTATTTCGTAGGGGATACCATCGAACTGCATTGTGTTGCGTCTCGCTACGTCTTCTATGCTGGCAGCATTCAATGGAACTTTAATTACAAGAATGGCACAACACTTTCATTGAAAGAAACAGGTTAATGGAATATTATATGACCACTATATGACCAATTTGAAAATCACAATTATAAATATTAAGCACTTTGAACATTTAGAATACGCAAAGAGAATCGTAAGAATTCTTTCGAATGTTCTTCCTTCACAATGGGGATATGTGGACATAATTTCAATTAATCTACCTGAAGAATTGGAATCCGTATCTTGTTCTGCAACTGTTTGGAATTCCACAGAAGTTGTAATGGCGAATGTAACTCTAGACAAATACACCAATTTAGGAGGTATGAAACTTTTTGGAAGCTCAAAACGATAGAAAATTGTTAACATTTCCATTTTAAAATTTCAGGACTCTCAAAATATTACTCGTTAGCTCAGCTGTCGTCAAGCTCACAGTGGTAAGTTGAATTTGTATTGTATTATGAACACAATTCTTATTCATAGCTATATGTTATTATTCTTAGTTAATTTTATTGCAATACAGGTGTAATCAGTCGACTTCGAATCCTGTAATTATAATGGCAAGAGCACAGAGTCAATATTCAGTAGCAAGTCGATTAAAGTATCATGTCGTTACTGATCTGAACGTGACAATGCCAACAGGCTACTCGTCAGTTAATTTATATTGTGTATCGGAGTATCCCACAGAGTGGACTTATCAAGGAGATGAACTGGCTGTAAGTTATTAACTCACATTTCGAGAGTTTTCTCATCAAATCGAACTTATTACTAAAATATGGAAAAATGTATTTATTGATTGTAGGCTTTCTCCAACTCGACAAGAATTGATTTGCATTCAATTAGTAAAAATGACTCTTCCCTACACTCTCCATGCTTCAGAAGTATGGTTCAGGTTCCAGTCAATGTTTTTACCAGCACTGGTGAATACAAATGTGGAAGAAAAGGAAACATGGCATTTTTAAGTTCATCCGTTTACATTTTTTCCAGAGGAAGTAAGATGTTTAAATTAAGTAAATCTTTTTATCTTCATTTTATTTATGGCTTGGCTTACAATTGTTCAATTTAAATAGCATTATATGGATCAAATCGTCTATTAAATGCTGGAGGACATGTTGACATATCGATTGACGAAGATGCGCCATTAACAATACTACCATGTAGAGTTACTCATCCTGAAATTGGTGTTGATCTTTATTTCCACGAATCCCATGTAAGATTAGACGATTCAGCAATAATTTCAATATTTACTAATGGAAAGACTAATTGACATTTTTCATCATAAATTGCAGAGACAGTATCGAAAATTAGAACGACATGAATATCTCAATTACGACCCTCGAAAAGGTTTCTTCATGGTGACATCCCAGTTACAAATAGGAGCCTTTTATATCTGTTCGCTAGAAAATTGGACTGCTCCGCAAAACAGCGTCACACTCTCAATAGTGTCAGCTTTAAATAATACTCAAAATGGTACCTTGACCAAATATATTTTCTATCGTGATGAATATTAAATTATTAAAAGATTTAAATGTATTTGTGGTAAATGTATTGTAAATTTTTGGTAGAAATATAAAACGTGAAAAAACTCAACTGTAATTAAGTAACTTTACAGAGTAATTGTATAGTTGCTGAAAATAAATTTTAAATATTATTCAGTGTAGTATAAGTAAGTGTACTTAATTTCATTTTTTTCTGAATCTAGAATATGCACTGATGAACAAACCAATTGTGTCAGCTTTAAATGGTATTCAAAAAGGTACTTTGAGTAAATTTATTTTTATCAGGATGAATATCAAATTAATAATAAAATTTTCTGATTTGCGTAGATTTATTATTTAAACATTTACATAGCTCTAAACTATTTTTGGTAACTAATTTGGCTATTAACTTACGAATTAACTCACCTGTAATTAAGTTAATTTAGGAAGAAATAACGTGGTAACTGAAAATAAAATTAGCATAAATTATAACAGTTTAATAGGTGTATTTAATTTAAATATTTTTGAATTTAGAGCATGCACTGATGAACAAGACAATCCACAGAATGGATCACATGCTGAGAAAGATGAGTGGGGCCGTTAGTAAGATAGATATAGTACAAATAGCTTTGTTGCTGATGATCTTTCTGGGACTGGCAGTACTTACCTGGTTTACGAAAAAACGCTGCAAAAATGACGTAAATAATTGACTTACTACACAAGTAAAATAAATTAAGCACAATAGCAATAATTAGTGTAAATATTAATGTGATCATTTTTTGATTTACCAGAAAAGTGACGAAAAGACGAAGTTAAATAGCTACAGTTACAATCAATTAAAGGAGTCGCTGCATTAAACAATTCGATAAAGACATTCTGTAATTCTGCACTATAAATGCTGTTGTTTAAGGTGCTCATTTTATCAGTATATACAATTACCATGAATTATGTAAGTGGATGTTAAGGCATTTATTATATTATGTACATATTTATGCTTAAAATTTTTATAAACTAAGTAAATCTTCAAATATAAAACTATAATAAACGTGAAATTATTTAAAATGATAAACAAGGAGAAAATGTCATTTAATGATACTGTGAGTTTGTGTTCGGTTTTGAAATTGGTGTCTTCATTTTTCTAGCCTATAATATTATAATGTATTTAGTGTTTCAATGTTTCACGTAGACAAAAAAACGCAGTCTGATCCGAAGTACTGATCTTTTCTTTGTATGTAGTATGACGAATTAGTTTTTAAAATACTGAAAATTGCTAAAATCTACGGCAAAAATAACAATGATGAAAAATATTATTAAGGAGCAAGGATGAAAGTGGGTGTAATATTTTCGAATCTGTTTTTGAATATTTTCGAATCAGTTTTTGAATATTTTCGAATCAGTTTTAGAATATTTTCGAATCTGTTTTTGAATATTTTCGAATCAGTTTTTGAATATTTTCGAATCAGTTTTTGAATATTTTCGAATCTGTTTTAGAATATTTTCGAATCTGTTTTAGAATATTTTCGAATCTGTTTTTGAATGTTTTCGAATCAGTTTTTGAATATTTTCGAATCTGTTTTAGAATATTTTCGAATCTGTTTTAGAATATTTTCGAATCAGTTTTTGAATATTTTCGAATCAGTTTGAGAATTTTCGATTCTGTATCAACATTTTAGAATCTGTTTGAGCATTTTCGATTAACATTTTAGAATCTGTTTGACAAATTTCTTTTTTGTTTGTTTGAAAATGTTTTATTTTTCTTAATATACTAGTAAAGTTACCCGTCCTACGGACGTGGTAGTAACAAAACACTTGCATTATTAAAAAATGTCTAAATTTTCAAGTGTTAAATCTGTAAAATTTATTGTGATCAATGTGGAATGATATGATGTGTGGAGTACAATATAGAGTAAGTGTGGAGTACCACATAGAGTTAGTGTGGAGTACCATATAGAGTTAGTCTGGAGTACCACATAGAGTTAGTGTGGAGTACCATATAGAGTTAGTCTGGAGTACCATATAGAGTTAGTCTGGAGTACCATATAGAGTTAGTCTGGAGTACCATATAGAGTTAGTCTGGAGTACCATATAGAGTTAGTCTGGAGTACCATATAGAGTTAGTGTGGAGTACCATATAGAGTTAGTCTGGAGTACCATGTAAATTAAGTGTGGAGTACCATATGGAGTTAGTGTGGAGTTCCATGTAGATTAAGTGTGGAGTTCCATATGGAGTTAGTGTGAAGTACCATATAGAGTAAGTGTGGAGTACTATATGGAGTAAGTGTGGAGTACTATATGGAGTAAGTGTGGAGTACCATATGGGGTAAGTGTAGAGTACCATATGAAGTAAGTGTGGAGTACCATATGGAGTAAGTGTGGAGTACCACATGGAGGAAATGTGGAGTACCATATTATGGAGTAAGTGTGAAGTACCATATGGAGGAAGTGTGGAGTACCTCATGGAGTAAATATGCCGTGCAATTACCCTTCACAATTTTACGTGCCGTAAAGTTCCCCGTCAAAATACTAATCGTACCCCATATTGACATTTTAATAATTATTTAAATGTTTTACGCTACTATATTGAATTAGATTAGTGTTTTCCTTATCTGATTGTTTTATTTGCAAATTAAAATACCATGTAGTACAACATAATATGGTTGAGGTGCAAATACTTCGAAGAAATTATATTAATAGTTATTTACAGTGGCATACGGTTTTTTAGAAAAATTAATGCTGATTTCCGCACACACGCCGTTATGTTCAATGGAAATCATGCGATGGGCTATCTAGTGAGTGGGCGTGGGGTCCGGTGTGGTCGGCGTTGGGTCTTGCGTTGGTGGGTGTGGTGGTCCATTTAGTCTGCTGTCGTGTTTGTGGAAGTCGGGTCTAATTTCGACATTGTACAAATTATGTCATAACGTTAGTTTACGTTGAAGTAAATGACGGAAGAATTGGGCGACGCTTATATTAATTAAGGCTTATGGTCGCAGCATTGGGACACAAACGCCGAAACTCGCTTTTATCGAATAGAATGGTGGAGTTCTTATTTGTTTGATTCATGCAATATTCATTTTTAGAAATTTGCACCCCCTAGATCCAATTTGTAGGTGTACTGGGTGATTAAATGTTTTTTGATGTGAAACATTTTTATCATTTAATTTTTAGATAGAATGAACAAGTCATGAAATTATATGCTAGTATGCAATTGTCTTGCTACAACTTAAATAGCATTATGCTTATCGTCTCTTGCCCTGTACTAATAAGTTGCAGATTAAGTAGAGTAAGTTAACTTTATGGAATAAAAATGTCTTAAATTCTGACAGTGAATTCTCCCTGTTGTCTCCGTTTTCCCCGCTGCCTCAAGTTTGGCCATTTAAACTATTACTATTACATTAATAAATTTACCCCATTGCGCCAAGTGCCTCTAATGTGCCTACCTAATCTATTGAATTCGTTGCCCCCGTTGCCCCAAATATTTTGGTTTTCAAAATAACATTGCACTTAAAAAGTAAATTATAGTCCCTTTTCAAAGTTTAATAGTGACTCCACTGGTAACAGATTTTTGCTTCTAGGCTGATTTAGGAAATAATTGAAATTCTTTCTTTCAACTTAATTGCATTCAAGGAAACATTCAAGATGAAAACTATTTTCGTAAGAATCTAAAATTTTCAATTTTTACTTGAACTCTACTAAATTACTAATTTCTGAATTTACTTTATTAGGTATTCAGTTTGTACATGGGTTCTGCGTTGGTGGGTGTGCAGCAGGGAACAAAAAATGACATTTTTTATAAATAAGGTAGAAGTAAGTTTTTAATATAAACAGTCCTTTTTTACCTTTTTTGATGTATCAGCGTGCCCCATTTAATTCAACTTTACATGTAAATACGGTAAAAATGGTAATAAGGACTGCTTTAAAAAAAATCAGTTCTTTTTAACTCTTTGGTAAAAAAGGAGTGCTTTTTTAGACCCCTGGTGTGCAGCAATGGTGTCGGGATGCGGAATAAAATTGCTTGTCGCTGTACAGAAAATATTATTTTGGATCTGCTTCGGCGGGTAACGACGGTGGATTGGATTGGCATTGCAAAAGTATAAACGAGCCAACAACGCCGATGATAAAGACGTATAGACATGAATTGCGAATCACGCCAACCAACAAGCAGCAACTCGTTTTCATTGCCGCTGACCAACATAACTACGAAATTAAAGATACTTTCCAGACTGACACCAAGAATGAAAAGACTTCCATCTTATTACTTAAAACCAAACCAAATAACAATCGAAAGCCAAGTAATCCTCTGATTGGAGTCCATTCTAGTTACACCCGCGGGCCTTCTGCTCCTACTTTTTCTCACAGTTTGAATAATTTTTTAATAAACCTAAGTAGCTTGATGTGGATTGAAGAAATACATTATTTATAACTTCTATACATGCAGTACTATCTATTCCGCTACTTAGTTTCAACCAAGGAGCTTGTTTCAACTATGGATATTATTTCAACCAAGCACTTTTTATACCTTTACTACATAACCAGCTTTATTTATTGGGGCTATCTTTACTTTATCCAGATATTCAAACCATACAGCTTTGAATATTTTTTAGGACTAAGAACAAAATGACAATAATATAATATTTTGCAGAAATCGATAGTGTTGGTTTTTGCAGGCAGCTAAAAGTCAAGTTAAACATTTGTGTATATATATTTCGTATCCCGTGAGTAGCTTTGGGTTACAATGTAACATTATCTCATAGCCTAGGATTTGAGAGTACACCAGACTCGGGGTCTACGCTCAGTTCTTTTATAATAATTATCTTAATGCCCAAATTCACTTGACTTTTAGCTGCCTGCGAAACCAACACTATCGATTCCTGCAAAATATATTATTATTGTCATTTTATTCTTAGTACTAAAAAAATATTCAAAGCTGTATTGTGTGAATATCTGCTGAATGTATAAGTAAAGATAGACAAATCACATAAAACACGATTATATTTATTAAATAAGTATAAAAGCTGTAATTTGTGCTTGGTTGAATAATTGTCCATAGTTGAAACTTTAAAATGAGTACTTACCTCACTAGAAAAGCTTTGACCTTTTATTTTTCAATTTGTGACCAAATCGGACACGGGCCGTATACATTTAATAAAAACGCTAATAGAATGGAAACTGTCAAAAATCAATTTCGTATTCGAGTTTGGTATTTGAACAATCTGCTTTTAGGTCTTACTATGATCTACGGAATTTATTTTTTCCTAGTGCAAATATTTCAAGCTTATTACGGTTTGCTATTAACAATGATTATTATAGTACTATGGATTATTATTTCGGCAGCCTTTTGTCTCAATATTCCCCTTCTGAAATCTTTGGGAGACTCAGTATTAGCCTTTAACTCGATATTTTATTTCGACAACAAATATTCACGTGAGTTCTTAAGATATAACAGAGACATAAGATATAAATAATAAATAAACTTATTGAAATTACAGTTATAATAATGAGCCCATTTGTATGCCCTTTTTTGTCCACAGGTGTATTTCATAACGATTTACAAACCAGAGTTTCGAAATTGGATAAAATTGGAATTGCTGCCTTGGCTGTAATTCCAATTGGAATATTTGTCGGCATTCTTCCACCGTTTATTAATTTTTTTGTAGATGAGTATCCCTGTCTTCCATTTTTTGACGTCGTCTACCCAACCGGTAGAAATTGGGTGATAGCAAAATTACTTTGTGCTGTTTGGATGCTTTACAACGGGACAATTGCATCTCTGTCTATAATATTTTATATCGTCTTTCTCATATTTTATTTGCAATCAATCAATACATTTACAAAGCTGAGTGTGTACTCCCCACTTCATAAAACTATTTCTAGACCAGAACATTCCTTTCCATTTTCGTTGAAATTCTACCCATCGATGTACCTTGTTAGTGTAGTTTTCAACCACCACGTCAAGTTTTGTTTTCCTCCTTGTCTCCTAGGAATTCTTGTAGTCCACAGCACTTCAATCTTCGGAACTTTTGCTTTATATTCAAAACTTGGAATGCCGTTCTACTTATTCATGCCTTTGATGACAATTACTCTGTTGATCATGGAATTTGCAGTCCTGCAACGCATGGCACTTCCACATGAAAATTCATTAGACTTTATTAGAACGTGGACTGCACATCCCAAAGTAAATTGGTGCACACGAAGATTGATCAGATCTTTTAGGACTTTAAGAGTTGAAGTAGCTTCATTTTACTATTTCAGAGCATCAACGTTCACTTCGTACATGTGGATTCTTATCAATCTTACTGTAAATCTATTTGTCAGCATAAAACTATAGAATAAAGCAGAATTTTATTAAGCAGATCTATTCCTAAATTTACTACCAATGTTTGTATTGTGGAATCTATTTAATAATTCAAAAAAAACTAAAACTAAAAGTAATTGTTTAATAAATATATATTGAATGCATTAAGCATTACAATTTCTTTTATTTAGAACTAGTTGAACCCAGCTAAGGGGCGAACCTGGCACTCAAGAGAAATTAAGCAGGCCACCCATCACAGTAATAAAAATAATTCCGGTTCAAATGGGAAATAATGAAAGATTATTTTTATTAAACATCCCAGAATGTTCCTTTTTAAAATCAAAAAAATATGATTCCATGATTTTGGAAAACGAATTGTCTTCTTTAGCTAATTATTTTCATTCAATCACCAATAATCATATTATGAATTCGTATTGTTCTGATGTTATAATAATTTGAAACAACTCAATTCGTTGGTTTAAAGGGAGGGGCATGCGCATTTTGATTTTGTGCTTTCAAGGAACGTGCATATATTACGTGGATAGTTGATGGGAGGAAGCGATGTTCAAAAGAGTTCCAGCTAGCACTTGCGCTATACTTGAGAGAGGGGGTTTTAGGTTACGTAATATATGTATGTTTCCTAGGCTCTCCTACCAAGACATAGATAGTCAGGTATTAGTGCGATTATATTATAGAATGGAATTCTTAAGCGACGACTGCATTTTTAAATCTAAGTACATATATGCTACCTAAACTTTCCAGTTTACATTCTACCTCGTCATCAACTATGATGAACAATAAATGATTGTAGGCCGGATGCGAATCATCAAAATGTTTGACCAAACAAAAGTTTATGTAGATTATCTGATTAGTTGTTTGGTTTGTAATTTATTTTCAATGACCTATTTACATACAATATGACATGATTAGTCTCATAGATAAAGAAAGTATTTAAATTTAACTTGTCTTAGTAGTTGTGTATAAATCGCTATTAAGTTTTACTATCTGTCAACTAATTCAATTCGAAAATAAGATTTTCCTACCAAAGAAATTCGTGGTAATGGGTCTCACTACTTTAGGAAAGGTTCTACTATTTCTGGTCACGACCACGACTGTCTTAGCTGAAATACAAATTAATGCATCTACCGCAACGTATTTTCCAAAACAGGAATATTTGCAAAAATGGACCAAAAATATCATTCAGGCGAAAGATATCCCAAAATGTGTGGTGAGCATATTGTCTTCAATTATTTCCTATTTATCAACTAATCAATCAGTATTTGTTGCTTTGTTGTTTAGTTAAGCAAAAATGACTAGAAAAAGTGTGTCCTACTAATTAATATATAAATGTATATCTGAAGATATATTATGTAATTTTTAAGGATCTTCCTAAATTATCTGACGAAGAAAGGAACATCACAAGTAAATGTCCACAGGCTGGCAAAAACGACTTGTGCTCAAATATTTTCCTGATCTCGGAAGTACGGGAAATGTGTCGTCCATTGTACGTCTATATAATATAAAATAGTATTTAGAAAGAATATAAATTGTTTTTGAACAGTATACTAAAACATATACACTGAATATATAATTCGTAACGAAAGTTTTTAAACATAGATATGCATGATTTTAAATTTCGATTAAAATGTTTTCAAATTTGTGGGTGACAAATTATATTTAATATAAGTGTCATAAACATAATTATTGTGGTAAAAATGGAATTGATGTGCTATGTGCTTTCCTAGTATAATTGTAGGCATATTAATTTATATTGATGTTTTTCAGTTTAGAGAATTTAGAATCATTTCGGGAATGCGTCAGGGAAATCATTGAGGAAGTTGGACTAGAAGATTTTGCATCAATGCCGATGAAACTTATTGTTGAAAGACTTGAAGAGCAAACGAAAATAGAAATCCCCAATTTCATCCGCAGAGATGTGGATGATGTTGTAATGGATGTATTGGATGAGATTGCCTTAGCAGCTGGATTCACCAAAAAAGAGCCAGGAAAAGATATAAAACCATAAAACCATATCTTACAATTTATTGTCTATGCTTATTTCTTCTATGATCACAGTATGCTAATGACAGTTAATGCTACAAAGGAAATTATCATAATTTCATTTAACGCTTATTCATAGATAAATTTTGAATAAAATACTTGCATCCTTAATGTACCTAAAGTTTTCTATCCGAAGACACTGTTTTATAACATAGATATTATATAACTGTGAGATATTGGGTATTAATTATATGATTATATGAAAATATTATATATATAAAATATATATTGTATAAAAGTAGATCTGGATATCGCAATGATCAAGGCATGAAAAAGGTTGCCTTTTTGCTAGCAAAAAGGCAAAAAGCCACCTTTTTGCCTTTTTGCTACCTTTTTGCCTTTTTGTGCTTTTTGCCTTTTTGGAGTTGTCACCGCCACCTGTGATACTTCATTAAAGCTAACTTTTGTAGACTGTCCCGTCCTACACATTCAAATATGCAGATAAATTGGAGATGCTAGTTAGTTTTTGTGATTATTAAACTATTTATTACTAATAGTGAACCCAGCTAAGGGGCAAATCTAGAACTCAGGAGAAATTCAGCAGGCTACCCATCTCTATATTATAATTTATGATGAAATAATAAAAGCAATTTCGAAAAGATCCCATTAGGTTTGTATGTTGACTAACTAAACACTAACTATATTTAAATTATACTTTTATTTTCTACAGTGGTAGGAAAAATTAGTTGCAGCCCCAACTTCCTGATAAAAAGGAATTTCCTACACCAAAATAATAACCGTAGACCGTAGCATAAAATACAGGGAACTTTTTCCCAAAAAGCTCCATTTTAAAATCGAAAAAATAAGATTCCCTCTAGGATTATGGAAAAACGTACAAATCCCATGAGTACAAGTTACAACAAATATTTTTTAAGAATAAATTAGTGGCTCCCAGTACTGTTATTTAATTCTATAAAAGATATCCCAACTGGCACAGAGGAATTAAGAGGGTAGTAAAAAGTAAACCCAGCTCTATTAAAAAATGTTGAATAAGTTTTTCGATACTATAGCAGAACCAAATTGAGTTAGAAGTTTTGAAATGCTATATAATACGCACATTACGATCATTACGAAATGTTCCCATTCGCTAATAATTTCCAATCGATCCCCACTAACCATTCAACCTTCTTATGTAAATTTCTATTATTGTTTTAATAGCATGAAACGAATCATTTCGTTGGTTTAGAGGAATTGGGCTTGCGCATTTTGCTTTTTTGCTTTTAGGGAACATGCATATATTACATTTGGAGTTGATGGGAGGAGGAGGTACTCAAAAGTGTTTGAGTCAGCACTTAGACGTTTCACATGTGGGAGAGGGTTTTGCTTTACGTAATATATGCAGGTTCCCTAGGTTCTCCCTACCACACGTATATATAAATATATATAGACAGGTAAATTTATGAAGTCTACGATTATAATATAGAGATACTACACAATTCAAAATGAACTATAATTTATTTGTGACAACTGACAAACCGTATAATAAAAACCAGGTTTAACATCTGCTTATTGTGTACAATATTATATGAGATATATCAACACAACTAAAATATCCAGTATTTGACCGGTACTGGTTAGAACAGCTCCATGTTCTTGTTTTTTTCCTTGTGTTTTTTAAAATTGCTTACAATGTTAGTTTGTTGTTTTCGATTGTTTTATTGTCTAATGAATGACCGATTGAAAATTAAGATAATTAGGAATTGCTGTTTTTTAAAATCGTATTTCGTGTTCACATCCTTGGTTGTCAGCATGTCAATTGCTCATTACCCCATTTAACAGCAAAAAGGCAAAAAGGCAAAAAGGTAGCTTTTTGCTGATTTTGCTAGGCAAAAAGGCAAGCAAAAAGGCAAAAAGGCAAAAAGGTAGCTTTTTGCCTTTTTCATGCCCTGGCAATGATAAGGTACGTGTGGGGCTTTAACAAAATGCATACAGTTGCGACATTGCAACACTGCTTACTCTTACAGGGTGTTCAATAATTACAACTATCGCACTATGCTTACTTTCGCTTTACATTTTCCTTTTGCATGGCAAGATTGAAGATCTTCCTAAGGTCCCACCCTTAGATTAGGTTGAATTAGGATAAATTAAGTTATAGGTAATGTACTAGGGTGGGAGACGCCCTATTAGTATATATCCCCAGTGTCCGCCACTGTACAAAGTCTTATTAGATTTTTACAATTCTAACTTTTCTTTCCAAAGAAAATCCATGATGTTGGGCTAAAAGCAAAATTAACAAATCAGGAACAGTATTTTAGTACCAAATAATAAACTTAGTGGTCAAAAAGTGTTAACGGGATGTATGTAAACCAATAAACTGAAGTGCAAACTAACGTACAGTAATGTCAGTAATCTTCATAACACGCAAATGTGCAATTGACCAATTGTATTGGGTATTATTCAGAGAAGCTCATTTTCGCTGTATACAATACTATTTCCGTCTGTCTGTCTGTCCGGTCTGCTCATAATAACTTTCGGACGGTTTCAGCTAGAGAATGTTTAGGGTACAATCTGTAGGTAAATAGAAAGGCCGAATTCGTACATGGGCAAAATCGTTCACACCCCATGACTGGGGGAGAGGTTTAGAAATTAAAAGTCGCCAATAATGAATATAACTTTGGTTCTATTCATCGTACAAAGTCGTGCGACAGCTCGATTGAAAGCTGACAGGTCAACAGACACTAACTAGGTTACAGTCATCCCCTGACAGGGGAAGTGGCTGAAAATTAAAAATATAAACTTCTCTGCTGTTATATTTCCTTTTTGCAATGGTTTATTAGATATATTACTATACTAAACCATTTCAAGTACCTCTAAAATAACTTTAGATTTCTTTGAAATTTTTACTGCATGTGCATCTCATAGAAACCGAAATGATAATTTTCATAACGCAGATGATGACTATCCCATAACATTCCCAACCACTGCCTAGCGCCTTTTGTAAAATGACCGCTTTTGCGCTTTTAGAGACCAATCTTGTTTTACGACCAGTATATTCGGAGAAGACACAAGTTATCCAAATTGACATACATTGATATACACATTTATTATACACCATAGTAGAAATAAACCATCGCAAAACGGACATAAAGTAGAGAAGTTTATATTTATAACCTAAGGGGTAACTTATTTTTAGTAATTTCCCAGAACCCTTTTGCTGTCTAATAAGCTATTGCACGACATTGTACGATAAATAATACGGAAGTTACATTGATTTTAGAATGTTTTAAATTTTAAACCCCTTCCCCGGTCGGGGGTGTGACCGTTTTTGTCCATTTACGAACTTGGCCTTCCTATTTACCTATAGATTGTACCCTGAAAATTTTAACGGTCTGTCTCAAGTTATCGTACACAGATATTTAATTGCTAGACAGACAGACAGTTAAAAGCTGTATTTGCATAGAGAGAAGATAAACTTCTCTGAATAATAGCATACATGGACAATCAACAATAGAAAATAATTAATCCTTTGAAACAGCATTTAGATTGTTGCTTAACTAATTAGGATTTGCTTCAACGAAGGCGCTATGTCATCAGATAGGTAAGTAACAGAAAACTGGTGTTTATCCATGGCACGAAAGCTATCGAAATCGAGTCGGGTTTCCATATCCACTATAACCTCCGAACCGTGGTCTCAGTAGTACCACCATTGTTACACAAATCCTTGTCGCAAGTGCAGCGTGTTCCTTTTGAAATCCCTATATCGAAAGGTTGACAGCCAACCTCGTCTTTATAACCTTGTTTCTTTTCTAATTTACGTATTGTGCAGTATTTTTTAATACGGAATCTCCTGCCTTGCAATTGTTTTAGGATATGACTCATTTTCATTCCACTACTAATTGTCAGGCATGTATCCAGAGGGGGGCTGGGGGTGCTCGCCCCCTAAATTCCTAGAGAAAGGCGATTTTTTTGTCAAAAAGGTTAATAATCATAATAAATTTTTGCATGCCTGCTAACTGTATAGCACCAATTAATATTGTCTCTCTGATAATCTACGTCTTAGCAATCCCTTCTGGGAAGAACTGTAAGCAAGAACACGATAAACAACTTCAATTTGTTGATGCAGTTAAAGGTCTTCAAGAAGGGAGAGAAAACAGCAATAAAAATCTTCACCAACAGCGCAGCGGCCGTAGTGCAATAATGAAGAGTCAAAAGTGCAGAATAATGAGCCAAAGAGCTAGTTTCAATAAGACTAATAAATAATAATAATATGTTAACTTAGTAGTCCCCTTTCTTTATTCACGACAGCTAGTGTTTCACCCCTGAACTAGGAGCAAATATATAGGATACTGCGCGAGTTAACAGAAACAAAGGTGATCAGACCTGAATTTAGGTAGCGCGGGCTCTCATTTCCTCCGATTCCTCCTCCGTTTCCTCTATTTCCTCCGTAACCTCCAAGATGCCACATAACTTATTATCCTAAAATATTTCCTCCCGTCATTATTTTTGCTTCTTTTCTGACCTAGCATAATAAAAAATAAACATAGCTAACAAGTAACATGTTTATTTTTTATTAGGTTAGGTCAGAAAAGAGGCAAAACAGAGTGAGGGTATTTTATTAAGTTTGGAGGAAACGGATAATGTTGCACCTTGGAGAAAACGGGATCGGAGGAAACAAAGGAAACGGAGGAAAAACCGCTGCATAAATTCAGCCGTTGATCAGCTTATAGTTTAAATATTAACTAATTTTACGCATCACAGGCAGCCCAGGGGTGAAACGCTAGCTGTCGTCAGATATAGTGCTCGTTGATGAACTGACTACATGCCTTTACTGTACAGGGCTATATACGACCCATTCTCGCCATGTTAACCCCTAAAATTGTTGACTTGTCAACGGAGTGACTACCTCCTTAATACTGTCCATGGTAACTGAAAAAGTCGAGATCAGAGCTGTCGCCCGTAAGACCAATTTGATGGGTCAGTAATGTGTGACAGCCTTACTTACGTTTAAATCATTTTAACACATGCCTTCCTGGAGACAGCTCTGACGGATGTACAGGGGTAAAATGTGTATTCAGGCCCCCTGTACCGGAAGGCCATACAAAGTTACATTAATGAAGGTACTTTGATAAATGTCCAAGGGTTTCAAAAAATCACTAAATATAAGCGAAAAAATTTTCAAGTTTCTGGATTTTTCCTGGTCCTGGCCTAAGCTTTTATGTCTAAATGGGGGTTTTACAGCCTTTCTCAGAATGGTATTGTAATTTTTCAACCCATTTTCATCAAAATCGGAGGTGGACTTTCTTGCGGGTTTTAGAAATTGTAATAAAGCCGCAAAAAGGTTGAAAAATTGATCCCCTCCGATTTTGATGAAAATGGGTTGAAAAATCACCAATGTGATTCTAATCTGTGAAACCCCCATTTAGAAATGAAAAGGTATGTGGCCAGGAAAAATCCAGAAACTTGGAAAACAGCCAGATTTTATTTTTTTTTATTTTTAGGGACTTTTTAAACACCTTAGTGGCAAGTACCTTCATTAATGTAACTTTGGACGGCCTTTCGATTGATATTAGCCATTTTGCTGTACTACATCCGGCTCTTCCAGTACAGGAGGCATGAATAGACATTTTACACCCTGTATTATGAATATGAATTTTATGATAAATGTATTTCTTTAACTCCTATCCTATGGTATTATAATATGGTCATATGGTATCCAAAAGTTGCTTTCCTAATACGTCAAATTATGAACGCGTATTTAAATGCCATTGCTCTAGGAAACTGGTACTTCGCTAAATTATTGTAATTTGGTAATTAAAAGTTTATCAATATCCCATAATGTCATGTCATCTTTACAGTAAATATGATTGACAGACACTAAAAATGTATGTTCAATTATTTTCTGTCTTTTGAAGAGACAACTCTATCCACAGCAGCAACCCCGGCGGCGGCTCCCACAGTCCCCACGACGGCACTTGTAGCGGCGCCCATCCCGGCTGCACCGACACTTTGTAAAACCGCAAAAGTGCTTCCAGCAGCGACATTTCCAATAGCTGCATGTGTCACTGCTGCAATTGACGTGACAGCTACCCCACCAGCTGTGAAACCCACAGCTGTTAGTGCAACCGGAACAGCAGCAACCGCCGCAGCTCCAGTGGCTACCGCTGCCCCTGCATACAAGACTCCTTTAGCCGCCTGCCAAAAAGATTTTAAAAAATTCATGCAAATTAAATGCCATAAAGGAATAATATAATCTAAATACTACTGACAGTCAGTCTTATAACGTATGTCAGCTACTATTACAGCATTCATGGTAGTATCGGATGGATTTAGGCAGCGGTATGTCGTTGCCCCAGTTGCCTCCGTTAATAAATTAAGGGGAAATCAATTAAGGTAATATGTTAAGTGGCCAAACTTGGGGCAACGGGGGTCACTGAGGCAACCAGATCCCGCTGCCTAAATCCAGCCGTAATATCTGCAGCTCCCCTATTAAAAGCTTACTAAAGTTAAAATAATTAATTTAAATAAATTACCGCGCCAATGTAGTAACCAAAAGAGTCATCATTTCTTTCTAGAAAGGTAATTTAGTGTAAAATGGATTAAAAACAATATTTAAATTAACCAATTAATAATTGATCAGTCAAAGATAAAGGAGGTAATTTATTCCCCAAGTGTTCATAATACACAGATAGATTGAATGCCTTTAAATCTGAACGCTTGGAGCGTAAACTGCCCCTTTAGTAAGTCTAACCTCCCAAAGAAAATCCACAATGCTGAGTTAACAGCAAAATAGAAAGAACCAGAAGTTTCTTAGTCATTTTCGTATTAAACGTCAAAATATAAACTTGCTCTGCAAAAGATATTTGTAAGTCACAAGGTAAAGCTAATTGCAAATTGAAACGAATGTACAACGATCGATCGGATAGTCGGATCTCTTATATACAGACAAAAACAACATAATGAGACTATGAGTCATGCATGTGAAATCTGAACACGTTCGTGAAAACAAACTGCAAAGATAAGTATAATATAGTAATCTAAGTATAGTTTAACATGTATTCAGTAAATAAAATTGGACATAATGGGAAGTAAGGAAAAGTAAGCATATCAGATGAGTTCATGAAAATATTTTAACTGAAAGCTGAAAGTGCAGATTAGATATACATGGAAGAATTTTTACAGTAGATCTAAATTCTATAGTTTAACGATATACATACAAAGAGTAAAGAAATGACCCTGGACCAATTGTAATTATTGTTTTGAAAAGTATGATCTTCCAATGTATATATTCGTGGCATGGCTTTTAGTTACACATAAATACACTATGCCAGGGCCGGTAAGGTTTTCATGATGCCCGGGCAAATGCTATTTTGATGCCCCCTTTTACTAACTTTAATGTCATTTAGATTTTAAGAACAGAATTTTTTGTTGTACAAAATTATGTTAAAATAGGGTAGCAATGGAAAGCCAATTTTTAAGGTGACACAATACGTTAATGTTTAGACTGTTTGGGTTGAGACTGTTTGGAAACAGTTTGGATTGACACGTAGAGTTGAGACGGTTTTGATTAAAACGGGTTGGATTGAGACGGATTTGATTATAACGGGTTGGATTGAGACAGTTTTGATTAAAACGAATCGGATTGAGACAGGTTTGATTTAACACGGTTTGGGTTTTTTAACAAGGTTTGGATGGAAAAGGTTTGAAAGCGGTTTGGGTTGAGACGGTATTTTTGAGATATTTAGAATTAGAAGTCGATTTCAGAGGGGGCAATGACTTCATATACTCACATGAATAATTTTTTCGCGCGTAGCGCGAAAAATTTTGGCTTGTTTCTTCTAAAATATATTAAAAATAGCCTAAAAATCTCCTAAAAATGCGCGAAGCGCGAATTTTTTTGGTATTTTGAAAAAAAATGTTTCTTTTCCATGGTTGTATTGAGGGGGGCATGCCAGCAAATTATTTTTTTCGGGCATTTTGCTGCCCCCAAGAGCTTGATGCCCGGTGCGGTCGCCCCTGTTGCCCCCCCAATTACCCGGCCCTGCACTATGCTGTGCTGTACTATTATAATCTAGTTTTATGTCTTGTTATTTGTTTAACTTTAACCACGTCAGTGCATAGTCTGCAGTCTGCACTTTGTATGTTGATGACACAGTGCAGTCTCAGTTCTGTTTACTCAGGGAACAAAAAAGGTACTCCTTTTTTCAAAAAAGTAAAAAGGTACTCCTTTTTTTAAAAGCCGTCCTTTTTACCTTTCTTGCCTCATTTATATGTAAAAAAGTGGAAGTAAATGGGGCACTCTGATACATCAAAAAGGTAAAAAGGCAAAAAAGGACTCCTTTTTTTAAACTTACTCCTACCTTTTTATAAAGAAGCCAAAAAAGATAAAAAAGGTCCTTTTTAGCTCCCTGTGTTCACTAAAGCATAATACTTCATACTTTACATTACAACATTAACGGGGTTCAAAAAAATTTTCGCTTAATTTATCTTTTCGGTATAAGTGTTTATTTTTTGAGAACACAATCAGTAGGTTTCATTTTTACATTATTTTACGATTACTGTCTGAAAAAATCAACTTATTTGCTGTTGAACTTGTTTGCATAGTCAAGTGTGTGTAGCTATATACGCCAGATATGCCTTCACGCTGTTTATGCAAGTTTTGCCGTTTTGCACCACAAGTTTAATGTCCACGGCATAAAATGCTATCAACAAATGCTTTTGAATAATCATAATTCGTGTTTCCTTTCCCTGATATTATATCCCTGGTATTCTAATATTATGCCGAATGTGAACTAAAAGTTTGATTAGTTTGCAAAGGCCAATGTATTATAGATGGGAGTACCCAATGTTAATAATCTTCGTTGAGTTAAACAAAGGGACTCTTTCCCCCTAAAATATTGTCTTAATGCATAATAATGAAAATAATTATTTAATTCTGAAATTTTACTGATTATTGAAAACATTAATTCGCAATGTCGTAATAAATCGCAACAATAACCAATAAAATATTGTTCCCTATCACAAAGGATTTAAGGAATCCGCCATAATTACGAAATATATTTGCGTGATGATGGAAGATGGAATATGAATTCCAAATGTTAAAAGCCACTGTATAGTACATTATGATATTAGTTGATGTTCTGTTCATAATAATTATTTTATTGTACAGTCCAATAGTATACATTATGTATCATGTAAAATGAAAATGTAATAAAGTGTAATAATTATGATTATAAGTCGATTTTCGATGACGCATGACGATAGCCTGTTAAAAGACGTTGGATCAGTTGGATGTCACCGTGACCGTGATATAGGCATAGTGGTGTGTATTTAGTATAATATTTACAATCATTGACTGAAATTAATTATTTTTAAACTTGAAAAATTTACAAAAATTTTTGGTATTGAGAAAATAGATGTTTACTTTTATATATGCATAGGTGAGTTGACTTGTTTGTTATCTTATTACTTCAAGTTCACTGGCATTAGATGAGGCATTAACTTTAAAGTTGTTGCAGGGTTACAGAGTTATTAGTACGGTAGTAGTAGTATTACCGTAATTATATTATACTGTTAATTTATTGTGAAATTATATAATTATTATGCCATTCTCAATTCTAAATACGGCACAAACAGTATACAGTAGGTACATAGATGTAAAGTTTGTTATTTCTAGATGCGTAAACATAAATTATGTTTTCAACTGACAATCACCTTGATAGTGATAATAATAATGCCGCTTAAACCTTTGGCAATATGTATTTCAACGAATAAATTTTTTTTACCATGTTATATATTGCCGCATAAGTTCCTGGTTTATCTTTTGATAAGAAATGATAAAATAATTGAAAAAAGATTGTACATTGAGCCGAACAAACGGTCTCCACCAATTTGTAGGGACTATCTACAAATTACGTGGCCCATATTTTGAACCCCCTGCCCGTAACAATTAGAGTCTATGTTAGCATATTTTTTCGAATATCTTTTATTAACAAATGAAATACTAACAAAGAGAATTAATACATAAATTAACCAAATTTTGTTCCTATTAAGGCATTTTAAGCCGTAGAAATGTATGTACGTCTGATGAAATATAATAAGTCAGCCTGCTTTCATTTACATTTATAATTTATTATAATACTCAGAAATTGCGAAAGAAGCAGACCCAATAAGTTTTTATTATTCATTTTAATAATCAATATGAATCTATAAGTTGAAAAACGAATTTAAAGCCTACAATATCCATAAGTATGATATTACATATCAAAAATTCTTTACAATTAGAATGATATAACAATTTTATCCACCTTAGAGTATACGTAAGTAGTTACAAAAATAAATACCCAAGAAAATTCTCAGATTTCACAATTGCAGATCGTAAATTTTCCTTTTAAGACAATTTATTCATCAGCTCAAGCTCCGCAGAAAGTGGGGCTAATTAGTGAGCCAGGAAAAACATTATTGGAAATATTTCCGCATGAAATGATGCAATATTGGGCTTTTTTGGCCATTTTGGAATTTTTTATTGTGACCAATTTTACTGTACATCTCGTTTTCCTCCTTCAGACTTACCGTGTGTTCTTCGTGGCTCCCATACCTCCTCAACTGCAAACATCATTAATGAATCTTCCTGAGGTGAATAGGCAAAGATAAATGTAGCAAGAATCAGAATACAAGCTTTTAGTCTACGTTAATTTGTATCATGGACAATTGCAAAAACATATTATCCGGAACAAAAATTTGGCGTGGAAGACGTCATAGGCGTCTATTTCTTGCAGTGTGTTTTACGTCTGCATTTTTCGTATGTTATTGTACATTTTACAGTTCTGTGTACATTTCTAAAGCAGTTATTCTTCCTGTCAAAGATGTTAGTTCTGAAACACAAAATTTATTCAAAAGCGATAAAGAGAAAACATTAACGACATTGATGGACCAAAAGAAAGGTAGCAAACTTTATCTCTAATTTAATCTTAACAAATTTCTTCCATATCAAATCCCAAGTTTTGTTCTTGATTTAGAAATTGTTTTGTCACCTCAAGTACCTGAAATGAAAAATATGTTCGAAAGCGATAAGGAGGAAACGTTGACGACATTAAAGGAACAGAAGAAAGGTAACGATTCTTTATCTCTACATAGGAATTTAACCTTAGTGAATTACATCCTAGTAATATCCCAATTTTTGTTTTTTGAGGTAGAAATTTATTTGCTCCCGCAAGTACCAGAAACGAAAAATATATTCAAAAGTGATAAGGAGGATCAATTGATGGAACAAAAAGAAGGTAACGAACTATATCTCTAATTTAATTTTAGAAAATTACATCCATCTTATATTTCTACTTTTGGTTTTATGATAGAAATTTATTTGCTCCCGCAAGTACCAGAAATTAAAAAAATATTCAAAAGTGATAAGGAGGAAACATTGATGGAACAAAAAGAAGGTAACGAACTATATCTCTAATTTAATTTTAGGAAATTTCATCCATATTCTATTTCAATTTTTGTTTTTGGAGGTAGAAATTTATTTGCTCCCTCAAGTACCAGAAATTAAAAAAATATTCAAAAGTGATAAGGAGGAAACATTGATGGAACAAAAAGAAGGTAACGAACTATATCTCTAATTTAATTTTAGAAAATTTCATCCATCTTATATTTCAATTTTTGTTTTTGAGATAGAAACTTATTTGCTCCCTCAAGTACCAGAAATTAAAAAAATATTCAAAAGTGATAAGGAGAAAACATTGATGGAACAAAAAGAAGGTAACGAACTATATCTCTAATTTAATTTTAGGAAATTTCATCCATATTCTATTTCAATTTTTGTTTTTGGAGGTAGAAATTTATTTGCTCCCTCAAGTACCAGAAATTAAAAAAATATTCAAAAGTGATAAGGAGGAAACATTGATGGAACAAAAAGAAGGTAACGAACTATATCTCTAATTTAATTTTAGGAAATTTCATCCATATTCTATTTCAATTTTTGTTTTTGGAGGTAGAAATTTATTTGCTCCCTCAAGTACCAGAAATTAAAAAAATATTCAAAAGTGATAAGGAGGAAACATTGATGGAACAAAAAGAAGGTAACGAACTATATCTCTAATTTAATTTTAGGAAATTTCATCCATATTCTATTTCAATTTTTGTTTTTGGAGGTAGAAATTTATTTGCTCCCTCAAGTACCAGAAATTAAAAAAATATTCAAAAGTGATAAGGAGGAAACATTGATGGAACAAAAAGAAGGTAACGAACTATATCTCTAATTTAATTTTAGAAAATTTCATCCATCTTATATTTCAATTTTTGTTTTTGAGATAGAAACTTATTTGCTCCCTCGAGTACCAGAAATTAAAAAAATATTCAAAAGTGATAAGGAGAAAACATTGATGGAACAAAAAGAAGGT